>OX030948.1:33301201-33483701 GCA_943735915.1 Pherbina coryleti
GATATAAGAAGTTATTTTTTTTTTAATTTATGCAGGTTATTGTACCTAAAAAACTATATAAAAATATTTTTTTTTAAATACAGTTCTGGCTTTTATATAGAGGGCACTGAAAATGGCATTGAAAAAAAGACATCCAAAACGGTTCGATGGATATGGCCTTTCCCATGCATCGGAAACAAAAAAATCAAACGACATTTGAAAGCATAGACCATATATTAAGCATCCCCCTACGCAGGACCCCCGGGGTTTTTTTTCAGCAAAAGGTCAGTAAAGGTCAGTTGGTTTCATTAATAGATCAGCGATAGAAAATTTTTTATTTGCGGTTTAAATTTTTCAAGGTCACATTGAGATGTTGGCACCCCATCATCAATAAAATAAAAAAAAAAACATGAAATCAATAGATTTGCTGATAATAGGTCAGCATAAATAAATAATAGGTCAGTCGTATTTCTTAACCAAATTAATTAATTATGTTGCCTTTTCGACATCGCCCATGGCGTATGAGTGATTTTGAATTAATATTATAACCCATTAATGTTACGTATACGCTATGGTGACAAGATTTAATCCAACAAAATACTGCTTTTTTAATAATTCTTTCACTATTCAATTGAAACAATAAGCGATCCTGCTAATGGGTACTACGTTTTTGGTAAAACTTTTCAATTAAAAAATAAAAATAAATAAATAACTGGCCATTTCAGCCCTTGAAAGGACTTTGACCCAGCTTCTTATGATCATTTTCGTTGTGCGTGTTTATTATAATATTTATTTTCGTTTAAAGCAATTAGCTGATTTTCAGGGCAACATTCTCCCCTCATAAACTTTCGCAGGGCAAGAAATGTGCCTTTTTTGCCCCATATAAATGTATCATTTTAAGAAACGAACACAGATTTTTTCACCCGTTTGCACTTATTTTACAATCGAACACGAAAAAAGAAGAGGGCAATGAAAAGGCAACATTTTTTGGTAGAAACGAAAACACCATTAATACAAGTCTATGCGCTTTGAGCCATCTACTCAGTAGATCCACATCATGATTTAAATCAGAGCATAGATTAATAAGAGATTTGCAAGAAAACGAGCACGCCATTTCGTCAGCAAATGCAGTTATAGAGCTCTTCAATATTAAAGAAAATAAGGAGTTAGTATAGATGAGAAACAATGTTGGTCCCAAACAGAATCTTGTGGGACACCTAGACTTAAAAACATATTGGAACTAACGCTAACATCAACTTTTACTACTTGCTGTCTATTTGTCAAATAAGAGGCAATCCAAGAAAACATGAAGCTTCGGACACCACACTTGTAAAGTTTGTCCAACATATTTTAGGATGTATAGTATTAAATGCCTTCGTAATGTCTACAAACAAGACGCAACTGTCTTACCCTGATTTACACCATTATGTATATTAGACCAGAAATTCTACAAACATCTTCACTCGACATCCCAGCAATCAAAATTGGTTTCTATTGAAAAAAATTTATTTTGAAAAAATATAATTCTACTTTTAATAGTTTTTTCAAATAACTTGGAGAAAACTGACAAAAGTGAAATTATAAATAAATATAAATAACTGGCCATTTCAGCCCTTGAAAGGACTTTGACCTAGCTTCTTATGATCAATTTGTGTTGTGCGTGTTATTAAGTTTGTACACAATTGACCGAGAAATGGATCTACAGGCTTAACGCCGACTCCGAACGGCGATGAACGGAATGTTCTTATTCTCAAGAAGCTTTACATGGCATTTTTATTACTCTCTGAGGTTTGCCATTGTCTGCAGAGAGGTGGCGGCCGTACAGAAAAATTATTTTAATTCAAATAATTTTCTGTCGCTGCTGGGGTTCGAACCTGGGTCTCTAGGTTCTTAGACATAGCGGCCACGCACTTTAACCAACTGCACCACGGACGCCACATGAAATTAAAATTGTTAAAATTGTAAAAGTTAAATTGGTCTATAGATATTTATACAAGATAGTACACCTTTCTTGAATAGCGGCAAATATAAAAAATACAACAATTTGCTTATGAACATAAAGAAAACACACAATTTTATTATCGCTTATTTACAATTTTAAAAATAATAAATTAGGTTCTGAAAATAAAAAAGTGAAGGTTTGCTCAGAATTTTAAATTTCAAGTGATTCTGAAAGAGATAAAATTTTGAATAATTTTCTTTCCGATTTATAAATTTAATGTGCAATCATACCTAATTCTGTGATTTAGTTTTTGTCGAAATAATACTGTTAAAATTTTGCATAACTTCATATCTATTCGTAGGTCTCATATTTTCCTTACTTCGTGCGATGTTAGTCGAAGGCGATACATTTTTGACATTATCACTTGATATACTTTGTTTGTATTGTATAACTTTTGACATAAAATACGGCATTTTCGAGAAACTCTTTTAATAATATTGAAATTTTAACTTATCGTCGTGTTTATCAAACACCAACTGACTCACAAAGTGATAATTCTCCCAATTAAATACTTGTTAACTTGACCTAATTGCCGAATGAATATTGCACTATATTTTTCTTACCTGTCATTTCTGCCAGGTAGCTTCTTCCATCTTCCTTGTTCATTTCCATAATTAGCTTAATTAAGAGTATTCGTCGAAGAGTCCTCCATAGCTGTTGTTGTGTTGATTATGCTTTGAGCTGGGCAAACTCTTTTTTGTGCGATGGGTCATAAAACAATTTTACACCTCATCTACCTGTGAAGTGGATGATTTTAGTGAATTGAGTGTTAATTGTAATGAAATGTTTGCAAAAATATGCTTTTGTAGTAGTTCTTAATTAACTGACTTCGACATTTAGTGGACGAAAAACATTTAATGCTGTCATAAGCTATAAATAAAATTATTTTGAGATAATTTAAAATTTTTTATTTCCCTGTTTTTCTTGATACTGAGATCAGTGATATGTTTTTTTTCCTAATTTCAGAATGATATATCATCACTGTCAATTTTAGAACGTTGCCGCATCCTAGCTATGCTTAAAAAGGATAATTGCAAAACTTTCATTCGCTATAAAACCAAACGCACTGTTAAATGCAGCATGTGCCATGTATATTTCGTATTCTTCCTTCCTCAGCAGACACATAGACAGACAGTCACAATAATGTGTGATTCTGCCATACAATAAAACCGCGCATTCTCCAAATAGCTAGTGCATACCTACAGAACTCTTGCTTCTGCTCATATACCACACGAGTGCTGACGGGAAACTTTGTGCTTTTGTCGTGTGAAGTGACTTTATATCCCCCGTTCCTATCAAATCCTGCGTAGCTAGTTTTCTCAGCTTAAAAAAGTATGCTGATGATATGCTTGGTTTCGAATTTCCAAACCACATATGTATCTGGAGCCATTTTATGCAGCTGCACAAACACACTATTGTGGCACACTTGTTGGCGGTTTTGTTAAATGGTTATGTTATAAATAAAATTTGTTAAATGTGCACACAATAAGCTAAATTTGTGTATGAAGGAGTTCTTCTAGAATTCATTCCAAGGAATGAACACTTGGAATGATGAAAGTTTTAAAACAAATGAGCAGAGCACTTCAGGCAGTTGGTTATAGGAGGAATAAAACTAAATCTGAACTAAAATTTCCAAAAAGCTAAGGTTGTTTTTTGCAGTAAAATGGAAGTGCGCTTAAGGTAAGATTTTTAATTGACACGCCCACTTAAGCAAAAGTGAAAAGGTTAAAACAATTGGTTCCGAATAAACGAGTTAGAAAATATTTGTAGCTTGTTCCTTAAGTCTTCAGACAAAGGTTGTTTCGAATAAGGGGCGTGACATACGTACAGACACAGAACTGGATGATAAAGATACATTTTTTTTTAATTGAAAAAAGCTTTATTGCATTTCGATATATCTTCTGTTGAACATTGAACCGGACTCTGTAAATAAAATAACAACGGTTAATTTTTCTTCAATATTTTTTTTATCACCTTCAAAATAATCACCATCGGAGGCGATACACATATGCCAACGTTTTTTCTACTCTTGAAAGCACTTTTGGTAGGCTGATTTCGGAATGACCTTTAGCTCCCTCTGCAAATTCTCTTTGATGACTTCAATAGTCACAAAATGTTTTCTACGAAGCGACAATTTAAGTTTGAGGAAAAACTCAAACGGGGCCATATTTGGGGAATATGGTGCTTGTTGAACGATATTGATATTGTTTTTGGTTAAATAATCACGTACAATGCGTAATGTGTGAGCTGGTGCATTATCGTGGTGCAAAAACTATGAATTGTCCTTACATAATTCTTGCCTCTTTCGCCGAATATTCTCCCACAAACGCTTTAAAACACTCAAATAATACTGAGTGTTGACCGATCGACCTTTCGGAAGGAATTCCAGGCACACGACACCTTGAGAATCGAAGAAAACAGCCAACATCACCTTAATTTTTGAACAACTTTGTCGTGGTTGTTTGGGTTTCAGCCATCTGGCTAGTGCCACTCTCTAGAATGTTGAGTTGTTTCAAAGTCATACTCGTACACTCAAGTCTCGTCACCAGTAATGATGCGCTGAATGTCCGTATCGTCCATTAAAAGCATCTCCTGAGCGACAGTTTTGCGAAAATCCAGCAATTTTGGCATAAATCGCACTGCAACCTATCGCATGCCTAAAACATCATGTAAAATGGTGTGCGCCGATCTAGTCAAAATATCAGGCTCGGCAGCTACATCTCTCACGGTTTTCGAGCACAATTCTCTTTACTTTTTGACATTTTCATTAATGTTGCTGGACGAGAAGAGTGAGGCAGTCTGTAAAATGATGTGCGACTCTTTTTAAACCTGTCGTCTTTAAATCTTGTCAAGTGATGTACGAACAGTTTGACCCACTCAAATATCTCCGTATGTGATAGAACGGTCTCCACATAGATTTTCTATTACATTTTCAATGCATCCGGACAAAAATTCCGTTAGTAAAACACCATTTCAAACACAATATATGTTCAACTTTTTTTCTGTTAAGAAATTCGGAGGTCAGACTCAAGGTGAATTTGTTAACAAAGCAATAAGAAAGAAACAAGGCAATTATAGGCCCAAGTCTATAACAGTATTACCAGCTGTAAAAAAAGGAAATCATTAGCTTCGCGACAACTATTGTTGTTCTATTCTCATAGTTTGGTTCAATTTTGAACAGAAGGCAAGTAATATTCGACAAAAGCAAGGAAAATTCATACTTGACATTTGTAACAAGGAAAAAATGTTAATCTAAAAGGAAACAAGCAGCAAAAAGATGATGATCTCTTCTAGAATAATGGCAGAGAAGTATGGAAACGATAAAAATTCATGCAGCAGTAGATAATCGTGTTTTCAGCTAGTTTTAGCACGTTCACTATCCAAGCATTTTCCTAAATGTTTCCTCACACATCCCTAAAAAAAAATTGTATGTTCACATATGACTCATGGATGTACATACGTTCATACACACATTCATACGTGCATAAGTCGTTTGTGCCTTTATAATGACACAAATAAATTGTTATAACCATATTCTTATGTGGATTGTTGTAGATACGAATATTCTAAACTATTAATTCGTATGAATACAAGGTGGCGCAAGATTAATCATACTATCGGAAGAAGTTATAATTTTTGAAAATGGTGTCGTACGTCAATCATATTTCACATTTGTGAAGTAGACAGCTGAAGAATACAAATAGACAAGCAATGGAGAGCTATACTCCGCCAAAGCGTAGAATAATTAATGGATATTGTGAAGAAAGCGTTTCCTGGTCGCGTAATCTCTCGTTTTAGCAATTTGTCAAGACCGCCCGATTTAACCATCACAGACTTATTTCTTTGGGGCTACTTGGCTACTTGGCTACTTGAAGTTGCCAAGTAAATATTCGACAGGAATGCCAATAGTTATCACGGAAATCTTGCGGGAAGTCATGAAAAATGCGATAAAACGGGTGAATGTGTATCAACACTGGCTGCAGCCACTTGACGGATACCATCTTTCCACTTAACAGAAAAAATTGTGAAGGTCCAAATAAAGATTTCCATCACTCAAAATCATTTTTTTTATTTAGTAAATCCGAGCTCATCTGAGCTGCTGATTTGAGACACAATGGCACGATATTCTACAAAAGTATTATGCTGCTGGCGTATGATAATGATATCGATATCATTGGCCATAGTATGCGCGAAGTCAGTGCAGCAATCGCCAGATTAGAGAAAGAGTCGAGTCAAATGGATCATGCAGTGAACGCAGATAACAAATAAACAGTCCCAGCGTCTTGAAAACTACGTCACTGTTGATAACATCTCCTTAGAGATTGTCAAGGACTTCGGCTACCTGGAATCCAGTATTAACTCTTTCCACGATGTCAGTAATGAGATAAGGATAACTCTTGCCAACAGGTGTTACGTTGGACTGAGTAGACAATTGAGAAGCAGAGCTCTCTCTAGACGAACAAAACTCACGTAATTATATGCAGCACAACCCTGGATGTTGAGTAGTTCTGATGAAAAGACTCTGGCAGCCTTCGAGAAAAGATCCTTCGTAAGATCTTCGGTTCAATCTGAGTCAATGGCGAGTACCGAATTCGATGGAATCACGAGGTGTATGACCTGTACGCTGGTATCGACATAGTCAAGCGTATTAAAATCGAGCGGCTCCGCTGGCTTAGTCATGTTGAGTCAATGGAAAACGACGCTTCAGCGACATCAAATATTTGATTCGGTGACCGGTGGTGGTCAACGTAGAAGAGAGCGTCCTCATCTTCGTTGGAAAGATCAGGTGTTGGATAAGCTGACCACGCTTGGTGTTTCCAATTGGCGGCAGCAAGCGTAAAACAGAAATGGCTGGCGCAATTTCTTATACGAGGCTAAAACCGACCAGCGGTTCTAAGCGCCAGATAAGGAAGTAAGTAAAAAAGTTATTAAAAAACAAAATTGGATGATTAACTTTTCGCCACCTTATATTGAAGTTAGTATCAGTTTGTTTTTGTATCGCATATACTTCATAGATATGGGAACAAATACAGTCATTGAGTCACTCATAGACAGTGAACGTGTTAAGCCTTTGTATCGATTCGCAATCGTGACAAACTGCTTTGCAGAAATCTCTATTTACGAACTCGAGTGGATACATTTTTGTGTAGGATTCATGTGAGTTCTGTAGCTCAGTGCGTACAGCGATTGCTTTATAATCCTTACATTGTGAGTTCGGACCTCAAAAATTTTTAATATTTATGAGATTATTTCGCAATTTTAAACTAATTTTTCATTAATTCTTTTTTCATCTTCAGTGGTGTGTTTCTATGTAAAAGAAAAAAATTGAAATTTTTAATGTTTTTGACATAATAAAAAAAAAAAAATAATAACTTTTGATCGATAAAAGAGTTTTTAAGAAAACTTGTTCTCAGTATCAGTGGAATTGTGTGGATAAAAACATAAATCCTTCAAAATCGATTGATAAATTTAATACAAGACTAAAAAGCGAACATTTTTTTTTAAAACAATAAAAATTTGAATATACTACCTTTTTTAAAACGAACTAAAAAGAATAAAATAATTGCTCCTAGATTTCTCCTAGGGCGGGGCTTTTAGTTAGCTTTTGTTTAGCCTATAAACGTGGGGCGCATGCTATAGAGAAATGTAAGGAATCTTATTAACAATTAACAATTTCAACACTTAAGTACATAAATGATTTCTTTATCCAGATCCATTGTCAACACTGTCAATGACAATATTGTCAGAGTAGAAGTTCTTGCCAGTCCAGTAAGTTCTACTTGGGTTTTCGAATGCTTCAGAATAAATGTTATCGAAGTTATCAAAGCTGACGAGTTTTTTGATGAAAATTTTCTTATTTTTGCCTATCTGTGATGAGTTATTGAGAAATTATTTGTTAGCAATTAAAAATTTGAATATGTCAGTTAAAAAATGCTTTCTTAACCAATGTATTTAACACTCCTTACTATTCTCTATAGAATGCGGCCCACATTTTAGGAGAACTAAAAGCCCCACTCTAGGAGAAATTATTTTATTTTTAGTCCGATTCAAAAACGTGGTTTATTATTTTTTTTTTTATTTAAATAATTTTTGTTCTATTTTAACTTAAAATGAAAAATATATAAGTGTAAGTTGAGCAAAAACTAACCTAAACGTTGCTACGAAAAATGATGTCTTTATATACCCACTCATGACTGAGTTCTTTGTGTGGCTTGATGGAATTCTGTTCCTCGAAGTTCAGGAATTTTAAGCTCTCCATGGCATGAATTTTGTGAATTTCAACAATTAGAATTTGTTTGCTGACAAGTTGTGCGCATCACATGCCAAATTTTGGTGACAGCTGGGTGTTTCCTCCATCATCAGTTTAAAATGCTTGGCACATGACAGTAATGGCTTTTTAATTATTATCACAATGCCAAAAAGTTGCCAATGGCAAGTTTCAGCGCATTTAATTATTTTATGATGCGAAAACAATGGCCAATAATTTAACCCATGATGTGCTGCTGTAAAAGGAAAATGCTTCAAATCTTTAAGTTCATGAAATATGTGGAGTTTACAGACAACATCCAAAGAATGTCTTTTTCAACACAAAGGAACAAAAAAAAAAATTAAAATAAATTTGCTACTTCCTCTGCGTGCTGCTTCCGCTTGCTCGTATTTCAATTCATTGTTCAACTTGAACATAAAACTAATGTTTATATTTTAGTTCCACTTCCGCTGCTGTAAGCAATTAAAACGATTTTGACACTTGATGCAGCGTGCGTGCTGCGTTGAATCATGGCTCGGCGCCGCTTGCACACAATGGCCGCAGGACTACGACAGGAGTATCAGGAGCGCAGAAGGCGGAGGAATTTCATTCTGTTTAACTTTTTCATTAGCAAATGGCGAGGGAAGCGTGCTCGAGCGCTTTCAGCACTTTCGGTGTGTTTTGCTTCTTTGTTTGTTTCATTTGGGCTCCCACCTGTCTGTCTTCACCAGGGAATGGTGATGATAATGATGATGATGATGGTGATGATGATGACGACGATGTTGGGGAACAAGTGCTAAATTGTGCTTTTCACTGATTTGTTCAGTACAGCGTTGTGAATTCGGTTTGTAAAGCATTGTTTAGCAAAAATGTTCTCATTTTAAAATAATTGACTCTAAAAACCCTTGCTAAACAGCTGATTAAGTGATTAAAAGTTTGCTCAAAGAGTCTTTAGGAAACTTGACATAAACTCAAATTAAAGTGAACTTTAAGTTTAAGCATTTAATTAAAACAGCTGTTAAAGATTCCTACTTTTGACCTATGAAAACTTTTTTAATATCCAAATAAATTTTTTTGTGAAATTTTGACCCCACTTTTAACGCCTTTTTTACTAAGTTTGTTCAAATTAAATCCTTAGATGCGCAAGTTTTGTCATCAACAAAACAACTGCCAACCAATTTTATTTTCTTATTTCTTTGGTGCAACAACAAAGCAAGTCTGTCCATATCCACCCTTATACAATTTAAGTTAATAAAAATTTCAAACTTACCAAAAAGTTTTGAGAGAAAACTCCAACAATTGAATTCAATTGAAGTAAATAAACAACAACAAAAAGCCAATAAACTGTCACATGTACGACAGACAAACAGTACAGCACATAGATGGATGAGTGGGCAGAAAAAAGAAAAAAGCAAAACTGTTAAGTAATGCCAATGACAGACTACAAATTGTCTGACGCCAGACAAATAAACAACAAATAACTACAACAAACACTGCTCGAGACTAGAGAACTTATGGCTTTATTTGTGACCAACCCAATAGGAAAAATATTAAAAGATGATCTAGAAAATACTTGAAGAATTATGAATTATGAATTGGATAAAATTTTTCCGAATTCCCGAAGTGAATGATTCATCTTTTGATGAAGAATTTTGAGGATTTAAGTGGGGTAAGGTTTGACAACTTTTTTTTTTCATTATTTTTTTATTTTTGTTTCTGAAAAAGTGCAACATCTGAAGAATATTGTATTCAATTTTTAGGTGATTCGGAGTCAAACTAACAAAGTTACCGGAGGTAGAATGACCGTACCTCCAACTAGTGTTGCTTACTGTACAAAACTTTAAATCGATTTTCCCAAACATGTAATTTTTTTAAGTCGGTGACCAGCCTACAGAAAAAACTACTGAACCGATCGTTTTGAAATTTTGTACACATATTCTACATATAAGTAGCTCTCTAGTGACGTTTTTTAAAATTTTTTAATTACTAACAATTTTACAATAACAAATAGGTAATTTTGGCTTCAAAATGGTGCCAAAAATTGAAAAATTTAAAAATTAAAAAGAAAAACTCGACGTGACTGGAGAGATAAAGTAATAAACTAAAGAAAGCATTTTGATTTTTTGGTTTCAGATGATCCAGTGGTGCTCGCAGTGGTCACCGCACAACAACTTTTTTTCTAGAGGCGCCTACGGAGATCTACAATAAATCCGTTATTTCTCTCTACTTTTTAACAAACATATTTTTAAATATTCTTCAAATGTTGTACTTTTAAATAATAATATGTAAAATAAACCTATTGTTATAATTTTTTCTAAAAAAATTCATGAAAAAAGGCCATTTTTAGACGAAACAAACCTTACCCTCCCCTTAAAGTAAGTATGGTATGTATATACCCCATCTACCCTTAACTTCTTTGCAAATAAAATAGCGAATTTAACTTGGATTCACATATGTACTTCTTTTTTTAAATAGTCTTCAAATAATTTTCAAGTTAGTCTTCATTAACTCTTCCTGTGTCCACTATGACACCTCCAACTTTCTGTAGTGTTGGTGTATCTCCAACATGCACTTTGAGCGCGACTTGTTAGCCCCGCCTAAAAAACTTTACGCTTTGTAGTGAACATCTCCCAAGCCGCATCAGTTTCTATCAAGCCTTTCGTCCGCAGTGTACTGTCAAAGTTGGCCATAGTACGAAATAGTGACATGTAGTGAAAATAACATGTCTAGTAGAGTGGCCCTTAAATTTCTTTTTTAGAAATTGAACATGTGCGGTGCTCTCGTTTATTTCTTATCATATCAAAAGTATATTGTGAAAATTTCAAGAAAAAATATTAATATTGAGACGTGCCGCAAAGCGAAACTTCATTCAAAATATGCCTTTATATTGGAAAAAATTGTTTTTTTTCCAACAATAATTAAAATGAAGACAATTTAATGTTCTTTTCTAATCTACTCAACATAATATCGTATTTTACATAACATTATCTCTCAAACGAGCTATCATCCGTTGAAATTGGCTACAAAGTGAGAAAACTACAACTATTTGGTCGAGCGAAAAAAAAAAATTTTAATTTTTTTCTAAAATTATTTTACTAACGTTCTGCAATTATGTTTAACCAATCAACTTATTACATTTAAGACAAAAAATATATATAATTGAATCTACTAAAAGTGAAAGCACTGGTTACCTTCTAACATAGATGTCCTTCAAGTATTATTTTTTAAGATAAAAACAGTGAAATTATCTTTGAATACAAGTGCAAGTCTTACTATAGAAGAATGCAAATTAATTAAACACTTGTACCTTTTTGTGTTTTTAAAAAAGTTTATTATTTTTATTCACTTCACTTAAATACTCTAGGAACTCAACTGGCTGAGCTGGGCTAAAAACCTAACTGTGAAAATCAGTTCTTCTCTTATTTAAAGGCTTTTAATATAAACAAAACTGAGGATGGCTTGATCGCGTTATTATAAACAAAAGTATTTCATCACAAGATGAAATATTGCATCAGCCAGAATATTTGCTGACATAACAAATTTTAGCTTAAGAAAAAGAATCTTAAGACAAAACCATTCTTGAATCTTTAAGATACAATTTTCTTTACATTTACAATTTACTTATTGAATAAAGGGTGATCTTAACTTGCATAGATTTTTGGAAAAAGGCAAGCATACCTACCAGAGTTCCCCCATCGATGTGTTCAAAAGTTGTTAGATTTGCACAAATGTTCGAAAAATTTACAAAGAAGTCAGTAACGCACAACAGAAAAGCAGCAAATTAAGGAGACTTTATTCTGCGATGAATTTTACAATCTATTTGATATTTCACACAGGGACGTTCTGAACCTAATCCGAATAGAGGATGACAGACAGTTTTTACTACTCCAGAGAGAAAATGGAAAACCCGGTTGCATGATTGACGTTGCATGATTGACGTCTTAAGAGCATGGCAGAAGCTCAAACTTATTCGGAAAAAAAAGAAAAACAGAGGAAGCGCAAACTCGAGGAGAAGAAAGTATGATTTATAAAATAATTAAAAATTGGTTTAGCTTTATTATTTGAGTTTTACTACTCTGAAAAAAAAGTTAGCTTAAAATTAAACACAATGTGTTGTTAAATTGACTTTTTTTTCATATGTTTTTCAAAATTTTTAAATACATTTGCTCTTACTTTGACGAAATTTGTTGCAAGCTATTTTTTAAACAAAAATATCGTCAAATTAATAACAATTGTCGTCAATTTTAAAACATTTTTTTTTCAGTGTAGTATTATAATGTAGAAAGAGCACAGGAAAAATATTATATGAATTACAGTTTCCATGAGAATTAATACAACCCAGATAGACAAATATACCTTTTCTCCTCCTTTTGTGTTGTTCGACGAAAGTCTTCCAACAGAAATTAAAGTTGACATGGCTAAAAAAATCCAGGAAGATGACCAGTTTGAAAGTGATAGCAGAAAGAAAGTATTTTTATACAAACACCATCTTCTTTTGACTTTTTGAGACTTTTTATCACCATCATCAATGAAATTTTCCCAACGTTTCAAAATTGGAACAGATTTCCTTTAAGTACATTCAAAAGATTGGAAATCTCAAAAAGACTACACTGATGTTCTGAAAATCAGTACTTTTAGAGAAGTAATGACACATCTTAACATGCGGTTAAATTAATAACTGATTTTAATAGCCTCCTAACTAAGAACACAAACCAACAGGACTATCTCCTAAAAGTATATATGTATTTCTGATTATTTGATTGAGAATTTAATGATTATCCGGGACTATCGTAAGAAATATCCAGGATACAGTCGTGAAATTTTATTTTGACCCTACGAACAATAACTAAAGTAAAAACAATTATGAATAATAAACGGTGTTAAGTTTAAATAAAAAAAAAAAATAAAATAATAAATGCATTGATTAAGATTTAATTTTATGTGGTTATTGTTGTGTTAGAAACGTACAAACTACAATTTATAATTAGAAACATAATTTTTTTCAAAATAATTAATTTTACTTATGTATTTTCGAAAAAAGTATTTTTTAAAAATAGCTTTTTTGCTCCACTAAAAATTTCGAGTTTTCGCATTTTTACCCGATTTCGACACATAATATCTCCTTGGAAAGAAATGTTTATGCTCATGCGCCAATAAAAGATTGAAAAAAAAATGATTACATTAATTTCATTTGTTTTCGGAAAAAAAATATTTCTTAAAAACAATAAAAATGTAATTTTCGTATTAGTCAACTGTTTTCGACGAATGATAGCACGTTGGGAAAATAAATTAAATGCCTAATGCGATATTTTGTTTCGTTGATTAAAAAATCACACAAAATTGTCTTAATTTTAATTATTGTTGAAAAAAAACAATTTTTTCCAATATGAATGTGTATTTCGAATGAAGTTTCGCTTTGCGGCACGTCTAAATATTAATATTTTTTTCTTAAATTTTCAGAATATAATTTTGGCATGATAAGAAACAAACGAGGGCACCGCACATATTCAATTTATAAAAAAAAAAATTGCGCATACAGTTAAGGGCCACCCTAATGTCTAGTCATAGTGGACACAAAACGTAACTTTTTTGCGAATTTAGGTAAGTGAAAAAGTTATTAAAATTTAAATTGACCCAAAAAATTACAAAAATTTTTGCGGAGGAGTCTACTCTGAATCATCAACTTAACAGCAACCTTGCCTTTAGGCTCCCCAACCACTGCAGTGTCTTCCAAGCGGAAGTTACTGCGATACACGAAGCCGTTACTTGGCTTCAGATGAATGATATATCAACTAGAGATATTTGAATTCTATCTGATATCAAGCCGTTTTGAAACCCCTGGAATCTGTTGTAACAACATCTAAAACAGTCCTTAGCTACTGCAGATCTTTAAATGAGACGGTAGAGCAGCTCGCAGATCTTTAAATGGGATGGAAGAGCAGCATAATATATTTCTATGCTAGATCCCAGAACATATAGACTTCTCAGGAAACTGCAAAGCTGATGAACTCGCTCGAAACGGTACCACCAAACCCTTATCGACAAATAAGGAACAAATTGGAATACCTCTCGCCACATGTAAATTATGCACAAATGAACTATCCCTTGAAAGTACTGACAAAAGGTGGTCTACGGGTACACTCAGAAAAAAGTCTCTATGAATATGATGAAAAAGGCACCATATTTAGAGAAAAATTGCATAGAGTTTGCTCCAGAAAATGCTTTTCTCTAAATGTGATTCCAAAAATTCCCTAAAAATGGTAAAAAGCTTTCATGAAAAAGAGAAATACAAGAATAATATATCGTTTTTAGAGAAAAAGACTTTTATTTTTGAGAAAGGATTTGTTTTTATTGAGGAAAATATTTCGCATAGTGACATCTACATAGTGGCATCTACAATAGAGAAAACTTTTCATTTTCTAGAAATTTTTATCTATAAATGAGAATTTTTTAGTGCAAGAAAAATACTTATCATTATTAGAGACTTGAAATATTTTCATTTCCTACAAGTGAAGAAATATTTCTTCGAATATGTGAAAATTTATTCTAATTGAAGGAAATTTTATTTGAAGAAGAGAAAATTGTTATTATCAAAAATAGAGATTTTTTTATCACAAAAAGATAGGTGTTTTTTTCTGAGTGTAGCACATGCCAAACGGAGCGTCAAGTTTCGCCAACCCTGAACTTAAAACGCTCAAAGGAACTTATTTCCATAAAATTAGGAAGAGACCAAATAAATACTTGCTGGCCAGAACGCGCCACCTTTTTCTAGCTAACTGGTTCCACAGTGACCTAAACGAGGTCTCAAAATCTTCGATCCACCGAATACTTAGCTTTATAAATAGTATCAACTGGTTCAGATAGAGTGGCAAATAATAATCCCCTGGTACCACAGCGGTCCTAATTGGCCTAAGTGTGTCTCATAAGAGACAGCCGCGTCAACATAGCCTAACCTAACCTATCTTTTTGCAGTTAATTTTTGAATTTTGAAAGCTTTTCTTTCCCAAACAAAACAAAAAAAAAATGTTGACTGTTATTGACTGTTCAAAACTGCATTGTTCCAGACTGTTTTTTAATATATTTGAAGAAAATTTTTCTAATTTTTCATAAATAGGGCGCACATGCTCCTTAAAACCTTTAAGATTCATAAGATAATTTTAAAATTATGGTTTTTCTATAAATACTTGAACTTTTAAAATTTGTTTTTACCCAAAAAAATTTTCCGGGTGGCGCAATGATTATGACTTTGAAAAGGCGAAAAAAAAATAAAAAAAAAACAAAGAAAAAGTTGTGGTTAAAAGATGTCTCTAAATTGGTGTAAAAATAGCTTTGACAAAATCGTCATAGTGGGCACATAAAAAACGCAAAAATGTAGCGGACACAGGGAGGGTTAAAAAGTATATAAAAAAACCATTTCAATGAAAAAGGTACTTCAATATAGCACTTTTCAAAAAAGTGCTAATTAATTAAATGTAATTAATTAAATGTAACTAATTAATATCCAACTTCTTTTCCAAAATTTTTTTTTTCGGATTCCTTTTTCAAATCCAAAGTTTTAATTCTTGATTCAAACTTTTTTTAATAGATTCCTCTAGAGCCTGTTTGCGCGGTGTTTTTTTCCGATTCCTTTTCCAAATGCTCCTTTTTGATTCTTAAATCCTTGTAAGATAGACAAAAACAACAAAGATTAAAATAATGAAGTTGTTATAAAGAGTTATTCGCGTGGCATCGCTGGTATAATGATATAATAAAGATATTAAAGAAGCTTAAAGTTGGACTTATTTTTAGCAATGACACATATCGTTAATTGCTTGAATCATTACTAGACTTTCAGCTTGACATCGATCTTTCACGACACCCCATGAATAAAGTCTAGTGGACAAAAATCGCTGCTCCGTGGAAGCAAATCGACATAAACAAAATGGCTGATTACACGATTATCGTACTGAGTGCGTAAAAGATTGACTGTTGGACGACTTTTGTGGCATGTAGCGTCATGTTGCTGAAACCAGAGTTCGCGCCCATCCAATTCTTCAATGTACTACCAAAACAAATTGATCAGTAGCACTGAGTAACGTTGTTGCCGTCTTCATTTTTGAAAAAAAAATGCGCTAATAATACCGCTGCTTTAAAAATTAGATTAAACTGTCTTACGCTCAGAATGCATTGGCTTCTCTACGATGCACGTTGGTTTTCCGAGACCCAAATACAAACAAAATTGTAAACTTAGCCTCGGAGATGATCATCCGAAAATACGATTTCCTTGAGCAAAAATTTTCCATAAAGTCATGCGAAAGATACTAAATCAAAAGTATTGATATAAGTCCACCTATGACATGTACGTGTCAAATCCAAAACTTATTGAACGGCCTAGTAAAGATTTTATCAACAACAGGTGTAGGCTTGCTAAGGAGTATTATTTCAGCGGTGTTCGTTGTCAAAAATTTCCAAGAGACTGGCTCAGTGCAAGATCTGAAGACACCGAAACAACTTCGCCTCGGACGTTCGATCGAAAATATCGACGAAGTGAAGGAAAGTGTTGAAAATGGCTCAATCACCAAAATTCGCCATCATTTTCGCCAAAATTAGGTTCTGTATGCATACAAGATCCCATTGACTCAGGCTGGCGGACCAGCAGCGTCGTAAATTGTTTAATTCGTGATTTTTGTAAAAAAATCGTGTTCTGATGAAGGCCGTTTTCACATATCCAGCTACGTAAATAATCCAAATTGCTGCATTTATGGATCCAAAAACCCGCGAGCAATTTATTAGACGCCAATGCACTCAAAAGGAGTCATAGGGTAGTACTTTTCTGAAAATGAATACGCAAGAGCCGTTGCAGTCAATAGAGTGAGCTACAAAGACTTAATAAACAATTTTGATTTTATTCGGAGATGGAGTATACGGACACAGACGACCTTTACTATCAACAGGAAGGTGCTATGTACCATATATGTCGTGAAACAATACAATTATTGCGCACGAAGCTCCCTGATCGCGTAATTTTGCGTGTTTGAGAAAGTAATTGGCCACAAAAATCTTGCAATTTAACACCATAAGACATTTTTCTTTGGGGTTATGTTAAGAGTAAAGTCTACGCTAATCATCCAAAAACAATTCCAAGAACATTCATAGTTGAAGTCACCATCGCAAAAATATAGCAGCAATTATGCGAAAGAGTGATTGAAAATTTCGAAAAAAGGATCAAGCTCTGAAAGTACAGCTGAGGAGAGTTCTTATTCAAAAACCAAATATAATACCTCTTGCTGATAGAACCTTTAGATACATACACTAAGAATCATAATATCTACACTCCCATCGCACTAAAAACTTTCCTTAGCTAAAAAAATTTAAAAATAACTTACGTTTGCTTCAATTTATGTCGATTATTTACTGTGCACATCACTACAGATGCTCTGTACATACTTTTTTTGAATTCGTTCAGAGAGCGTTAGAAATAACGGCACTGATGGCGCCACAGTTAAGCAATGCAAGTGTCAAAAGTGTACGCTCATTGCAAATTATTGCAAGTTGTACGCACGTAAACGCGGGAAAATTCGTTTTTGTTGGTTTTAAATAATTAAAAGTATTCAATTCAATAAAATCTATATTTTATTTATTGATATTTTAATCATTTCTTAATGTGGCAGCTAGAAGAAAAGAAATTAGTGTCGGTGAAAGAAAAATATTTATAAAGCTTTGGGAAGAGGGCCAAAACTATCGAAAAATTGGTAAAACAGTTGGCAGAGCATGGACCTCGGTTCGAACAGTAGTTCAGAACTTTCTTCAAAGCCACTTCCAGCGCGCCCACCTAAGCTATCAGAACGAGAATCTCACAGTATAATATCACTTGTGAAAAAAAATTTTAAAATTACTGCTTCTCAAATATGTATATCTTGATATCAAACAAAAGTTTGACAAGTGTATCTACTGCTAGAAGAATTTTGAGAAAGGCCGGATAGCATGGAAGAGTTGCTCGTAAGAAACCCTTTATATCATTGGTAAACTGACAAAAGCGTATTGCCTTTCAAATCAGTACAACAAACCATCTGAGTTCTGGAAAAATATCATGTTTACAGATGAGAGTAAGTTTTGCATTTTCGGAATAAAAAGACGGCAGATTGTGTGAAGAAAGCCGGATACAGCCCTCAATAAAGAGAACTTATTGCTAACTGTTAAGCATGGTGGTGGAGTTGTGATGATGTGGGGATGTATGGCAGCTAGTGGAGGTGGGAATTCTGTGTTTATTGAATCGATTATGGATAAATTCGGTTATTTAAACATTTTGAAAGAAACCGTAAAACAATGTGCAGATAAACTTGGGTTGTCAAGTGAGTTTTACTTCCAACAAGACAACGACCCAAAACACACGGTTGAAATCGTAAAGCTTTGGCTACTTTACAATGTACCAAAACAGCTGAAAACACCTCTACAGTCACCATATCTTAACCCCCATCGACTACCTGTGGGCAATGCTAGAACGGAAAATTCGAAAACGAACTATTACAAGCAAAGAAATGCTAAAAAGGGTAATTACTGAAGAATGGCAAAACATCACTGCTGAAGAAACAGCTAATCTCGTCAACATAATGCAAAAAAGGCTCAGAGAAGTCCTTAAACGTCGTGGTTATTCAACAAGTTACTGATATGAATATATGTATTTTCATTTTGTTTTTATAAATTTTCAATTTTATGTATGAACTTGTTTGAGGAGCTTAGACTTTAGACTCTTTAATATGTGTATTTTGGTAAAATAATGCTTTATAATATAAAATAACGTAAATAAACAATAAAAGTAATGTGTGAATATAAAACCAATTACTATCAAAAAATATTATTTAAAAAAATTTTTTTGAAAAATTAATGTTTTTTTAATTTTTAAGCCATAATTTTTTTTTTGACGGTAGGAGCGTAGATTTATGATTCTTAGTGTATATATACTGTTCTTCAAAGAAAAGTAATTTAAGTACCTTTTTCCCACTGGGATACATATTACAATAAAATACTATGAACACAAACAGCCATACATAAAACTAAACAACTGCATGTAGCTGTTCGAAATGAAGTCATGCAGAAGGACTGCATGTTTGCCTGGTGGGTGAAAAAGTTAACCAAATAACTTAGCCGCAATTGCTGTTTGCAATTTCTGTGCAAACATGTTACCATCGAATGATCGAAACATAGTCGACATGTAGTGAAGCAGCAGCAGCGGAAACTCTTAAGAAAAGCAAAGCATGGAATGTGGCAGAAATCTACAAAACAGAAGTAGTAGCAGCAACAACCACAAAGTTATCTGAATGAATGGTAAGAAATAATGTATAAATAACGTGGGTTATTTTTAGTAGTGCTTTGCGCTGCTAAGGAAGCAATCAAAGGACACAAAAGCAGACAAACTAGTATTCTTCAAGAAAGACTGCGGCTCTTAGGAACCAACATTAAGTTGTAACAATTTTTCTTAAACAAAAATAGATGCTGATAGTTAATATGTATGTTGTAATGACAATATACAATATAAATCCCAATCCTTGTCCGAAATATTGGAACTTATAATGTGGAAAGACACTATTTGCAGAAACTCAGCCAATATAAGACGAATCTATTGTGAACATGAGCGAAAAAAAATACGATGACTCGAAAAATGTGTGTTTAATTGAAATAAGTAATTTGTAATTTGTAATTTGTAATTTGTAACTTGTAATTTGTAATTTGTAATTTGTAATTTGTAATTTGTAATTTGTAATTTGTAATTTGTAATTTGTAATTTGTAATTTGTAATTTGTAATCTGTTATTTGTAATTTGTAATTTGTAATTTGTAAATTGTAATTTGTAATTTGTAATTTGTAATTTGTAATTTGTTATTTGTAATTTGTTATTTGTAATTTGTAATTTGTAATTTGTAATTTGTAATTTGTAATTTGTAATTTGTAATTTGTAATTTGTAATTTGTAATTTGTAATTTGTAATTTGTAATTTGTAATTTGTAATTTGTAATTTGTAATTTGTAATTTGTAATTTGTAATTTGTAATTTGTAATTTGTAATTTGTAATTTGTAATTTGTAATTTGTAATTTGTAATTTGTAATTTGTAATTTGTAATTTGTAATTTGTAATTTGTAATTTGTAATTTGTAATTTGTAATTTGTAATTTGTAATTTGTAATTTTTAATTTGTAATTTGTAATTTGTAATTTGTAATTTGTAATTTGTGATTTGTAATTTGTAATTTGTAATTTGTAATTTGTAATTTGTAATTTGTAATTTGTAATTTGTAATTTGTAAGTTGTAATTTGTAATTTGTTATTTGTAATTTGTAATTTGTAATTTGTAATTTGTAATTTGTAATTTGTAATTTGTAATTTGTAATTTGTAATTTGTAATTTGTAATTTGTAATTTGTAAATTGTAATTTGTAATTTTTAATTTGTAATTTGTAATTTGTAATTTGTAATTTGTAATTTGTAGTTTGTAATTTGTAATTTGTAATTTGTAATTTGTAATTTGTAATTTGTAATTTGCAATTTGTTATATTTAATTTGGAATTTAGAAGAAATGTTTCACCACGTGTTCCATGTGTCACTTTAGTGTAGGGACTATTAATAAAATCAAAGGGAAAAAGGGACGCCTAACAGTTGAAGTACTTACAAAAAATCGTTTAAAGGCCTATTTGGAAAATAGTCGAAATATTTTTAAATTAATGTTTATTTGAGATTTTCCCCATAACCTCACATATGCATAACCACACTTGCAAAGCATTCAGGCAGCATGTTGCCAGCATAAAAACACCTTTGATGCTCCTACACAAAAATAAATGCGAAAAAAATTTCACTAAAGAAAAGGATGAGCAGCAAAAAATATTTGTTAAATTGAAATTGATATCGATATCGATGGGCGGTAGCTGCAACGACAGGTGAAACATGGTGGTGCACGTTGACTGAAACTTGATGAAGTGATTGATTGACTGGCTGATTGATGCATGCATGTGAAGAGGTTGGCTGGTTGGATGATTCAGTTGTATGCATCAATGAGTTCAGGGCTCAAAAAGCATTGAGATGTTAATCAATGGGTTGAGTTTGAATGGGGACAAGTTCGAAAGGATAAAGAACTAAGAGCAAATTAAAAATTTATTTTTTTGAAAAAATGTCTGTCTGAAGGGTGTGTTGTAAAGAGCGCTAAACAAAAGGAATAGATAAACATTTGTATACAAAGGAATATCTCTAAAGTGGTAGTTGACCCAGTTGGGTGAGTGGATGGGAGGTGCTATATTAAATTGTGTTGTAACATTGACTAGAGTGCACTGGAGCGCACTGAAGCAAAGACAATATAGCTCAGAGCAAAAAAAAAAAAAAAAAACAGGAAAATAATTGCGATTCAAATAATACCCAAAATGACGACTCTCTGGACAATACATAAAACGTAGAAATTCCACATGCTCGTAAAAACAACAAAGTGAGCAGAGAGCAATACTAGATATAAACAATGCGCTTTAAAAAGCTCCGTTGTTTTAAGGACACTCATGTGAAATAAACTTTTTTTTTATATCTCATGTCGACTGCAATTGTAGACCAACGAAAGTAGCGAGGAAATAGATGACCCACCGTCCACTGTCCTGGCAAACAGCATGCGGCACGTTAGCGTCGAAGTCAATGTGGAGTCCCAGGCGTCTCTATGCTTGCTTTGCTTAGTGAAACCACACAACTGAGTCTGTTTGTGTTTTCGTGCGAGTCTGCTTGTTTTCATCTGATGTTGTTCTACTGCGCGTTCACTCTATAAATGTTGATTAACACGTGTTCCAACTGTTTCAATCCACCCCAATTATTGCCCTGCATTGGCTTGCGTCGCATTCCCGGTATTTGCCATTCGCGGAGTGTGATAAATAAATTGAAATTTTATACGGAGTACGTGCGCAATGCATGGAATTGGTTATCAAAAGAATAACGAACTCAACAAAAGTCTACCGCAGCGCACTCTATAAACTTTTATTCATCGTTAATAAAAACGAATTAATCGATAGTGAATGAAAACTACTCGTAGACTATCGATAAAAAAAAAAAAATAATTACTCCATACATACATTCTACCAGTTAATTTCAGTCCATTCAGCTAGATTTTATTCAGTTATTTTTAATTAAGTTTGGGAATATTTGCTGGCAGTTGCTTATAATATACGTACATGTATGCATCCGATAACATTTGAGTCTGTTGTGTGGGAAAAAAATTTATCATGCGTTGATTTGTTTTTAATTACTAGGAGAATTTCTCTGGAGCGAGCATTATTTATTCCAATAAAGAGTCGATATGTTAAACAAAATTTTATAAAAATTTGTATAGTAACTATATTGTATAGTATATAGGTGGCGACCGTGGCGTAGTTGGTTAAAGTGCGTGGCCGCTATGTCAAAGAACTTTGGAGACCCAGGTTCGAACCCCAGCAGCGACAGAAAATTATTTCAATAAAATAATTTTTCTTTACGGCCGCCACCTCTCTGCAGACAATGGCAAACCTCAGAGAGTAATAAAAATGCTATGTAAAGCTTCTTGAGAATAAGAACATTCCGTTCATCGCCGTTCGGAGTCGGCGTTAAGCCTGTAGGTCCATTTCTCGGTCAATTGTGTACAAACTTAATAACACGCACAACACAATTGATCATAAGAAGCTAGGTCAAAGTCCTTTCAAGGGCTGAAATGGCCAGTTATTTATTTATTTTTATAGTAATTCTGGTTTTAGACCCTCTAGTTTTGTCACATAATTATTGGCCGCTTTTCTTTTAAAGAGGTTTTCAGCACATTTCACTAATCAATGTAGAGAAAACTTCTATTATTAATATTATAAAAAAAAAATATTATTATGAATAAGTAACTTAAATAATTTTTTCGTGATTTAGTCATCACTGCATTTCTAACATTTGTCAACTTTTGCAATATAACAAATGACTGTGAATATACATTGTCTCAAACAATTGTTCGTACATATGGCATATCAATAGAAATGTGGCTATTTTATAGAAAACATTAATTCAAATAAGTTGAAATACTTTTTTTAGGAATCTTTATATGTTGCTGTCAAAATTGCAAAATAAACCTGAAATTGTTGGCAATACTTGTATTTTAAAAAATTAAAATTTTATAACACCTCCAAAAAGAAACCACAAAAAATTCTCCGTACATTATAAGTAAACTTAAAATAAATCTAATATATACTATTATATAAAAGGCTTATCAAGTATCTTCGTGTGCGCTAAACTAAAGAACTACTGAACCGATTTTAATAATTCTTTTACTAATTCAAAGCATCATTCTTAACTTAAGCTATTGCATACTTTATTTGTTTAAACCTACCCTAAAAATTTATTAAAATTTGAGTACGATCTAAAAAACTTAGAACATTTTTCATAAACACTGCATTAAGTAGTACAAAGCTTTTTCTTTCTTTTCCATTGTGTGTTTAAAACTCTTTTTGATTATGCTTTGCTTGTTATCATGATCGAAAAAATTAGCTAATGAAGCAACAACAATGTTAGTTGTAATCTAGACAGAACCTATTTCTTTTTTAATGAAATTCCCTACAGTAAAATGCTAAAAATAATTAAATATGTAAACATAAGCATATGTTAATAAATATAATTCAGTGTCTATGACGTAGTACTCTCGCAAAATAAGCGATACTTCGTCTTTATACGAAGACACGAACGAGGAAATGAGACAAATGCTGTTGCTGTTTTCGACTCAGACTCAGTGCTGCCATCTCTTATCAAGTAGCTGATAAAAAGCTTTTATTAGCAGGGTTGCTAAGCTCACATTACAAAGGTTGAAGTTTTGATAAAACACTTATCACGATCCATTTTTGTGCCTCTTTTTTATGTGTGATGGTACCATGGCTACGACAAAATAATGGTTATGCTAATTTAATGAATGTAATTAATCCATATTAGCTAACCAGGAATAGCAGAATGCCTTATATTGTTTATAGCTGGAAAAGTATGTACGCATTAGTTTATAGCTGTAAATATGAAATCTATTTATATAAAAAGTAGTGTACATTTTTATGTCGCCACTTGCTGTGGAAATGGGTCGACCGATTTCAACCAAAATCTCAGGGTACGTTGGGAAAGTTTGAACGAAATTGGCCCATTGGTTCCGGAGATATGGCATTTGAAAAATTTTCGCATATCTATGTATATCTATACTATTATATAAAATGATATACATATATATAAAAAAGTCGTGATTTGTGTTTGTAATTCCATAACTCAAGAACGGAACGTCCGATTTGCTTGAGGTTTTCTTTGTTGTGTTCTTATTGACCATAGCATGGTTTGTATTTTTGCCACACCTTCTTTTACTGCCCACAAATTAATGAACATTTTATATTTCAGACGGCTTGGGACTTATCAGACTAAAATTTAGTATTTTTGTTCATATGGTCACTGTTGGCAACAGTACTACAAATGGGGCAAGAGCTATATAAATATGCTGGGGGTTTCCCCTCTCTAATATACATATATTAAATTCTTATCTATCTGGTTTGTTCGGTTACCTAAAGCTTGAAAACTACTGGACCAAATTGGATACTTCCTTCTGCGAATATGTGATATCGAATATTTATGGATAAGGATAAGCATTGATAAGGTTAATTTACTTGCGACATCAGTAGCTCGTTTCTGTAACGCGTATCGATCGCAATTACCGACACATATTATCGATTTGACATCATTCTAATGCAGTGGTGCTCATTCCATAAAAGTGGTGATCAGCAAAATTGATTGTTTTACTGCGGTTTTTTCAAATCTACTGCGATTTATTCTCAACAAACATTTTTATGGTTATTTTTGTATTTATCTTACAAACGACAGGAAACATAGGCAATTTCTTATGTAACGTTGCATTACTTCAAGTATAACTAAGCCTTTAATAAGTGTTAAATTAATAGTCATATTAATTGCGAATCCGTAAAAAATAGTTTTATTTCTATATAAGTATTTTGATATTAATATAAAATTTCCGTATATGGTTGTGAATAAAAAAAGGACTACTGCGAAAAAATTCGTTTTACTGCGTTTTGTTTTTTAAATTTACTGCGATATACTAATGTTCAAGTCCGAACCCTGGTGGTGCTCAACGCACGGTTCAAACAAAAACAAAGAGAGCTTTCCGAATGCGCAACTTTACACTGAAGCAAAAAGTTGGTTTGTGTAAAGTCTGTTTCCCGGTAAAAAAGCGATCTGGTTTTTCTGCAAAATGAAAGGGCATTCATGTATCTACAAGTTTCATGTTCGATTGTTCCATTAACTTCTAGAAAGCAGACGAAGTAAGGAAAATAAAACATCCCGTATTAACGATATTTTGAGTTAGGCTGTTATTCCTTGTGACCACAGAACATACTTTTTAAGTTCTAACTAAAAACATACTAAGAACATAGTTCAAGCATACATTTTTTTTGCGTGCATTGAAAAAACTAAGCGGTACAGTGTTAATCGCTTGAAATGCCAGAGCAAACTGAGGTGATATTTTGTATGCGTGTGCTTTATATACGTGTGAAAGCACAAAAGCTTATCTGTACATTTGTGTGCGTTTGAGCATCAACGCTCTAACGTCACTCTCACATCACCAACTAACGAAAACTTCTGCAAAAGTTAAATTTTTACATATTTAAATCTTTTTGATAAAATTTAATAAATAATAATTTATTTCCTTATTATTATTATTATTATTATTATAACAACAAACAAGCACCTTTTGAAAATGTAAGCGCACATAAAATTAAACAAATGCTACAGTAATCTTTTAAATTGGTTTCATCAACGAATAGTGAAGTTGGGTTTTGCTAAGCCGGTAATCTGGATGAGAGACCCGAATGGATATGATTAGTCCAGGTGCTACGCATGTATTAATTTTGCTGTGGTAATCAGTATAAAAAAATTGAATAAAAAAAAAAATATGTTGCTAATCTTACTGCCTCAGTTCCAGTGTTACTCCATGATGGTGCGGAACCACCTAAAGCTCCGAGTCTAGATGTTATGTCCGCAGGGACAACCTCAAGTGCCTTTACCAAAGCAACCAATTGGGAAGATCCCGATTATATGCCCGATTTTCAAGATGATAAGCCGAAACCGTTAACACAATTCGAAATGGATTACATTGTGGCTAAGTTAGGATTATCTCAAAGGAATTCACAAATGTTGACCTCATTTCTGAAACGAAGAAAACTCACAAAGCCGAATGTTAGCGCCATTCTATCAGGTCAACATGCCAATGGAAAAAAGATATAAAGGAAAAAAAGCTGGATGCATTGCTTGCAGAAGTGTGTTGGTGGAATCACAAAATATCGCAATATGAAGATGAAGGCACCGAAGACGCGGAGGACTCTGGAGATTGAGGAAACACCGAAAGAGATATACCCTTGAACATTTTATTTAGCCATGGATCTGAACCACCAATGAAGAAATCTCGATCATCTTCTTTACAGGCTTCAACTTCAAATTACATATATCGACGAATAACATCTTTTTTTTAATTTTTTCCACGTAGGTGACTAACTATAATATTTAGTTTTCAATGTAAAATATCTGTAAAAAGAATTAAAAAATATTTGTTTCATAAGAAATATATTTAAAAACGAAAACAATCAGCCCAATCGGGGTTTTCGGGGGAAATATTTTTCCATCGAAATATTTCTCTTCCCCCGAAGGGAATTCCTCTACCGTGAATTTCCATCGACAAATATTTCCATTCGAAAAAGGTGCTGCCAAATCCGGAGAAAAATTCAGGTTTCGAAGTTCATATTGACAGTTATAAGACGTAAGAATTTAAATAATTTATTTAAAACGTTACACGGCTTATTTTACAAAAAAATATTACAAACAATTTTACAAAAAAATTTACAAAAAATTTACAAAAAATGTTTACGGTTCGGCCTTGCGGATTCGTTTAAGTCCATGTTTATGCTGTCGTCAGGGCAGTTTTCCAGTCAGTGCAGAGGTCTTCTGTCACGCTTGCGTCAGCGTGGGCAATTTTTCCGCTGCCACAGGGAGCTTTTTCGTCACCACTTTAGGAGGCAGGCAAACCGAACCTGCTTGCCTATCCACTGCCTTGAACGGATTGTTGAAATTGACGAATGCGTATGATGGCTTCTTTTGTTGCAGAGAAGTTACAGCCGTGGACACATAAATAGCACAAAAATACATGTAGAGTGTTTCACATGAATTTAAACAAAATACATAGAGAAAAACAAGAATTTATTTTATGGTATTTGAGTTTAAACATTAAAAACTTAAAATCAGTCGTAACTTTGTAATTACGAATTAAAAATTGGAAAATTAATGAAAAATCTGAAATTGCTCCTTAGCTGAGGTGGACATATAAATAGAACAATTTGGATTCTGAAAAATAGACAGAGTAATTTATTTTTATTTAACAATGAGCTTACGAATATAATTACTATTACTTGGTACTGTATCCCGAATTGTCCAAAACAGGCCGACATCTTCGTCCCATACTCTCCACAAGCTTCCTGACCTTATCCTTCGGAATAGAGTACCAAGCCTTCTCAATTCCACTCCATAACTCGTCTAAATTTCGAAAATTTTGGTTACTTATGCTGACCTTCACATCATTCCATAAATTTTCTATGGGATTGAGGTCTGGGCTTGAGGCTTTGAGCCGGCCAATTCAAAATATTTATTTTTTCCTTTTTTAGCCAATCAATCACAACCTTTGCTGTGTATTTTGGATCATTATCGTGCATAAAAGTCCACCTAATACGCATGTTCTCAAATGTAAATGGTTCCATCTGGTTATTAAGAATATCTTAATACATATTTTTGTCCATTATTCCTGGTATACGAAAAATTGGCCCATCGCCGTGCCAGGAAAAAGCTCCCCAAGCCATTAAATTCCCTATCCATGCTTTAATGATTTTTTTGTATACTTAAGATTCAACTCTTGGCGTTTGGGGAGCCGAACAAAAGTTTTTCCATCTGGTCCAACCCTATTAAATTTAGTTTCGTCAGTCCAGATCACGTTCTTACAAAATTGGTCTTCTTTATTCACATGGGCCCTTGCAAATGCTAAACGATCCTTTAAATTTTTTTTTTGTTAAGAGCGGCTTTCTTCGGCTAATGCGTCCTTAAAGATTAGCTTCATGTAGTCTCCTTGATACTAGTTTTCTTGAAACATTAAGGTTATTTTCTTCATTTATTTCCCTTATAATTTGCTTTGCTGACTTGAAAGGATCAGCCTTACTTTTGCGAACTATAAGTCTATCAGTAGAAGCGGTGGTTTTACGCGGTCTATGATTGCGCGGCTTATTATCGGAATTATTTGAACCATTTGATTTAACCAGCTTGAGTGCATTATAAACCATTTTTCGCGCAATTTTCAGAATATTTGCGATTTCAGATCGTTTTTCGCCTTTTCGACTTAGTTCGTGAATTATAGACCTTTTTCCGGAGTGCGATGTTTGCCACGACCCATTTTATTTAGAATCGACGAAATTAACTGAATACAACTTTAAAATTTTTACAAACACCCAATCTTGTTAACTTTTATTCACCAACTAACATGTGTGCTATTTATATGACCACAGCAGATCGTACATGCCTATAAAGAAAGAGATGGCCTGAGCAAATAAAAGTAAGTAACGGTACATCTCTCGCGGAGTTTTAAACAACGTCACACTCGAGTCTCAAAAAGTTATAACTACAGTTAATGAATGCATTATTAGATTCAAACGAAACGTTTAAAAAATAAGTTGACATTTGTGCTATTTATGTGTCCATGGCTGTATATGCCTTGTAGGGCCCACCTCACATAGCGTTTTTCATGCGTAAGTTTTCGGATAATTTCCTTTTGATATTTTTTTTATCGGCAAACACCTACAACTGACGATGCTTACTATTAATTCAATACGTGTAAAATTTAAATTTTTACCTTTTTCCACTCAAACACGGATTTTATGGGGTGCCCAGCACAATTCAGCGCATCTAAAAGCTGCTTCCATAAACTATTCACTTCTTCCCGGCTTAGTCGAGTAAAACCGTTGGCGAGTAAGCCGTTGGTACTTTTCCATCATTTCCATGAAAATTTCGATTTGGCGACTGTTAGTTGTTTGCGACCTAAGACAGTACACAAATATTGTGATAAAATTAAGTCTTTTTTTACAAATTTAACTTAAATTTCTAAATACTGATTTTTTCCTGCACGATTTTTTGATGGAATTCACAGAGAAAAAATAATTCGTTTTTTCCATCGGAATGATATTCCCGATAGCAAGTTTTCTTCGGAAATTTTTCGAACATGCTTAACGATTCCAAATTTCGTGGGAAGGGAAAAATTCCAAGGAATTTTTTGTTTGCGATTGGACTGAATGTGTTTGTTTGTGTGTGTGTGTGTAGTCATTGAAATCTCTAGCATTTATGGGATTATGCTCTTCGGTGAAAATATGTCACATTTGCAGGGCCAAAACGGTATCAAGGTGTGCTCGGATGCAGTTGGTAGGTTTTAAAGAGTTGTTCAGTTTTTTCTTGTCTACAATCTTGTTCTGAATTTTTTGCCAAAATTCGAAACGGTTTAAAAGTTATGGACAAAAACTGATAAGAACAAGGTGGGTATTTTTCGGTATTTTTGTGATTTCTAGGCTTTGGTACAGTTTTTTCGGGTCAGTTTGTTCTATAATTTTGTTCTCCTTGTTTTTAACTAAAACTTTGCTGAATACAGGAAAACAAAATTCTAAACGGCTTACGAGATATAGCCGTGAGAAAAAGTTTCAAGTTGAAATTTTTTCAATGAAAAATCAATATATTCTTAACACAATAAAGCCCAATCGGTAGCCAAACCGGTAGGCTTTTGTTATTTAAGTCCACTTTAAGGAACAGCAGTTAAAACGTTGTTTGAATTCAATGACCTCGAAAATGTTGCACTGTGATATTCGGAGCACACAAAAACTATGTTGTTTAAACTTCAGCAAAACGACAGATGCTGCAAAAGAAAGCCTCATGATGAGGCTTCAAAATGAAGTTGCTTGCAACATTGTCCGATCCGATTTAATACTAGTGATGTCAACTCAAAAAAATGCTTTAAAAATGCTTTGTACACCTGATAATGTTCATATTCACTTAATAAAACATAAAATTAATTTTGACGTTAAAAAAAAAAACTGACACAATTGTAAAAATAAAACTCCTTGTTTGAGTTAAATATTTGCATATTTATTTGTTTAATATGTTCAATCATGAGAAGCGTTATGCAAACAGAAAAAAAAAAATAAAAATGAGGACAAAAAAAAATATTAAAATAGCACATAAATTGCTGAATAAATAAATATTACAGAGATATAAAATAAACACCACTTATTTATTCAAAATAATAAGAAATAAAAAACTAGCATAATTTAAGCCCGCATTTTATTCAGTGAAAAAAATTAAAAAAACAACTCCATCAAAGCCTATTTAATACGATTTTGTATCAAAATATTTTATAAAGCTATTTAAATAAATACAAATATTTATTGCTCACGTGCTACATGTAGTGCCCAATATCACTTTAACACACACGCACACACTCGCTCGCACATGTCGACACAGAGATTCACTCACACAAATACACTGCTAACTCAAGTGTATCCTGTTGCACAAACATTTCAGTTTTCGATTGCATATGTTTGGCAAAAAATATTCGATGTTTTTTATTGCAAGAAAAATATTTGCATTTCATCAGAGCAGCCAGCTACACCCGAAACACTCCGCTACCGGAAGCTGCCTCTCCCAGCACAAACGTAGAAGTCAGCACAATCACAAACTAGCACACACTCTGACACACACAAACACACACCCAGAGTCATGTGCGCATATAACACTAGCACATATATCGGGTGAATTTTATTTTATTACTTCCTTTCGACAGCAAAGCAAATCGATGGAATTTATTTTTGTATTATGGCCAACATATTGCAACAAATGAATTCCACAAACACACACAAGCACACCCAAATACCCACTCACACACATAAAAATACAAAATAAAAACACATTCAAATACACATTTGCATATATATCATATTGCAGCAAATTAAATTGCAAAGTGTTGTCGTTGCAATATATTTTGTTGCTAAAAATTTGTTTATTCCATTTGAATTTGTTTAAAAAAGCGTAAAAATAAAAAAACCCAAGAATTTAACTGAAAAATAACAGTCTACAGATCGTTGGTGGCAAATTTAACGACAGAGTGAAAACTCGTTAACCACACAAGTCGACGACATGATTTAAATGCTTTATTGGTGCATTTTGTGCGGAGGTGTGCTGAGTGAGTGTGTGTGAGTTGGTTGGCTGCTTTTAATAAGGTGCGCAGAATAACCTTTTTTCGTTTGTTGTTGTTGTTATTTTTAGTGGTTTATTTTATGACTGCTCCTGAAATATGTCAAGTTTAAGCGCATGATTTTAATGCTGCTTAAGTTAATAGAGTCAAAGATGCCAGCGATAGGCTTACTAACACTGTTTAATATAAACAACATAAAGTTGTATGTTTCATTAGAGCACATAAAAAAGTTTTTATATTATAGCCTTATCTCACCAAAAAGTAAAGTTTGAACGATAAAATAAGGGTTACCATAGTTATTAAGCACTGATTTATAATAATAAGAGTATGTCGTAGCGTAAGAAAATAATGGAGCATAGTTTATCATCACAGTGATAAAACCCTTCATAAAAAAAATGGAGAACATTTTGACTTTAAATTTAATTTGTAGTTTCTAAAAAGTGTAGATTTTAGTTTTAAATATAATTTTCATAGGCCAACAATGTAATTAAATATATTTCAAATAAAAGGAATTGACTATATATCTATCTACACAGCCAGAGATATTGAAGTGACAAAATCTATAGAAGGCAGTCGTACTTGAAATCGTTATTTGCAAACGTTTCAACAGTTGTCATAATAACAGTTCAGTTGCGAGAAACGCGTCATATAGTTGCAGGAAATTAATTTCGTTTGTCATAAACGCGAATAATTTTTAAATTGCAGCAATTGAAAACTTCGTTTTTCCCAACTGAAAATTTTGTTTATTTTTCCCTTCGTTGTATAAACATAACGCTTATAGTTTAGTATTACTTTTTGGACAAATTGTTACTATATAAGGAAATTGGTAGTTTGCTTAATACGCGGACGGAGATAGCAACAGAGGTGCAATCCATAAGAAGACGAACGGACATAATGAGAAAGATTATTAATATAATAAATAATAATGACCGAAATAGCTTGCGGTATATATATATAAGATATATTTTTGAGTTGTGACAACTGAATATTCGTTTGCGGCATATACAGCTCGCAAACGAAGTATAGTTGGTGAATTTTTCAGTTGTGGTAAACGAAAAATTTCTTTGCGTGTGATAATATAAAAAGTCGATTGCATAGTAAATAAATAAAATATTATCCTTATTGTTCTTATAAGGTTCTTACTAAAGGGCTGCATGAGTGCATTTGAAACCAGTTTCAAGACATTCACAATTTTAACACAACACTGCAATGTCTTGCTCTCAGCAAACAAATCAAATGAGAGACTGCAGCGAAGACAACGAAAAGAAATGGGTGCAAATCAAATGAATACAAAGACATTGTTGCTTCAAATCATTATTGCTAGAGGCACACTAAAAGCAATTCACAGTCAAGGCAATAAAAAAAAACTGCAATAGCAATGAGTGCAATAGATCATTGTAATGAAATTCTGTACAGGTATTTTTTTATTCTGTGCTCTGCAATAAGTCAAGTGTTTGACGGATTTAAGTAAAATAAAATTTAACGAATTTTTTAATGTTATGAGTCAGAAAAAAACCATATATAATTTGCCACACCCTCCCACAACGCCCACTTGGTGCAATTAATGTCTTCAAAAGGGAGATTTCAGCATGTATTTGTGACTTTTTATAGCTTAGTTAATGGTTTAAAATTTATGTAATATTACCTGGATGGTTTTGTCATTTTTTAATCTGAAATTAGTAAAATAAACCAAGTTTTGTTATATAATGTCGTTAAAATGCTAATTTATTTTAATAAACCCTTATTCGGCATACTGGGATCATAACATCCCACTCTTTTGTGTTATATACGTCCTTTTACTATAATTTTTTAACTTACTTTATTAAATTTTTTGCCTATGAAACTTGCATATTATTAAAAATAAACTTTTGAGAACCAAAAAAAAAAAAAAAAATCAAGTCAAATTTTTGTATCGCATATTTTGACGTGATAACAATACGTTTTCCCGCGCAGGTTTTTAAAAATGTAGAAAAAAAATGCATCGGCGTTGGATTCATTTGTTAGTAGCTAATTAACTAAGTAGCCCGCAGGGCTCATATTTGACTTTATCACAAAAATAAAAACAAAATTAAAGACGTCTTCCAGACTGGGAGGAAGCTTTTTAATAAATGGAACAGCAAATAAAATTATTACTCGCTGAGTATTAGTGCAAGGGTTAAAAATATGATACGACAATAAAGGCGTGTTTAAGCCTATGCAATCAAATTAGATAAAAAATTTCTGATGTCTTGGGGATACAAAAAGTCTTGAAGATAGCAGCTTATGTAACAGAAATGTAATATCGTTGCAAGGAATTATTACTCGGCCAGGAAACGTACTATGGAAAATTTTATTTTACGACAGCATGTGCTTTTAAGCCTCATCACGAAAATATTAAAAAAAGTTTAGAGTCATGACTTCGGGCAGGTAACCACTTAATCCAGTAGAATGCAACAACAATAAAAGTTGCATAGAATTTTAACTCTGTGATTACTAACACAACGGTAAATGTTATGGAACGAAAATTAAGGTTAGGTCTATATGATGCCCCGGAGCTCGCCTAATGTAACGTGAACACATCATTGTTGCATGGATTAATTATATGGAGCTAAGGCAAAGTTAATGCACCACAGAAAAGCACAACGAATAGAAAGCAAAAGGAAAAACAAAGACAAAGACAAAGACAAAGACAAAAGAAAAAGCAAAAAGAAAAGCAAAAGGAAAAGCAAAAGTAGAAGCAAATGCAACAACAACAACAACAACAACAACAACAACAACAACAACGACAACAACAATAACAACAACAAAAACTACTAACGAAGTACCAACAAGCTAAAACCAAAAGTTATGGCTACCCAAAAAAAATTTTTTTTTAAAACATGGTTTTTTTTTTAAATATTCAAGATTATTAATTTTAACTCAATATGTTCAACTTATTTGATTTAATTAATAATAAAATGACTAACATCATCCAAATCCATCTCAGTAATAAAATTAAGCCTTCGCAATCTCAACTGAATAAATGATTTATTGCATTCAGTGCATTCAGTGCTTTTCGTCTTGTTTGTTATGACAAAGATTTTTTTGCATTGCTTTTAGTGTTTATGAACGAAAGTAAGACGTGCATTGATTGCCGAAAGAATTGCCGAAAGATGAAAGTGAGTATTGACTGTTGTTGTCATTTTTGCTTTAGTGTTGATCAAGTATAACTCTCTCACTGTTATGAATGAGAGCAAACTGTGAACACTGCAGTAAATCACACTGTGTGTAGGAAAGAATGAGTGCACTCATGCAGGGCTTTAGTTCTTACACATATGTAGTTCGTTGTGACAAACTTAAGACTTTGTTTAGAACTGAACGCTGATATTAATTGTAACGAACCTCCGCTGGTTCTTTTATTTTTGCTGGGGTAAGCTCAGCGGGTATCCACGGTTTTTTACAAGAAATTACACAATGTTTTTATTTATAAATCGGTTCTTTTTATTAAATGAGGCCTTCATCTTTTATACAATTTGAAAAGATATATGTATTTATATATTTATATGTATTGAAATATTTATATGGGTCTTATTTCTCCGGGTCTTTTACTTCTCTATACGGCTTAACAGGCGGGCCTACAAGCCGCGGCACTATTAATCGATGATATTATGTGAACACGCGGGCTTAAAAGCCACGGACGCTGCTAGAAAAAAGTGTGAAGTCAGATGGGCCTACAAACCACCAACGCTGCTTGTTGTTGTTGATTGCAAAATTTCAACTGAAATTTTTGACAATGGAAGCACCGCTCCTGATTTTTTTTTATTTTCAAATTTAATTTCGGGTACATTCGTTTATATATTTTCTCGCTCATATTTTAATATATCTGCACTCTAATGTTGGCGAATGTACCTTGAGTGTACTGCCAATATAGAAGTATTACATATATATATATGTGTTGCTTGCATTATGTGATCCGCTACTCGACTCTGAGCAAGATCACGCCAGCTTTGCGCATGTGTTTGCGCACGTTTTGCAAGTCTCATTCGTTACAGTATGCTCTCTTTTTCTCTCTCTTTGTTTTCATGTAAGAAAATTGTATGGATGTTTTGTATTCATTGTTTCTTGTGTGTAAATGTAAAAGAAAAAATAAGTATACAATACTGGGGGTGTTCACCGAGTTTCCTTCTTGCAACTCGGCTGTTTCGCCAGTGATTTTTTAGTCGTCACATAATTTATATTTCATTACTTCGTTTCTGAACTAAGACCTATTTATCAAATGTTTGATCAAAACATATTTCTTGTCTTAATCCCAGTCCTAGACTTTGTTCTTCTGTCCTATTTTGTCCAAATTCGTGTCCAAAGCCTTATTCTAAAATTTGTGCTTTTCCTCATCATAGTCACTATCCAAGTCCTTGCACAAGTCCTTGTCCCATTCTTTAAACAAATATTCATCATAATAATTGTTGTTATCCTAGCACAAATCCTTGTCCAAAACTGTGTCCTCATCCTTATCTTAAAACTAGTACCAACTAGTATTTTTTATAAATTCTAAACCCAATCTTCTTCATAAATATCCATTTACTTATCCTTGTCTAAGTCGTCGTTCAAAGCCTCGTCCTACTTTATGTCGCAATCTTTGTTCTAATCCTTGTCCTAATTCTTGTTCATATTCAAGTTCTTATTCAAGTGCTTTTCTACAACCGTGTTTTCGTTTTCGTTTTTGCTTTAACATTAACTTTTACTTTTACTTTTTCTTTTACTTTTACTTTTACTTTTACTTTTACTTTTACTTTTACTTTTACTTTTACTTTTACTTTTACTTTTACTTTTACTTTTACTTTTACTTTTACTTTTACTTTTACTTTTACTTTTACTTTTACTTTTACTTTTACTTTTACTTTTACTTTTACTTTTACTTTTACTTTTACTTTTACTTTTACTTTTACTTTTACTTTTACTTTTACTTTTACTTTTACTTTTACTTTTACTTTTACTTTTACTTTTACTTTTACTTTTACTTTTACTTTTACTTTTACTTTTACTTTTACTTTTACTTTTACTTTTACTTTTACTTTTACTTTTACTTTTACTTTTACTTTTACTTTTACTTTTACTTTTACTTTTACTTTTACTTTTACTTTTACTTTTACTTTTACTTTTACTTTTACTTTTACTTTTACTTTTACTTTTACTTTTACTTTTACTTTTACTTTTACTTTTACTTTTACTTTTACTTTTACTTTTACTTTTACTTTTACTTTTACTTTTACTTTTACTTTTACTTTTACTTTTACTTTTACTTTTACTTTTACTTTTACTTTTACTTTTACTCTTACTTTTACTTTTACTTTTACTTTTACTTTTACTTTTACTTTTACTTTTACTTTTACTTTTACTTTTACTTTTACTTTTACTTTTACTTTTACTTTTACTTTTACTTTTACTTTTACTTTTACTTTTACTTTTACTTTTACTTTTACTTTTACTTTTACTTTTACTTTTACTTTTACTTTTACTTTTACTTTTACTTTTACTTTTACTTTTACTTTTACTTTTACTTTTACTTTTACTTTTACTTTTACTTTTACTTTTACTTTTACTTTTACTTTTACTTTTACTTTTACTTTTACTTTTACTTTTACTTTTACTTTTACTTTTACTTTTACTTTTACTTTTACTTTTACTTTTACTTTTACTTTTACTTTTACTTTTACATTTACTTTTACTTTTACTTTTACTTTTACTTTTACTTTTACTTTTACTTTTACTTTTACTTTTACTTTTACTTTTACTTTTACTTTTACTTTTACTTTTACTACTTTTACTTTTACTTTTGCTTTAGCTTTGGTTTTAGCTTTGGTTTTTGATTTTGTTTTTGATTTTGTTTTGGTTTTGGTTTTGGTTTTGGTTTTGGTTTTGGTTTTGGTTTTGGTTTTGGTTTTGGTTTTGGTTTTGGTTTTGGTTTTGGTTTTTGTTAATGTTTTTGTTTTTGTTTTTGTTTTTGTTTTTGTTTTTGTTTTTGTTTTTGTATTTGTTTTTGTTTTTGTTTTTGTTTTTGTTTCTGTTTTGTTGTTGTTTTTGTTTTTGTTTTTGTTTTTGTTTTTGTTTTTGTTTTTGTTTTTGTTTTTGTTTTTGTTTTTGTTTTTGTTTTTGTTTTTGTTTGAGTTTTTGTTTTTGTTTTTGTTTTTGTTTTTGTTTTTGTTTTTGTTTTTGTTTTTGTTTTTGTTTTTGTTTTTGTTTTTGTTTTTGTTTTTGTTTTTGTTTTTGTTTTTGTTTTTGTTTTTGTTTTTGTTTTTGTTTTTGTTTTTGTTTTTGTTTTTGTTTTTGTTTTTGTTTTTGTTTTTGTTTTTGTTTTTGTTTTTGTTTTTGTTTTTGTTTTTGTTTTTGTTTTTGTTTTTCTTTTTGTTTTTGTTTTTGTTTTTGTTTTTGTTTTAGTTTGAGTTTTTGTTTGAGTTTTTGTTTTTGTTTTTATATATCAACATTTCCCTTATAACCATGCATTAAATACATACGTCCAACTATCAGCAACTTCACCTTTATTGTCGATCCATAAAATCTGACGTAGCGCGAACAGTCACGGAGTTACACTTTCATGCAACATTATTTCATTGTTGTTGCATTTTTACTTCAATATGCGGTGGTCCCAAAAATTTTTTTTCTTAGTACTTCTGCTCAACGAGTAATAATTTCATGCAAGAATATTCCATTTTTGTGGTATAAGCTGTTACCTCTGCGAGCTGACGATGTCATATGCATTTATTTATTTTTATATTTTTGTATCAATACCATGAATAAATCCTTAATTTTTTTATAACATCTACTGTCCCACATATACTCAACTAACATTGAGGACTAAGAACCAGCCTTTACTGGCATAGTACCTATAAAATTTTTATCCTAGCACCTATACATAAAAAAAAAATAAATAACTGGCCATTTCAGCCCTTGAAAGGACTTTGACCTAGCTTCTTATGATCAATTGTACATAGAGCACCTATACATAGCGTGTTATATTTCCATGTAACATATTTGAGGTTTCATTGCTTAAGTAGCTCCCTGCGCGTCTCGTTGACATTATTAATATATATATTTTTTTTGTCATATTCAAAGAATTTATCTTTACTGTTGTATCATAACTTTTATAGTTGCACTTATACTCAGAGAGTAACTATTCCGTACAAAGCCGATGATGTTTGAAAAATGGCTTTTTCGATACAAATTGCTGTATTGTGTGACGCTTGAATATATCAAGGAGGTTCAAGACTCCGCTTCTCACGTTAACATCTACCTTCATAAATTATGCAAAATCTAATGTAACTAACAACTTTGTCTAAAACAAATAAAATCACGTATACGCCACGATGTTCTTATTTCACATAGATCTTTGTTTTAGACTGTTACTTTGTTCTACCACCAAGAAGCATCCAAGAAAATCTACACAGTCTTCAATATATACATGGCAGCCTTAGGACTGCGTATTCTTCTGTATGGCTTTTATGCTTCATGGAAAAATTTGCTTTGATATTTTATTATCATTATTTTGAAGTAAAGTTAAACAAATTGTGATATTTACTATGTAATTGCCATTAAATTATTTACCAGTTGTCACTTAGAAGGAATATTATAATTATATCAATATCCTAATCTATATCAATTATAAATAGCATTAATCAAATAACAAACCTGCATTCCGATTATAAAATAGAAACTTCTATGAAACTGCTCAAGAATACGAAGTAGCAATTACAGTGAAAATACTGCAACATGAATTATTTACATAATAGCGAATTAAGATATTTAATGGCAATCTTGTAACAATAATTAAAATAAACAAAAACAATCCATGACATAATACAACTCAAAGCAAAAACAACACAAACACACATTTCCCTATAAAGCCATCTGTCCAATACATCAATACAAAATAGTGTTGAATACTGTGTCAGCAGCAATTACCGTTAACTGACTAACAACACTTCGCATTCACAGGTTGTTTTGTTATTGTTTTTGCTGCCAACGCCATGCTTACTAGCCACTTCTTGTGCTGCTGCGTTTGTTGTTGTCAATATAGGTCAGCCATAGCAGCAGCAGCAACAGCTGCAGTTACATAAAAGGATTAAATTACAAGCAAACGTTGCATTGCTTGCTTGCTTGCTTTAATTACTTTAAAGCCCGGCACAAACCGACCACAAGCAGCCGTGTTGAAAATTTATTGATTGATTAAATTATATGCATGCTGCATGCATCTAGGCGCTCAAACAGTGCAGCATCATGCAAGATGGTCAAGTGATTTTAATGCGCTTCCTCTCTGTGCTGCCGGCTTTGTAAAGAGTGATTTTTTAAGTGCCTGATAACTTTTTTTTTAAAAAAAACGCATAAAATTTGCAAAATCTCATAGGTTCTTTATTTGAAACGTTAGATTGGTCCATGACATTTACTTTTTGAAGATAATTTCATTTAAATGTTGACCGCGGCTGCGTCTTAGGTGGTCCATTCGGAAAGTCCAATTTTGGGCAACTTTTTCGAGCATTTCGGCCGGAATAGCCCGAATTTCTTCGGAAATGTTGTCTTCCAAAGCTGGAATAGTTGCTGGCTTATTTCTGTAGACTTTAGACTTGACGTAGCCCCACAAAAAATAGTCTAAAGGCGTCAAATCGCATGATCTTGGTGGCCAACTTACCGGTCCATTTCTTGAGATTAATTGTTCTCCGAAGTTTTCCCTCAAAATGGCCATAGAATCGCGAGATGTGTGGCATGTAGCGCCATCTTGTTGAAACCACATGTCAACCAAGTTCAGTTCTTCCATTTTTGGCAACAAAAAGTTTGTTAGCATCGAACGATAGCGATCACCATTCACCGTAACGTTGCGTCCAACAGCATCTTTGAAAAAATACGGTCCAATGATTCCACCAGCGTACATACCACACCAAACAGTGCATTTTTCGGGATGCATGGCCAGTTCTTGAACGGCTTCTGGTTGCTCTTCACTCCAAATGCGGCAATTTTGCTTATTTACGTAGCCATTCAACCAGAAATGAGCCTCATCGCTGAACAAAATTTGTCGATAAAACACATTTCGAACCGAACACTGATTTTGGTAATAAAATTCAATGATTTGCAAGCGTTGCTCGTTAGTAAGTCTATTCATGATGAAATGTCAAAGCATACTGAGCATCTTTCTCTTTGACACCATGTCTGAAATCCCACGTGATCTGTCAAATACTAATGCATGAAAATCATAACCTCAAAAAAATCACCCTTTACAAGTAGACTAATAATTAAAAGTTACGTATACGCAGTGGAGATCTCATTTAGACATAGCTCGCATTGTTCGAACTAAAGATGCAGCGTAATGTGGGGAGATTAAACATTTCAAAGAGTAGAGTTAATTAAAAGTAGTTCTGTGTATTTTTGTTAAACTGTTGAGGAAAAGAAATCGAGTAACGGGTATCTAGATTCGGTACTTGGAGAATTACTAAACTTTTTAAATAAAGATTTAGATACAGAAATCGCCCAATTTCAGCTTTGATTTCTAAAGGGACATTCTTGATCCCTTGAGAAATCCTTGATTTCTAAAAGAGACATAACGAGTAAGTTCGAACAAATGGAAGCCAATGTTAAAACCCAAAATGCACATACGAAACTGATCGAAACTTAACGAAACATTGCGACGAAACGTTCTGTTCCGTAACAACCGAACTTTTAGCGTCTGAACTCGTCAACAACAGCTGTGCAGATCAGTCTTCTTCTTTTTTTCAGACGATTGGAGGAACTCGTTTCATTTTGGGTGAAATGTCAAAACAGACGTAACGATTGCAAACGTACAAACAAACTTTGACTTGAACTAAGGCAAGTCTTTAGGACTTAGACTTAGACTTAGACTTAGACTTAGACTAAGACTTAGACTTAGACTTAGACTTAGACTAAGACTTAGACTTAGACTTAGACTTAGACTTAGACTTAGACTTAGACTTAGACTTAGACTTAGACTTAGACTTAGACTTAGACTTAGACTTAGACTTAGACTTAGACTTAGACTTAGACTTAGACTTAGACTTAGACTTAGACTTAGACTTAGACTTAGACTTAGACTTAGACTTAGACTTAGACTTAGACTTAGACTTAGACTTAGACTTAGACTTAGACTTAGGCTTAGACTTAGACTTAGACTTATACTTAGACTTAGACTTAGACTTAGACTTAGACTTAGACTTAGATTTAGACTTAGACTTAGACTTAGACTTAGACTTAGACTTAGACTTAGACTTAGACCTAGACTTAGACTTAGACTTAGACTTAGACTTAGACTTAGACTTAGACTTAGACTTAGACTTAGACTTAGACTTAGATTTAGACTTAGACTTAGACTTAGACTTAGACTTAGACTTAGACTTAGACTTAGACTTAGACTTAGACTTAGACTTAGACTTAGACTTAGACTTAGACTTAGACTTAGACTTAGACTTAGACTTAGACTTAGACTTAGACTTAGACTTAGACTTAGACTTAGACTTAGACTTAGACTTAGACTTAGACTTAGGCTTAGACTTAGACTTAGACTTATACTTAGACTTAGACTTAGACTTAGACTTAGACTTAGACTTAGATTTAGACTTAGACTTAGACTTAGACTTAGACTTAGACTTAGACTTAGACTTAGACTTAGACTTAGACTTAGACTTAGACTTAGACTTAGACTTAGACTTAGACTTAGACTTAGACTTAGACTTAGACTTAGACTTAGACTTAGACTTAGACTTAGACTTAGACTTAGACTTAGACTTAGACTTAGACTTAGACTTAGACTTAGACTTAGACTTATACTTAGACTTAGACTTAGACTTAGACTTAGACTTAGACTTAGACTTAGACTTAGACTTAGACTTAGATTTAGACTTAGACTTAGACTTAGACTTAGACTTAGACTTAGACTTAGACTTAGACTTAGACTTAGACTTAGACTTAAACTTAGACTTAGACTTAGACTTAGACTTAGAATTAGACTTAGACTTAGACTCAGACTTAGACTGAGACTAAGACTTAGACTTAGACTTACGTTAAGACTTACACTTAGACTTAGACTTAGACTTAGAATTAGACTTAGACTTAGACTCAGACTTAGACTGAGACTTAGACTTAGACTTAGACTTAGACTTAGACTTAGACTTACGTTAAGACTTACACTTAGACTTACACTTAGACTTAGACTTAGACTTAGACTTAGAATTAGACTTAGACTTAGACTTAGACTTAGACTTAGACTTAGACTTAGACTTAGACTTAAACTTAGACTTAGACTTAGACTTAGACTTAGACTTAGACTTAGACTTAGACTTAAACTTAGACTTAGACTTAGACTTAGACTTAGAATTAGACTTAGACTTAGACTCAGACTTAGACTGAGACTTAGACTTAGACTTAGACTTACGTTAAGACTTACACTTAGACTTACACTTAGACTTAGACTTAGACTTAGACTTAGACTTAGACTTAGACATAGACTTAGACTTAGACTAAGACTTAGACTTAGACTTAGACTTAGACTTAGACTTAGACTTAGACTTAGACTTAGACTTAGACTTAGACTTAGACTTAGACTTAGACTTAGACTTGAACTTGTACTTAGACTTAGACTTAGACTTAGACTTAGACTTAGAAAAAATTTTGCATGCGTTTGAAATTATTTTGGATGCACTTTTTCCCACTCCAATTGAGGTCACTCCAAAAAAAAACTTTTTTAAATGCAACAATTGTTTCTTCGGGTGTCGAAAATAGTTGACCAAAAACTTTTTTACATTTCTGAAGTCATTCTAAAAAAAAGTGAAAAAAAGTCATTCTATGCCAATTCAGTACTATATCATGAGCGACCCATCTATTCGATTTTTTGGCTGGTCAGAAAGGTATTTGTTTGAGCAGATGTAACGTCTTCTTTAACTTTTACCGTATTTCTCCGATGACTTGTGGTACAAAAATGGTTGTGTGCCATTTAGAATAGATCATCTTACTCTGATTTGTGCCACTGTTATCACATGACCGGGTAATGTTGCAGAAAAAGCAACCATTTGTTTTGATGTGATTCTTTCGCGAACAATTTTTGTTGGATTAACCTCGCTTTGGAAATCACATACGTCGATTGTTGTTTTAATTTTTCAGATTCATTTGTATAAAGACATAATTCGTTACCTGTGTAGATGATATACACCTCCGATGATACACCTTGGTCGTAGTTTTTCAACATTTCCTTAAACTAATCGACAGGAGCCTTTTTTCAGCTTTGAACCAAGGATTTCAGGTGTAAAACCTATTCAGTCAAGTCTACCTTACTTCGAAATGAGGTGATAGATTAGTGGCAAGGAAGGAGCAGTCAAGTGAAACATGTGAAGGATGTTATAAGCGTGGCGGAGAAATATGTGCTTTTGAACCTGAGGAAAGTGTTAGCCTGGAGCGAATGTCGACCACGGTTGAATTCGTTATATCAGTTTTTTACAGTGCTGTAGGATGGTGTTTTATCGCCGTATAAACGATTTAGTTCATCGACGTATTCTTGTCTTGATAGTCCACGTCGAAAGCTATGAAAAAAAAAATCGCACGAAAATGTTTACATGTTAATTCCAGTTTTTGCCAGAGATGAATTTTTAAAGTTTCTGCAAACAACACAAATCGCACTCAAATGTTAAAATGTACTGAAGAATTGTATGTTCAACAATTCAACATGTTTCCAATGGGTGAGATGGTAAGTGTTGCCTCCTACTGCTGCCACTTACAATTGCCAAGGCAAGAAATATAAAAGCAACCCTCGAATGATCAAAGCTACACTGTAATATGGGGAGGGGTGGCTAGCCTGTAATCCGTCCCTTTACTATACGGCCTTGTGAAGTACTTTTAAATTGGCTCCATGCGGAGTCTTCCTCATGTTATCGAACTTTGTTTGAATCGAACCGCTGATTTTGTCTTAGTTAAACCAAAAACCTTCAAGAATTTGGAATGTTTCATTTTATTCGGATAGCTTCTTGTTGATTTTCAACGAATTTTAATAAAAAATTCGCAAATAATATTGCAAAAATAATGAAGCAAGTGCAATAATAAATAACAAAATTCCACTTGGTCATTTTACTTCTCAAAACAATAGATACTTGAATTGGAGAAGTAACACAAGTGCTAAGAAATACGAGCACTTGAAACACTTCAATAAGTAGCCATTGGCTCTAATTCTAGCCACTTGTTTCTGTTTTCATCCAAACACTTAGCAAATAATTATCCAAATCTAAGAAAAAAAAAACCAAATAAGAAGACTTGAGTAAAGAAACAAAAATAAATAAATAAAAACGCAAATGGTGCACGAAGCTAATTGTACGGAAAAGTATCTAATTCAATTAGATACTTCGAGTTGCAGACGTTAAACAACAAATAAAAAAAAAAAAAACATGCATGAGCTTACGAGAGCAGATGTTCGCATAAGTGTGCGTGTATGCATGCGTGTGTGTGTGTGCTTGTGCGTGTTTGTGGATAAGTGTGAGCTTCTTATCTGTGGGTAACACAACGACAAAATAAAATTATTTTAAGAATTTTAGAGTTTTATTGTAGAGGATGTTGTTTTTGTTTTTTTTTTAAGGATTTTTAACAAGTAAGCAAAGCCATATGTGTGTGTGTACACACATGTGTATGTTTTAATTTTTTGAGCCTTGTATGACTATGCAAGCACCCTGCTAAGCATGCGATTTAGACATTTAATAAAGCTTGAAACTTTTAAGCACAAAAACGGCAATTTATACGCATGTTTGTGTGCGAGTGTGGGAGAGAGTGAAGGGTGAGAGTGGGGAGGGGAGGCCGGGAGAGTGTGAGTGTGTGTGTATGTGTGCGTGCGCTAACCCACATTTTTGATAATTATTTAAAATTTAACTGCATGGAACAAATTACACACAAGCACAAATATGAGTTTTCAGCACGGCAGAGTGGAAGATAGGGTTTTAGCCCCACTTTTTTTAAGCAAATTAATTTTACAGTTAAGCTATTTCAAACAGAGTTAAAGTCTTAATGAATTTATCTGGCAGGAAATACACAAAAATAAAGTGAATTCAAAATTCAACAAATTTTATTAGCCCGCTAAAGTTTTCAACACGTTTATATACATCGCGTGTGAACTGGGTCAGCCGTGGGATTTTTAATACACATTTTTTTTTTTTTTGTAATCAATAAATCCGCAAAAATATTCAGTTAAAAATTTTAAATAAAATCAGATTTATAACATTTTTTTCCCTCTTTGGTCTGGAAAGTAATGAAAATTTAATCTATTTTGATTTTTCTTAACCTATTAAAGCCCAAATGTTACAAACGTTTTCTTGCTATAAATGTGTATGAAAATGGGTAAAAAAAACTATTAAAGCGAGGTTTTTCAAAAAGTTTGGAACGAATGAAAGGAAAAATACTCTAAGGCTTAAGGAACTTCTTACTTCAAAACGGTTTGTAAGAAGAACACATTTTGGCAAGAAATACTTACGAGGGCTAATTTCGAAAATAAATATAAAGACCGATTTTTTTTTTAATTTTGAGAAAAAAAAACGGAAAATGTTTGTCACGGTACCACTTGAGACACAGTGATGGTAAAAATAATAGAAACGGCAAGCACTTTGGAATTTCCAAGAATGCTATTAAGTTTAAAAGCAAACTATATGAATTTTACCCACTGTACACAACAGTTGGATATCGTTACTCTATTTTGTTTAAGCTTCTGTGCATAATTCTTTAAAAATATCAGTGGTGAATTTGCAGAGTTATTGAAGTGTTCAAAGAAAAAAAAAAATAAATTCTGCTATGAATTTTGAACCAAAGAAGGAAAAACTAGGCAGGAAACGAGCAACCTATGCAAAGGTTTAAGTATTGGTGGTTTGGAAAACTAAAATAAATCTATTTCTTTCCATAAAAGGGTAAAAAGTATGAGTAACTAGTCACACAATATGGAATAGATTAATAGAAAATGATATACTTGAGGAAAAAAGAAAATTCGCAAGTAGCTTTTGCAAGAAAGCATTTTATACGAAAAAAATTGAAAAAATGTGTTGTGACCAGATAAAATAATGGTGAATTTGTTTGAATCCGATGTAATGCCTCATGTAAGACACCCAAGAAATATTACACACTAGCAGGCCACAGTGGTCCGAGACTTCGCCATGGACGTTTTCTCTTTATCAATAGTTTATCTTCATCAATTTAAAAAAAACTAATTGAATCACACAATGTCACTTGTCATAAGTCAGCCGTTTCTTCCTCTTACTTAAAAATTTATAATAAATAAATAAAATATAAAAGAATGAGTACAAAAGTTGCATGCCGCAAAACAAATATAACAAATACGCATACGCATATATAAACTACACATCAAGTCGAATTGAGTTTCATTGAAAGTGTAGAGAGATAGAGCGGAAAAAACTCCATATAAAAAAAATTCCTGAACATGCTGAAGGTGGTTAGTGAATCCCCATTTAACAAAACTGTGTTAAATTAATTCACCACATCAAAACTAATTTCAACATAGAATTTACTTCGATCCAATTGGCATTTGGTGTGGTGAATTCATTTGTTTTTTTTGTTTTATGCGCAGCAAAGTATGTATGTGTATTAGAGTGGCCCTTAAATTTTTTTTTTAGAAATTGAACATGTGCGGTGCTCTCGTTTATTTCTTATCATATCAAAAGTATATTGTGAAAATTTCAAGAAAAAATATTAATATTGAGACGTGCCGCAAAGCGAAACTTCATTCAAAATATGCCTTTATATTGGAAAAAATTGTTTTTTTTCCAACAATAATTAAAATGAAGACAATTTAATGTTCTTTTCTAATCTACTCAACATAATATCGTATTTTACATAACATTATCTCTCAAACGAGCTATCATCCGTTGAAATTGGCTACAAAGTGAGAAAACTACAACTATTTGGTCGAGCGAAAAAAAAAAATTTTAATTTTTTTCTAAAATTATTTTACTAACGTTCTGCAATTATGTTTAACCAATCAACTTATTACATTTAAGACAAAAAATATATATAATTGAATCTACTAAAAGTGAAAGCACTGGTTACCTTCTAACATAGATGTCCTTCAAGTATTATTTTTTAAGATAAAAACAGTGAAATTATCTTTGAATACAAGTGCAAGTCTTACTATAGAAGAATGCAAATTAATTAAACACTTGTACCTTTTTGTGTTTTTAAAAAAGTTTATTATTTTTTATTCACTTCACTTAAATACTCTAGGAACTCAACTGGCTGAGCTGGGCTAAAAACCTAACTGTGAAAATCAGTTCTTCTCTTATTTAAAGGCTTTTAATATAAACAAAACTGAGGATGGCTTGATCGCGTTATTATAAACAAAAGTATTTCATCACAAGATGAAATATTGCATCAGCCAGAATATTTGCTGACATAACAAATTTTAGCTTAAGAAAAAGAATCTTAAGACAAAACCATTCTTGAATCTTTAAGATACAATTTTCTTTACATTTACAATTTACTTATTGAATAAAGGGTGATCTTAACTTGCATAGATTTTTGGAAAAAGGCAAGCATACCTACCAGAGTTCCCCCATCGATGTGTTCAAAAGTTGTTAGATTTGCACAAATGTTCGAAAAATTTACAAAGAAGTCAGTAACGCACAACAGAAAAGCAGCAAATTAAGGAGACTTTATTCTGCGATGAATTTTACAATCTATTTGATATTTCACACAGGGACGTTCTGAACCTAATCCGAATAGAGGATGACAGACAGTTTTTACTACTCCAGAGAGAAAATGGAAAACCCGGTTGCATGATTGACGTTGCATGATTGACGTCTTAAGAGCATGGCAGAAGCTCAAACTTATTCGGAAAAAAAAGAAAAACAGAGGAAGCGCAAACTCGAGGAGAAGAAAGTATGATTTATAAAATAATTAAAAATTGGTTTAGCTTTATTATTTGAGTTTTACTACTCTGAAAAAAAAGTTAGCTTAAAATTAAACACAATGTGTTGTTAAATTGACTTTTTTTTCATATGTTTTTCAAAATTTTTAAATACATTTGCTCTTACTTTGACGAAATTTGTTGCAAGCTATTTTTTAAACAAAAATATCGTCAAATTAATAACAATTGTCGTCAATTTTAAAACATTTTTTTTTCAGTGTAGTATTATAATGTAGAAAGAGCACAGGAAAAATATTATATGAATTACAGTTTCCATGAGAATTAATACAACCCAGATAGACAAATATACCTTTTCTCCTCCTTTTGTGTTGTTCGACGAAAGTCTTCCAACAGAAATTAAAGTTGACATGGCTAAAAAAATCCAGGAAGATGACCAGTTTGAAAGTGATAGCAGAAAGAAAGTATTTTTATACAAACACCATCTTCTTTTGACTTTTTGAGACTTTTTATCACCATCATCAATGAAATTTTCCCAACGTTTCAAAATTGGAACAGATTTCCTTTAAGTACATTCAAAAGATTGGAAATCTCAAAAAGACTACACTGATGTTCTGAAAATCAGTACTTTTAGAGAAGTAATGACACATCTTAACATGCGGTTAAATTAATAACTGATTTTAATAGCCTCCTAACTAAGAACACAAACCAACAGGATTATCTCCTAAAAGTATATATGTATTTCTGATTATTTGATTGAGAATTTAATGATTATCCGGGACTATCGTAAGAAATATCCAGGATACAGTCGTGAAATTTTATTTTGACCCTACGAACAATAACTAAAGTAACAACAATTATGAATAATAAACGGTGTTAAGTTTAAATAAAAAAAAAAAAATAAAATAATAAATGCATTGATTAAGATTTAATTTTATGTGGTTATTGTTGTGTTAGAAACGTACAAACTTTATACAATTTATAATTAGAAACATAATTTTTTTCAAAATAATTAATTTTACTTATGTATTTTCGAAAAAAGTATTTTTTAAAAATAGCTTTTTTGCTCCACTAAAAATTTCGAGTTTTCGCATTTTTACCCGATTTCGACACATAATATCTCCTTGGAAAGAAATGTTTATGCTCATGCGCCAATAAAAGATTGAAAAAAAAATGATTACATTAATTTCATTTGTTTTCGGAAAAAAAATATTTCTTAAAAACAATAAAAATGTAATTTTCGTATTAGTCAACTGTTTTCGACGAATGATAGCACGTTGGGAAAATAAATTAAATGCCTAATGCGATATTTTGTTTCGTTGATTAAAAAATCACACAAAATTGTCTTAATTTTAATTATTGTTGAAAAAAAACAATTTTTTCCAATATGAATGTGTATTTCGAATGAAGTTTCGCTTTGCGGCACGTCTAAATATTAATATTTTTTTCTTAAATTTTCAGAATATAATTTTGGCATGATAAGAAACAAACGAGGGCACCGCACATATTCAATTTATAAAAAAAAAAATTGCGCATACAGTTAAGGGCCACCCTAATGTGTATGTATTTATTTTTTATTTTGTTGTGAGTGCTTGTTGAGAACAATGAGAGTAGAGTAGAGAGCAAGATTTAGTTTATTGAAGTTCTCGCAGCACAAACGCATAAAAAGTTAACGATCAAGCAATGCATGGCATTGCGGATGATTTTTTAAAAAAAATTTCCACTTTAATGAAAGATATTTATTATTGAAATTTCGTAAAGAAAATACCCGATGATCCTTTTGTAGCACAAATGTGATATTTTAAAACTTATTTCAAAAAAATCGGACCAGTAGTTTTGGAGTTTAGCGGCAACAAAAAACTTACACTTTAATTTTATATAATAGTTTAGATATAAATAACCCGAAGCACGCAGTTTAAACTATTAAACAAGGTGGTAGTATCGTAATGCTATTGGGTTGTTATTCATCGTCGGGCGTAGGTCCAATATATTGGATTAAAGGTAAAATTTTGACCACAGACTATTTAAATATATTAAATATTATAATGCTGTCATTTTCCGATGAAGAAATGCAGTTAAAACGGGAAGTTCTGCAAGATAACGATCCCAAACACTCCTCGCAACTGACAAAAAAATGATTTCGGGACAATAACATTATTTTATTAGAATGGCCATCCCAGCCACCAGACCCTAATCCAATTGAACACCTTTGGGGGATCTTAAAGAACAAAATAGCTGGCTATTAATCCAAAAATTAAGAAGAATTGTGGAATAAAGTGCAGTATGCTATTGATCCCTCAATTTGTGCCAAATTGGAGGATTCCATGGGCCGCCGGTGCATTGAAGTTCTAAAAAACCTTCACAGCACAACAAAATATTAATGTTGAACTAGTTTACAGTATAAAATTGGTAGATTTTAAGAAAAAAAAACGTTATTTACAAGTCTTTTGTTTCTATTATTTTTTTGAAGGACATAAATGAAATGGTTTTGACGTAGAATTACGTCATTCTCGAAGGTTAGTAGGGCGGTTGATAGCGTTTTTAGGTCACTTTTTGAGCCTTTGGTGTGCCTAAAGTTCTGATCGTACAATGTTGATGTAAGCACTTGTTGATCTGCTTGATGCTCACTTAGAGAAAAATCCTTGTTTGAACTCTCTAACTTATATAAATTTTACAAAATTACATGAAATATAAAGCCAACATTTGATGTTTCTGTTTGCATTGCGCCTGGTTCTTGTTTAAGGTTGCTACCTATTTATCGACTGCATTGGTTTTTGTATAAGTTAACGATGCGGCTTAAACTCTGGCACTTATCACCCTGTATTCGATATTGGCTACATAATTTTAAACTGTAGTCGCGTACACGATATGCGTACGGTGGAGCATTACACTTGGCAACAGCATTTGGAGGTCATCTAGCACACCGAGAGACTGCATCAATAGAAAAACAACGCTAAAAGCTAACGCTACCAAATATTGTTTTTAATACGTCTGTCCATACCCGTATTACCAGTATTTATCATCCAACATGATCAATCGTGTGGCGAGAGTGTGCAACAACAATGAGTTAAAATTAAAAGAAATTGATCTCTCTTCGACCTATTGAGGGTACATCAAGAACTCAGGATGGTAGCAGCAAGGTAAAGAAATTATAATCGTTCATTTTAAGATTAGGAGCAATAAAGGCGAGTCGCTTTGCAATAAAAATAAAATAACTTTTATCAGTCTTATTAATTTATATAATAGAATATATGTATGAACTGAGTGTTGCTGTATTAAAGCAAGAGGGCACTGCCATTTGAAAAAATATATAAAACCAGCATTTGATGTTTCTGTCTGCTTTGCGCATGGTTTTTTGTTTAAAGCTTAGTATGATGTAGAAACGAAAATTCCGCGGCATATAAATCCACACAGTGTAGAGTCAATATTTTTGTGTGGAGAAAAAAAGCAACTGCAGTACAACCTTTCTCAATGCAACTGGATAGATTTTTCCTATATAAAAAATGTAATTTGCAAGCAAAGAAGTACTGAAAGAAAATAGGTAAACGTTTATGCAAGTTTACGCAAATGTAAGTTGCGATAATTGTGCAATTTTTTTTTTCCTTTAACTTGCGTTTACTAAGTGAACAATATAAATTGTTGAGTGTTGCTATTATCGCACTGTACTCTTAAGCGAGGTCGTACTGTACTATTATTGAAATGTCAAAATTACACAGCCAATTAAATATCCGGGCATATAATTGACAGCGAAATTTTGACATTTCAACTCTCCACATGGGTAGTTGGATTTGGCATTGGACAAATTTTTCGACTCTACAGCGTACAGGTAGCAAAACAAATTCCGCTGTTGCTTTATTTATACATTTTTGCTAAATATTTTTTAAAAAAGATGTCATCAAAAGCGAATTGAATAATTCTTCGTCTTGTGTTAGCACATAGTCAAAACTGCTGTATCTTTTTTTTTTATTTGTTTTATATGAATTGCGTGTAGTTGATTTTTTTTTTATAATCTGATAGATATTATCTTAATCTTTAAGTCATATGCAAACTTTGAAAACAAAATTCATTACACAAAAAATAATCAAACAAAAGAAAAACATACAAGCCGTTTCTATTATTTTTCCATCACTGGATTTTTTCATATGAACTTGAAATTTTGCAAATAAGCTTTAATATGGATACTGACTATGAAATTCAATAAAATCGACAAAAAACCACGCCTGCCTCCCATACAAAGTGATTTTATCAGAAAACAAAATCAAACAATACTAAAATATTTTTCTTCTGATATAAAATTGTTTTATTTAGTTATAAATTTATCATTAAGAATATATAGATATCATTCGTAAAACCAGTTCAGAGTATGTATTTCCTTATGCATAAATAGGTGACCTCACAACAAGTTTACTATGTAGGTTTTTTTTTTACAAACTAGCCAACTTTACCAAGTACCCGGTATGACATGTACGTACTCTAATTGGTTTATCTCTTAAATTAATTTAGATCCCATTCTGCAATTGGTAAAATTTATAAATGTTAAAGTTTATTTTGCCGTTAAAAAAATTTAAATTAAAATGGTCGAAGTTGCTAAAAAAATATTTGAAAATCTTACTTCCGGCTTAAAATTGGAAAAAGAATTAAAATTTAAGAACTGATTAAAAACTCAAAAAAAAAACAGTACATTTTCTAATAAAAAAATTACATTCCTTATTTTATAATAATTATCTTCAATATGAAAATAAAATATAAAAAAGCCCTTCCGTCAATCTGGTGAATTCTATAGAATCCCATATCTTAGCAGCTAAACCTCAAATCAAAAAAACATTAAATGAACACGTTCATATCCCCTAAAAGTATAAATATACCCAATATGAACGAATTTCAGAACCTCACTTTTTTTCGTTGTCCGATTCACATGAAATGCCTATTACATGAAATGCCTATATTAACCAACAGTGTAGGTTTTTACTCGAACACTATGTTCGTCAGCTTAAGAAGGCACGGTAATATAAACTGTGGAAGCCATAATGTATAAATTACAAAATACTTAGTAAATTTATCCAAATAAATATCGGTAAGTAAAACATATAACTTAACTGAGATGTTTTGACGAAAAATTTAGAAGGCTGAAAACTGCCAAACAAGGTTTTTTATTAATTTTGTGCCATAACCTTCAAAATCATTCCAACGTAACTAAAAAAAAAAACAATTATCCAAATCCAAGTTTCACAGTTTAGCTTAGTGCAACCTTTTTGTCTGAAAGTCTACGAAGTTCGAAAAAGTTCCAATGACCAATGAGCAATGACCCAAGTAGTTTCTTAGATTTACATTTCTGTCCAGGATTCCATAGAACCCAAAAAAGTTCCAACGAGCCAAATAATTCCACTTATAGCCTTAACCTATTTGACTTAGGATAATGAATTTGTATACTCCATTGACCTTTATGCAGTAGAACCAGGCCCGTAGCCAGGATTTACCTAAGGGGGGTTTGGATTAAAAAAAAATATCGATAGTTTTTGATATCGATAAATGAAAAGGTATTTTTTATATAATTACCAGAAAGATGGGAAAAATCAGTGGCTAGAAATAGACAATACTTTGAGAAATGAATTTGTAACAAATTTTTCACAATAAAGCGACAAACTTGAAAAAGAAACACTTTAAAACTTTTTGTACACCAAATACATAAAACAAAAATTAATTTTTTATTTTTGTTTATTTTATATATTTATATTAACAGCCCGATTCTGCGTACTTGATAAATTCACCTTATTGAATATTTATCAAGTATTGACTATTTATCAAGAGTTGGTATTCTGTGATAGAAAAAAAGCTCTTTAATTGATAAATTTGTCAATATCTCATTTGCTATTGATAAATTTATCAAGAGAGTTGTGGTTGCTCGTAGCAGGCAATATCAAGGTTAATATTAACATAATAATGTTAACAATAATAATTATTTTCTACAAATTAATACACTTTTGTGGAACACAAGGACAATGAAAGCAGAAATCTGTTCTCTGTGTTATGCTATTATTGTATTTCCTGACTTTTGTAAAGGCCACAATGAAAGGTTAGAAAATTTTATTTAATAAGTTTTTATTATCATTCGGTAAAATTAACAAGAGGTTGTGATCCTGCGCCTCCAAAACCAGTGTTAAAAAATACGCAAAACTTGCAATAAGCTGCATTTTCCAATTTGGAGTAAACCAACCAATGCCAACGGTTCGACCAAGAATGCTTAACACTTTAACGCCACCATACAAAAAAAATATCGGGTCCTCCAGGCCATTTTTTCGAACAAATCAGAAAAAGTTTGTTTTTATATTTCGGTGAAATTTTGAAATATAATATTGAGGCACAACATATGCACCTCACGGCCTGATGTATACGTTTACTGTATATTTAGTGTGGATGACGGACAGATGGACATGGCTAAATCGACTTGGGTGATGATGCTGATCAAGAATATATACACTTTTCTATACCTACCACGCTTCCTTGTGGGCGTTACAAACGGAATGACAAATTAAAGTTTTTAAAATTAAAATCCCAGTAAAGGGGGTTTTTCTTAATCGTGGGGGTATAAAAATGATGCGCTAAAGATAGTTTTAGGTATGCCAGGCCATGCGGAATTGAACTACGTTTACAGATTTGCATTTCGAGGTACTAATTTTAAACCATGAACTATAATGTGTAATCAAATACTGAGGCACATACGCTGTGCCTCAGAGCCTACGTGGACATTTTATTGAGGCACACCGTATGTGCCTCATGGCAGTTAACGTGTTAAATCGGAGTTTGCAAGAACCGCTGGCAGGAAAATTAAAATTGGGTGGAGGCACATAAATGCTTTGAAAACTTTCAAGGCGGTTCGAATCGAAAATATTGCTCATCAACTTGAAAATATCGTTATTTGGACATTGATATACTCTCGAAGTCGAATGCAGTTGCGATGAATCAAATGATATTTCTGGAAAAATTTCTACAATCATACACACAAACTTAGAGTTATAAGCATTAAAAGTTAAATATTAATACCGCAACTTGTACTTGTACTTGTACCGCTTTCCACATAGCTGTCAACATTAAAGCTTTCTACAACTGCAGGTTACAAAGGAAGTTCTGAAGACTTTTCAGATTCCAAAGTTTCTTGAACGTTTTCTATCGGGTTTTCCAATAAGAGTTGTTATTTTGGTATCAAAAAAAAAATGCCATTTTTTGAGATAAATTATCGGATGTTTATTTCATAATAAAGAGGAAGGTATGATGTTAATAATGAAAAGCAACATCAGCCAAATGGCCACCACGACCACGCTTACAGCACAATATCCTTTTCATGAAATTTTCCATAACCAAATCGCAAAGTGGCTGCCCTATGTCCTCATTTTCGAAAAAGTAAGGTCCAATGACCCCGCCGGACCATAAACCGCACCAAACAGTCACACGTTGAGGATGCTTCTCAACAATAACTCTTGGATTTTTCGAGCCCCAGATGCGACAATTTTGCTTGTTGACGTAGCCACCGAGGTGGAAATGGGCCTCATCAGTCAAGATGATTTTTCGATGGAATTCCGGATCATTTTCATGCATTTCAAGGACCCAATCAGCAAAGACACGACGTTGTTGTATCGTTCCATTTTTAGTAATGGCATAGTTTCTACTTGTCAAATGTCAAAGAATAAAAGCTTTAAAACTGAGCGCTTCACAATAGCGGGCGATTCACAATAACACCTCTTATAGGAAAACCCTGTACAATACAGATGAAATATAATATTATTCGGATTTTGTCGGTTCCGCATCAAGCAAAAAGTTAATCCATTAATATTCAATCAATGCAAACACGCTACAAAAAAAAAAAACACAGCTTTCAAACATTCAGAAATATTCGGCAACTTTTTAACACATTTACGCATTGATAAAGGAAAAAAAAACCATTTGAATCAAGCACTTACTTTCCACCGTTCTAGCCTTTTTTACTTCTGGTTTCTGCAGCCAATTAGGCAGACTAATTTTTGTAGTTTTGGCACAGTAAAATTTACAATAGAGACTCTTAAACTTATCTAACGAAACGCAATCAAAAATAAACCACTTTCACGTTACACCTGTTAACGCAATAAATTCTTAAATTGCTGGTCGTAGACAAAGTTCAATTGAATGTATCGAACTTTTTTCGATACTTAAGCTTGTTGATGTTTTCGCTGTATTTCGCTATATTATTTTTTTATACTTTTTGGACCATAAGGGGGGGGGGTTTTAACCCTAAAAACCCACCCTTGTCTACGGGCCTGAGTAGAACTATACTTTTATGTCCAAGAGCTTCTACCCCTGTGTGCAAAAAAAAAAAAAATTAAATAAATTAATTCAAACCAAGATTTTGTTGTTCGAATTTTTTATTAAAAATTTTTTTTATCATTCTTTCATTAATTGGACTTAATTTAATAATGAATCCATGCAAACAAAACAAAAAAAAAAAAAATAAAAGACATCAAAATTTAGTGAAATAAAGCCCAATATTTGGTAAAGTGAAATAACGTTCAATGAGATAAAAATGAGCCAAAAATTATATATGAAATAAAGCTCAATAATTTTCATGGTTAAATGGATGAAATAAAGCCCGGTTCAGTGAAATCACGCTCGTCATATATTGCCTTAAAAATATATGAAATAAAGCCCAATAGTTTTACAGATACTTTGGTTGAAATAAAGCCCAAAATTCGGTTCAGTAAATAATGCCTAAAATAAAATATTGAATAAAGCCCAATAGTTTAGCAGCTTCAGTAAAATAACGCCCAATGAAATAAAGCAAAAAAAAAAAATGTTCATACAAATTTGGACATTATTTCGAAATGAAATAAGAGTCTTTTATTCATTCATTTACTTTGGGCTCTATTTAATTTTTGATTTTGGGAGTTAATTTTGTATGGAACAAGCCCGAAAATAAAACCCAAAAATTGTCCATACAAACTTAAGGTGTTATTCCATTCTGCATAAAAGTGTTGGGTGTTATTTTATTTTCAATTAGGGCCTTTTTGTATTATTTTTGGGTTTTATTTCAATTTTGATAATGGGCTTTATTATATTTTTTCACCAAAAATGTTTTGAGATTTATTTCACTTCTTATTTTGGGCGTTATTTTATTGGGTTCTACCAATTTTCCTAAATAGTTCATTATTTATGGAATAATACTAAAAAATAACGAACTGATTGCTTGATAAATTTTTTTTTTTGGGGTTATTTAATTTTTTATTGGGGCATTATTTCATTATTCTCTCTGCGTCATGGATCCCTCAATTCAAATTTTTTTTATTTTCTTTTGTTAAGTAACCCCGAACATTTTCTTTACAAATTTTTTATTATTTAATTTTTATTTTAGGGAAATAAAAGTCGAAATAGAACCCAAATGAAATTGAATAATGCCCAAAATTTAGGCTCTTCTTTCCTTATAAAATATAGTCCAAATTTGTGTGGCCAATTTTTGGACTATATTTTTTTTTGTGTGGCCAGTTTTGCTTTTTGGGTGTTGTTTCATTGAGCTTTATTTCACTAAACCAGAATAACTCAAAGAACGCTTTTCAGTATATTTGGAAACTTTTGTGAGTTTTGTTGATTTTGATAGTTTGTTTAAAAGAATTGAAAGTGTCGCCAAAATTTCTACAACACAATTAAAAATTATCTTATGATAAAATCTAAAAATTTTTCTTAAACACAGCTACTTTCATCAAAATTTATCCACGTCGAAATGTCCCAACAATTTGTTTTTTGTTTTTTTTTTTTTTTTTTTTTTTTTGCATTAACGTTTACAGCAAATGTTTCGAAAAAAATTAAGCATCATAATCATGCTTCACTCATTTTCACCAACTTTTGACTGACCTTTCTTTGCCACAACAAGGCTTTTAATAATTGCGGCATACTTTTGGGCATAATAACATTAACACTTTCGGCACGATTGCTCTTAACCTTCGACCTAAATGTTGAATTTTAAATTCTCTGCTAAAAGCTTACAGCTTTGGAGTCCCTTTATAAAAAAATCTCTTTAATATCACGTGATTTTTTTTTGGTATTTTTTTTTTTTGTTTTCCATGCTTTTAAATGTTGTTGTTAATTTTTTGCATGTCCTATTATTATTCATTCTGATTTCTCTGGGATTCGTTGCAACATAAAAGCCGACTCTTGTTGAAAATGTTTGTATCCTTTTTGCTTGTTTGCCATTTTTTATTACTGTAAAAGCAGGCGTAACTAATTCGACGCTTTCGCTTATAAATTTTAATTAAACTTTATAACAGATTTTTTTTTGTCTTTCTCTTTCAAGCACAATGTGTTTCAAGCACAAAGCTTTCACAACAGAACTGTGGGAAAAAATGCAACAGATTCGCAGCAAAGGCGAATGCAACAGTTATGTTCTCTTCAAATTTATAGAAAAAATTTGGTTTGGATGGCGAACATAAGTATTATTTTTTAAATAAATTTTACAAAATTCGTTTTTATTTTTGTGGTTTAATAAAAAAAAAAAATATCTTAAACCAAAAGGTCATTCATACTCCGAGGTACATCATACTCCGAATCTATGAATCTATCACTAGAGTAACCGTTAGATAAAGGTAGGTCGGTCAACTCTGAATGGTACACGACAATTTGTTTGCCACAAGTCATGGGAGAAATTCGAAAAAAGTAGAGACGAGGCGAATTATTTTGCAACATTGCAATGTGAGCTCTTAAATAACTGCTCAAATGAAATAGATTTTTTGACCAGCCAAAAGATCGAATTGATGGGTCGACACCCGAAGAAGCGGTTGTAAAAACGAAAAAATTTCGGCAATCGTGACTTCTCAACTCCTCCTTCCAGAATTTTCTGTGAAGAACACCTACATATTTCTATTTCTATTTCTATTTCTATTGCTATTGCTATTTCTATTTCTATTTCTATTTCTATTTCTATTTCTATTTCTATTTCTATTTCTATTTCTATTTCTATTTCTATTTCTATTTCTATTTCTATTTCTATTTCTATTTCTATTTCTATTTCTATTTCTATTTCTATTTCTATTTCTATTTCTATTTCTATTTCTATTTCTATTTCTATTTCTATTTCTATTTCTATTTCTATTTCTATTTCTATTTCTATTTCCATTTCTATTTCTATTTATATTTCTATTTCTATTCCTATTTCTATTTCTATTTCTATTTTTTTTTTATTTCTATTTCTATTTCTATTTCTATTTCTATTTCTATTTCTATTTCTATTTCTATTTCTATTTCTATTTCTATTTCTATTTCTATTTCTATTTCTATTTCTATTTCTATTTCTATTTCTATTTCTATTTCTATTTCTATTTCTATTTCTATTTCTATTTCTATTTCTATTTCTATTTCTATTTCTATTTCTATTTCTATTTCTATTTCTATTCGTATTTCTATTTCTATTTCTATTTATATTTCTATTTCTATTTCTATTTCCATTTTTTTTTTATTTCTATTTCTATTTCTATTTCTATTTCTATTTCTATTTCTATTTCTATTTCTATTTCTATTTCTATTTCTATTTCTATTTCTATTTCTATTTCTATTTCTATTTCTATTTCTATTTCTATTTCTATTTCTATTTCTATTTCTATTTCTATTTCTATTTCTATTTCTATTTCTATTTCTATTTCTATTTCTATTTCTATTTCTATTTCTATTTCTATTTCTATTTCTATTTCTATTTCTATTTCTATTTCTATTTCTATTTCTATTCCTATTTCTATTTCTATTCTTATTTCTATTTCTATTTCTATATCTATTTCTATTTCTATTTCTATTTCTATTTCTATTTCTATTTCTATTTCTATTTCTATTTCTATTTCTATTTCTATTTCTATTTCTATTTCTATTTTTATTTCTATTTCTATTTCTATTTCTATTTCTATTTCTATTTCTATTTCTTTTTCTATTTCTATTTCTATTTCTATTTCTATTTCTATTTCTATTTCTATTTCTATTTCTATTTCTATTTCTATTTCTATTTCTATTTCTATTTCTATTTCTATTTCTATTTCTATTTCTATTCCTATTTCTATTTCTATTTCTATTTCTATTTCTATTTCTATTTTCATTTCTATTTCTGTTTTTATTTTTATTTTTTTTTTATTTTTATTTTCTTTTTATTTTTGTTTTCTTTTTTTATTTGTATTTCTGTTTCTGTTTATACTTCTATTTTTATTTTTATTCTTATTTTTGTTTGTATTTTTATTTTGCATTTAGGTATGTATTTTTATTTTTATTTTCATATTATTTTAATTTTATTTTTATTTGTATTCTTAAATTTTTATTATTTTTTTTCATTTTAATTCTGATTTTGATTTTTAGTTTTATTTTTATTTTTTATTTATTTTTCTGTTTAGTTTCAATTTTACTTTTAATTTAATATTATTATTTTTTTTATTTGTAACTATGTTTTTATTTTTATTTTTTCTTTCTATTGTTATTTGTACTATATTTTAATTTATATTTTTTTAGTTTTTTAATTTTAAATTTATTTAGGTTTTTTTTTTTATTTTTATTTTTAGTTTTAGTTTTATTTCTATTTTTATATATATTTTTATTTCTATTTCTAGTTTTATTTGTATATTTATTTTTTATTTTTTTTTTATTTCTATTGTTATTTATATATTAATTTTGTTTTCGATATTAATTGCTTGTAATACGTTTATTACTTTAAGTTAGTTTAAGTTTTTGTATTTTGTTTTTCGTTTTGTTATTTTTATTTTTAAATTAATTTTCTTGTTTTTATTAATTTTTCAACTCTTATTTTTAATTTTATTTTTTTATTATTATTATTATTTTGATATTTGTTTTTTCTATTTATTTATTTTTTTTTTTATTTATTTTATGTTTAGTTTTATTATTTATTCAATTTTAAATGTAAGTTTTATTTTTATTTTTATTTCTATTGTTATTTCTATTATATTTAATTATATATATTTTTATTAATTTGAATTTTATTTTAATTTTAATTTGAATTTGAATTTTCATTTTTATTTTTAATTTTATTTTTATATTTATTTTAATTTTTTATTTTTCTTTTTATTTTGAATTTTATTTTAATTTTAATTTTATTTTTTATTCTTATTTTTATTTTCATTTTGAATTTTATTTTTATTTTTTTTTATTTTTTATTTTTGTTAATATTTTTATTTTTATTATTATTCTTATTATTATAATTATTATTATTATTATTATTATTATTATTATTATTATTATTATTATTATTATTATTTTCATTTTTATTTTAATTTTTATTTTTATTTTTATCATTTTTTATTATCTGTCTGAAATAATATTTTATTTCATTTATATTTTCTTGGAGAAGCTTTCCTCGCGACCTTTCTGTCTTTAATTATTTTACCGTAGCTATAGGTGCACAGTAAGTAATAATTTTTCCTCCATATAGCTCCAAATTTTTGCCCTCCTTTTTGTAAGTCATAATCCTGGACTGACTAGACGTACCTCTAAAGTTTTTTAAACTTTCATTACTACAAAACAAATTGCAATCCCGTTATTTTTTGTTTCCAAACCACACACAAAGACATCCGGAATATTTTTCCCATCGCATTCCTCAAATAAATACTTTTTGATGCCAAAATGTTGAATATTAGTGGTGATGGTTGCTATTTTTGAGGCTTACCAAAATGTTGCACAGTTTGCAGCAAGATTATAATAAAAATTCAACAAAAAATCAAGAGAAATTGCAAAAATATTCTTAATTCCACTAGTTTGCTTGTTGCTTTGTTAGCAAAAAGACAAAATAAAAAAAAAGTGCGCTTAATTGCAATTTGCGCAAAGTTGGCAACATCTTTGGTCAGTGCTGCCAAGTCAGCATGTAGCGCAAAGCACAAATTGCAGCATAGTTTAAGGCGCCTAGTGAGCGACAACGAAGGTTCCCTTGCGGTTCATTTAACAATTAAGCAGTGCACCATCAGAAAGGATGCACAGGATTCAATTAAGGATAACAGGATAAAAATATATATATAAAATTTAATGCAAGCTTGTTTTTGTTGCTGCAGCGAAAGCAAAAATAAAAATTAATCTCACAAGGGAAAAATGCTTTTTACACTTCTGCCGCAAGTAAGTGTTAAAGTGAGGGTGGCTGATGGCTGTCGGCTTTGTGGCGTCAGTACACAATGTGTAAGTGTGTGCTTGTGTCTGTGAGACCTTTTACGCTTTATTGCCAGCGGCAAATTCTGGCAAAGCAAAGCGAACATGTTGCTAAAATACTCACTAAAATTAAAGAAAACAAAAAAAAAAAACAAAACTCTAAAAATGTAGTAGTAGCTTTAAGTAGAAGAAAATTAAAGCATACATTTTGGCGCAAAAGCGAATTTTGCAGCAATGTTCAGGAGTAAGACTAGACTTGGCCCAAAGAGCGAGACAAATTGATGTATAAAATGTTTTTGTTCAGATTCATTCCTGCATTATTTCTGTTCATGCTTAAGAATGCTCATTAGAAAAGGTGTCGCTGTGCGTTCGTGCATGTGTCTGTGTGCAGAACTACACAGAAGTCTCCGACTAATACTGAGCTATTGTTAAATACGCTGAGTATCCGCTCAGCGTAGCTAACGAAGCATTGCAGCCAGTTATTTATTTAAGCAGAGAGTGAAGGAATTCAGTACCTACTTCGCATAAAGGTAAGGGTAAAAAACGTAGCGAAATTGATAGGTACACATTTCTATTTGTTTTTTTTTTTTAAATTGCTTTATTTTTCTGCTTTTTGTTGGTGGAACTGTTGCCATTGAAGTCATGAACACTTTTCTTCGTGTTTTTCATTAACTTTTGCTTTCTTCTAACTTCAGCAACGTCAGCTGTTTGCTTAAGTCGCAAGCTATTAAGCGGCTTAGAAACTTAATTTTTTACGCTTTCTCCCTTTTTATTCTCTTTTGTTAAATGAAGATTAATGTGTATTAAGCTTGAGTTATTTTTTTATTTTTATTTTGTGTTTCTTTCTGTTAGTTGCTGACGTCATAGTTAATAAATTGAGCTCATTTTGTGTCAACATTTTCTTAATGCCCATTTTAATGATGATTTTGTTTTTGGGAAGCTCTGTTGGAAAAATTATAATTGATATTTTTTTGGGAGGTGCACGTCTTAGTATGATAATGTAAATGTCGATAGAATTTAAATGAACCAAATACAACCGAGTAGGTATGACAGAAATACTCTTGTGTTAATGTGAGTATCGTTAATTTAATATAATGTGACCTTTTATTTCAATTATATTGAAACTAATTGTTGATTGCCAAGTATGTTAATGAAGAAAACAACTAACAACAACAACGGCTCTGTATAGAGTAAATGATACAGCAGACCAGGCGTGTCGAATTACAATTTTTTTTTGAATTTCCCATTCTTAGAGGTCTCGAAAGTTGCATGGGGTTGTCAAGATGAACCAAAAAAAATTTTAAGGAAAAAGAAGGATGTCTCCTGCTCCGCAAGGACAAAGTTGTTTTTTGAGGAAAACAGTAAAAAATAACGACCTTAAAATGCTTTGACTTTTATAAAAAAAACTATGTATGTCTTAAAGCAAAAGTAAGTACAGGCTTAAACTAAGAAAATATTGGTATACACGATGCCACTCACGATTCTTATCCACAGTGTCCTGTGTGAAGGATATTCGAAGTTAAAGTTGTAATCGAGATGGCAGAGCACTTTTGATTTTTACCCAATAGTCTAAATTTTGGTGATATTAATTAAAGTGTTAGCATTTTCCCTAAATTTGGCAAATTCATAATCATCATACTTACTTTTGCTTTAAGACATACGTAGTTTTTTTTATAAAAGTCAAAGCATTTTAAGGTTGTTATTTTTTACAGTTTTCTTCAAAAAACAACTTTGTCCATGCGGGGCAGGAAGACATCCTTTTCTGTCCTTAAAATTTTTCTTGGGTGATCTTGACAACCCCATGCAACTTTTGAGACCTCTTAGAATACGATCTAAATTATTCGATACGCCCTACTCTACACCAACTCATCAGTAGTCTTAAGGGCCTACTAAAGTTTTTCGGCGACCAAAAATCAAAAAAAATTTTTTTACATATTTCGAATGTATAACATCTTAGAAATATTCTCAGAGAGTTTTAAGTCATTTGAATAAAAATTGTTGCAGTTATAAGCACAATTGTCCGGAGAGAAGACGATAAAAAATATATGTACTTGCCTTACTTATACCAGCTGCTACAAAAACTCTTCTCTTTAATATGTCTTTTATTTTTTCAATGCACTCTTTTAAGTGTCTATTATTTTTTTCATTCACTCTTTATATAAAAATGCATAAGCATAGGTATCCACAGGGAGAGCAAAGCAGAGAAAGGCCCCCTAGTCTTCAGAAAAATTAGAAACCTTATATTATTGTAAAAAAAATAAAAATTACAGTAATAATAAGAACTTCTCCCCCTGGCATAAAATTTTGGGGACGCAATGTGGAAATTGGCATCAGTTGTGGCAAAAACTGTCATACATTTATAAAAAATGTTGATTCCACGCGTATTATTCTCGCAAACAAAAATGTACAGGAAGCCACGCGCTAGGGAAGAACCCTGAGAAAACAGAGGCAAGTTGAAATTTTTGACTCAACAATTGATGATGAGGGTATATTATGTGGTCCTGGAATAGATGATACTATATATGTTGAAAAAATTAATATATACCTAAATAAACTACTTTTAAAACTTTAAACGCATTTTTCTCGAAAAGGCTGTTTAAAACCGGTGGACAGCATTACACGAAAACTATGCTAAGGATCGCTACCAAATTTATTTCACTTGTTAAGTAAATATGACCGGTACTTTTGATCGTTCGTTTTTTATTTTGGAAAAATACTATTTTTTTTATAACCTAGAAAAAATTGCTTTTTTGGTCAAAAATCAGTTTTTTACCTACCATTTTGGTAAAAATCGACATTTTTTAAAATCTTCTATCAAAAAGCTTCAGCAGAACCTTAATCATTTGTATTTTTTGTTTTTAGGTAAACAAGCTCTGAAAAATCGTGTCCACCGCATATTTAAGGTACTTTACTAAACTACGGATTTCTGCTATATGGTTAAATATTTGTTATCGAAAAATTCAAAATATTTTCTTCAAAACATATATAATTATAATGTAAAAAAAAAATTTAGCTAAAAACAGAAGCTTAAAAATAAAACTTTTCATTCAAGGTTTTTTTTCGCTTAAAAAACTTTAGTAGGCCTTTAAATGACTTTCACTGTGATCCATTTTGGGGTCGTTCATAAATTACGTTATCAATTTAGAGGGGGGGGGGGTTTAAAATATACTAGGATAAGTAACGATAGGGGGGGAGGAGGTCTCAGTTAATGTAACATGACCAAAAATAAAAAAAAACTGCCATGAGGCACATACGGTGTGCCTCAATAAAATGTCCACGTAGGCTCTGAGGCACAGCGTATGTTCATGGCTTAAAATTAGTTCCTCGAAATGCAAATCTGTAAACGTAGTTCAATTTTGCATGGCCTGGCATACCTAAACCTATCTTTAGCGCATAATTTTTATACCCCCACGATTAAAAAAAACCCCTTTTAATGGGGTATATTACTTTTGTCACTCCGTTTGTAACGCCCATAAGGAAGCGTGGTAGGTATAGAAAAGTATATATATTCTTGATCAGCATCATCAACCGAGTCGATTTAGCCATGTCCATCTGTCCGTCCGTATGTCTGTCCGACTGTCTGTGATCATGTCTGTCTGTGATCATGTCTGTCTGTGATCATGATTGCAGCCATAATTTTCAAGCTATCATCACGAAATTCAATATTTAAGCTTTTATCTAAAAAATAAAGGTCAAGTTCGAAAATTAGCCAAATCGGTACAAAACCACGCCTACCTCTTATACAAAGTGGCCTTATCAAAACGGTAAAATCTCTGAGAATTCCACAAATATTGATAAATGGACTTGAAATTTTGCTTCAAACTATGACATGAACTATAGAATTTTTACAGACATATATTTTATTGGCTGCTTAAGACTTTGAACATACTTTGGTTGGCAATAAAGACAAAGCCAACAACTAGAAAAACTGCAATTCGACCAGCAGACTTTTTAATCTCTTTTACAACTCTTGTTTATTCTAATATGAGCCTACTTTGTAATTGTATCATGCTCTTAGAAAGGGAATGTGTCACATATATACAAACAAGGCACAGCACATGTACCTCACGGCATATACATTAGGCCGTGAGGTACATATGTTGTGTCTCAATAAAATATTTAAAAATTTCACGGAAATAAAAAAAAAACATTTTCTGATATTTTGTTCGGATTTTCTGATACCAAAATACACTAGATCTGTTAAAAACAAAATGGTCCGGAGGACCCGATATTTTTTTTGTATGGTGGCAGTTAAAGTGTTAAATTAATATACCACATCATTTCAAAACATTTTCATCTTTACAAAAAAATTTGAAAATCGGTCACGTTATTTGTGAATGACCCATTAGCTATTAAGGTCTTACTTATACTGCCAATTTTACCCAATAAATTACCCAGAATTTGTTTTTTTGACAGAGGGAGATTGATCATTAATTCAAACGCGGTTGATGAAGATGTTGTAAATATAAAGTTTATTTTAATAATCTTACCACACATTCTTACAAATTATTGTTTTACTTTATCGTTTTTTCCACATTTGTGGAAATCTGCAGTAGTCATACCGGTGACAAAAAAAAAAAAAACAAAACTACAGCCTGTGAGCCGAAGGATTTCAGGCCTATAAGCATCCTGTCTTATTTATCAAAAATATGTCAATCATGGCTAACCAAATATCATCATACTTAAGTGAAAATAATCTTTCGTCTCCATTCCAATCGGTTTCCGCGCTGGTCACAGTTGCTCGACTATTACGCCTAAAGTAAAAGATGATATTTGGTCATATTATGCGTATGTCACGAACTTCTTTGTCTAAAATGAAAGCATTTTTTTGGTTTTTGTAATAGTGCCACTCATCTACTAAGTAGCTATCTGACAAATAAAGTACAAAGAGTGAAGGTCGGTACAAATTATTCTCATCCTAAAGCTGTTTGCTGTGGTGTGCCCCAGGGATCAGTTCTTGGCCCGCTGCTTTTCTCCATGTTCGTAAATGACATTTTTCGTTGCTGTTCATATTCGTCAATGCATGCTTATGCTGATGATGTCCATTTACTTGTCTCTTAAAAAAACCTGATGGAAAACTTAGTATGCAAACTTAATGAAGATCTTCAAAGTGTTAACCAATGGGCTATAAAAAAAAGTATTCTCATTAATGTACTTAAGTCGTATGTGTTACCTATCTAACAGAGAAAATAATTACCAGGAGAAAATAAGAAACCGAATCTATTCCTGATGTCTTATTGGGTAATATGATTGTGAAAATTGAGAATAGTGTTCAATGTTGCTAGTTTTGGATTTAATATTAATACTTCTTTTACGTGCACAGACCATATCAACAATGTAGTCCAAAAATCTTTATTACATCTTGCGTAATCTTAGGATGTCGTCTGAGTATACGTCAACTGTTATTCGGCGTAAACTTGTAATCCAGCTTGTTGTGTCTGTATGTCTTTGAGCTTTGTATTATAAACTGTTCTAACTGTTCTTTGTTGTTTCTTCTAAACACAAGAAATAAATAAATAAAAAAAGCAGTGCGGGTCTTCTCAGAAATCAGGTTGGTGAACTGTTTATGTTAAGGTTTCATAGTCCTCTAGATTGGTAACAACAAATTTTTTAAAAGAATTCGACCTCACAACGCATTTTATTTAAATTAAATTTGAAATTTTAATTGCATTGAAAGAAAATTCCATAAATAATTAATGTGAAAAACATATGTTTTCCATTAAAATTTGGCATCAATTTTACTTTCCTAATGAATTCGCCACCAGTTCTATAGCTCAGAAGAGAGCACAATATAAGCAGCAAACTGAAAATGGAAAAAGAGTATATTTTGGTGCCAAGTGGTGAGTTTTCTTTCTTCTAATTTTGTGCGGATCGTTTACATAGAACTTTCTTTGGTTTCTATGGCCGACAAATATACATAGAAAATCTTTCGCATAGCTAACGAAAATGGAAAAAAGTGAATTTCGTGCACTCATCAAGCATTTGGGTAAAAAAACCATCGCCGAAACCAGGGAAAGGTTTGAAAAATACTATAAGGACTCTACACCATCAATTCCAATGATTAAAACGAGGTTTACTGAAATTCGTTGTTATTATACTAGCATAACGTTCAGGTCGCCCAAATTAGGCCGTCACACTAGAAATCGTCGATAAAATCAATCAAATGGTTTTGGACGATCGGAGAATGAAAGTGCATGAGGTAGCTGAGACTGTAGGCATCTCAATTAAGTGGATACCTCAGTAACTGCAGACATGGTGTAATAATACAAGGAAGCATTGACAACTGCTTATTTTCTCTTCTACAAGAAAACAGCTTCAGTCAAAAACAGCTGTTTGTGAAAATGCATCTGCAGGTGCTGAAGTTGTTGTTTTTTCACTACAACGTTTTCAACATTGTTTGTGTTTTTAATGTCCGATTGTGAACTCTCTCTTTTAGAGTATATTTTTTGACAGAAGATGGTTTGCCAAGCAACTGTTAATGCTATCTTGTAATTATTATACCATGGCTGCAGATGCATTTTCACAAACAGCTGTTTTTGACAGAAGATGTTTTCTTGTAGATGAGAAAATAAGCAGTTGTCAAGTTTTCAATGCTTTCTTGTATTATTATACCATTGTTCTGATCATTTTTTATACAAAGCGAGAAAGAGAGGGAGAGAGCAGCAACAGTATTTGTTTGTATTTCGTTTTTTGTAGTTGGTAATTGCTCTCGCGTAAGAAAGGCTGAAAGAGTCAAACAAAGATTCAAAAAAATTTGGTTTGTTTTTTTTTTGTTAAAACCATTAATTTTTATCTTTATTTATTTGTTCGTTATTAAAAATACTAAATGATTTCAACTTTAGTTGTATATTTCCATTCAAACAATAAAATTGATATTATAACCTTCTAGTGCATAGAACCACCTTGAGGCTGGGAAGAGGAAAAGCCCTGAACTTTCTTCATTTCAATATATTTCATTATATTTTAATTTCAAGTGAGCCTTGGTCACAAATGAGGTTGTTCTTGTGGTCAGTGAGTCCCCCTAAAGAAAATGGATGTCAAACGAAATAAAAAAAATTTTTTCTCAACTGGCTAACCTCCCTTGTTTCATTATTATTAGTTTTAAAAAATAACGTCTTCAGATTCTGGACCTGGATGGACTTTCAAAGCACTAAATTTGCAAAATATAGAGTTCTTAGAAAAGTAAGCAGCTTAATGGCCTCCATTTTAAAGTCGTCATATTGAATTTCGAATTTTTAACCTCGGATACCTGATCAGCCACCCCAAAAACCTATTTCTATGCTGATAGTGCAACTCCTTGAGGTTTTGGACGTCTTTTTTCGATTTGGAACCCATGTGCGACGCACATGTCTACAGTCGCCATGCAAAAATTCATAAATTCTCTTATGTACTGCTACCCTATACCCCATGTTTTCCAGATTAAGTCTACGACGACTATTTCCTATTTCCAAACCTGAAAAAATGAATCGGTGATAAGAGATTTGGGTCAAATGAAGAGGTTTATTAATTAAACGCCCACCCGGCACATATTTCTCTAAAATGAATGTTCGCCTCTTACGAACTTTTATCGAATGTAAATTTCATATTTTTGTCGATATGGCGCACAATTTACGAAGAATATACAAGTTTGCATTCAGAGTTGCCGTCGCCCTACATAAATCCACCTTTTGTAATGATTTTTGAGAACTCATGGCAACCACGTATCGTGAAAAAAGAAAAATAATGACGTTTGCACTAAAAAGTTTCAATTCAATAAAAAAATTAGATCATTTATTTCTTAAATTTGACGAGCAATTTATCGCTGAAGACATCGTAAATTGCTTCTTTTTCAGAACATAAACGAACACTCGCTTTCGAATAATCAATGATTATTAATCATTACTTGCGCCAAATAGGTCGTTTTCGACACATATAAGAGTAGAAAAACGATAATTCCTTCGATAATTTTACATAAAATTTATCGCTGACGATATCGTAAACGGGTTCTTTTTCGATACAAAACCATTACTCGCTTACGAACTGTCCGTTAAGAACGCCAAACGGATCGTTATCGAATCTTTAACGAGTTCGAAAACGATAGTTTTCTTCGCTAATTCTTCGAGAAATTTACATTTTTCGATATAGAAATGGGACTTTGTGCCGGGAGGCGCGCCTGCAATAAACGCCTATTTTAAGAACATTGATAGCACATATTTTTGTTTTTTTTTTTTTTTTTTTTTTTCGATAGCACATATTATTTGGAAGGAATAAAAATATGAAGGAATAAATTGGAAAAATGCTGAAATAAATGTACCGATCTAAAAGGTCACTCTCTTATCAAATAACCCTCGTATAGTTTAATTTTAGATATCCCGATGAATCAATATATGAATCAATAATAAAAATTTCGTTTCTATTTTTTTTCCTATTTTTTCATCATAAGAAAAGAAGTGATGTACGCTATAATTCTGATCACAGCTTTAGGAAACTTTTCGGATAGAAAAGTTTGTTTGATGGTCTTGGCTGACTAAAATACCTGAATAAAATCCTAAATTATATTGCTGAGGTGTCTTCTCTTTGTAAATAATGGCAAATCTCAGAGAGTAAATTATGTCATGTAAAACTCGGTGAGAATATGAATACCTTGGGTCCTTAGTAACACACTCAAGACAATCGATCATGGTAGCCTCGGTGAAAGTCTTTTGAAGGACAGAAAAGACCAAATCTTAATGTTGATTGATGTTTGCGCTGGGAAGTCTAAGTAGAATAAAAAAAAAAAATACAACGCGATGTGATAAATTAATTTATGCATCCTACTGATTCGTCCACCTTATTTATGCTGGGTGATAAAATAAAATCTCATTTGAATCTGCCCATAACAGCTTGTATGGAAAATAACGCAAAACAGCAGCCAGAATAAACACAATCACAAACCCTCAACACAGCGAATTTTTATCTTATAACGCATCATTTTCAACTTCATCTTTTTTCCGGTTGTTAATGTTTTGGTTTATTTTAAATTATCAACTATTTTTCAAACAACATCCTATAAAGTACACTTAAAGTTATGCAGGACTTTCTTTCTTTCTTTACATTTTTCCTTCCCTTTTTGAAATGTGGCTCATCATCATATTTAATATTTTTTCACTCCACCACACAACCACACAAACAAAATACGTAAATAGCAACTTTGTACCGTTTGTTGATGTGCTGGTGTCCTTTAATGAGCCATTAAGTTTGCTGTCATAAAAAGTAGAAGTTGTAGAAAATAAAAAATGATGAAGCAAGAGATGTTGAAGAAAAGAGAAAGAAAGAAGAAGAAGAAAAGCAGCCGACAAGAGAATCAAGCTACGCATTAGCATACTAAAGCGTTCATCTTTTTCTTACTCCTACCCTGCTAACTTTATGCGTTTCACTTTTGTGGTCTCCAGATAGCACTGCAAAGGCATTAAACTGCTCCACTTTATGAGTTAGTGGAGTAGGAAAAACGTAGCCAACACATGAAGTTCTTGTTGGAACGCATCATAACAATAGGTCAGATTGTGTGCCGCAGGGTGTGGTATGCTGGGAAATAGGCGGAAGTGGAGGGGAGGGGGAGGTGGTTGATATACACAACTGCTACTTTGTAGTTCTAATAAGACTTTATTTATGAACGAATGCAAATTGCTTTGTGATGTCCTAATGAGACATAAATTAGTAGCATAAAAAGGGAAAAGCACGCGGGAAGACGAAATGAGTTGGGCCGGAAGTCAGCATAAAATATTTAAGTATGCCAGGCAATATTTTTAGCCAAAAGGACATGAATATTTAATAAGCTATACTCGTATATATCAACTAAAATTGAATATTAATCCGGCTACTTCTAGGCTTCTTTATGTGTTCGCAGTAGTTGAAGGCTACCAAATGCTGTCCAATTGGATTTATTTTTATCCTCAATTCCCTGAACAAATTATTTAAGTCTGTATTTCAATGCTAAACAAATTGCTTTTTACGCAGTCAAGCGATTTAATTGTAGTTATTATTTCCTACCGACAGTCTTACAATCAAAATAAACTACCAAGGACGTGGCAAGGACGTGTGTTTGGGTGTCTTCTGTAGTATGTTGTTGAGACTGCACTTAAAGTAAAAAAAAAAAAAAATAAATACCAACTTAAATGATTATTTTAATATAATTAATAATTTTATGCCATTTCTGTTGAAATATGATTTCGGGTATGTAGTCGTCGAGGCTGGCTCGGATGCAGCAAATTCTGGAAGTCCATTTTCAACCCTTTTCAAGCATTTGGGGCTGTATCTCGCCAATGCTGCGCATAATGTTGTCTTCCAAGGCGTCAATAGTTGCTGTTTTTTTCGTATAAAGGCGTCAAATAGAACATTTTATTGTGTCCAATTGAATGGCTCATTTCAAGAAGCTGGTATAGCCTTTGGTAGAAATTTTACCATTTAAAAATTGATTTTTTTCTTTTTTTGTATTTTTATTGAAAACATTTGTTTTTCTAACCAAACTCATACCGCACCATACACACCACCAGCAGGAAATCACAAAATAGTAACTCTATTCTGAGTTGCCATGTTCTGTGACTTTTACTTCCAAAGCTATTGGATATCAAAAAATTGGCTTATATATGCGGAGCCACACCCTTTTTTTTAATGCCCGCCCCAGTACCATACTTCCCATATTCTGTTTTTTAGTAGAAGGATATTACCAAGTGGGAACTCCATATTGAGTTTCATTGTTATACCGTTTTTACTTCCAAAGCTACTCGATATAAAAACTTTTAATTGTATGGATGGTACCACGCCCCCTTGTCTAATGCTTGTTCAATTTTTCCAGGCGAAGAACACGACTAAATAGGAAGTTCCTACAAATTTTCATTGATTTGTGTCTTATAGTTCGAAAGTTATACCAAAAATTTGGGCTGCAGAAAAGTACCACACAACTCTTTCAAAGCCCATAAAATGTAACCAGTGGAATGGTACGTGTGATCTGAAGTCGAATACCAATTTCAGAGGCTGTGTGCCCCATAACTCTAAAGCTATTCGATATCGCAAATTTGGGTTGCATGAGATATGCCACGCCCACCATAGATATTCGATGCACTCCTTCTCCCTATTCTTAATGATTAAAAAAAAAATTATCAAAATCGGTTGAGAAACACGGGAGAAAATGATTTCAAAGAGGCGTGATAGTTAGTTGGAGGGTGGAAAGATGGAGTAGTGTCGGTGAATATTACTTTTAAATCAACACAGTGGAAAACTGCCGGAGAACACGTTCGTAGGGCGATATAAGTATTTCCAGTGTTTCCAGAATTACTAATATTACCAGAGTTAGTAGCATTACCAGTGTAACCAGTATTTCATTGGTGATGGTGGAGGTGATGGTGATAATGTTGATGATAGTTGTGTTTAGGGTGGTTGTGATGATGATGGTGATGGTGATGACGATTTATTTTTTGTTACGATTACCATCACCATCGCCATCACCATCACCATCAACATCAACATCAACATCAACATCAACATCAACATCAACATCAACATCAACATCAACATCAACATCAACATCAACATCAACATCAACATCAACATCAACATTAACATCAACATCAACATCAACATCAACATCAACATCAACATCAACATCAACATCAACATCAACATCAACATCAACATCAACATCAACATCAACATCAACATCAACATCAACATCAACATCAACATCAACATCAACATCAACATCAACATCAACATCAACATCAACATCAACATCAACATCAACATCAACATCAACATCAACATCAACATCAACATCAACATCAACATCAACATCAACATCAACATCAACATCAACATCAACATCAACATCAACATCAACATCAACATCAACATCAACATCAACATCAACATCAACATTAACATCAACATCAACATCAACATCAACATCAACATCAACATCAACATCAACATCAACATCAACATCAACATCAACATCAACATCAACATCAACATCAACATCAACATCAACATCAACATCAACATCAACATCAACATCAACATCAACATCAACATCAACATCAACATCAACATCAACATCAACATCAACATCAACATCAACATCAACATCAACATCAACATCAACATCAACATCAACATCAACATCAACATCAACATCAACATCAACATCAACATCAACATCAACATCAACATCAACATCAACATCAACATCAACATCAACATCAACATCAACATCAACATCAACATCAACATCAACATCACCATCACCATCACCATCACCATCACCATCACCATCACCATCACCATCACCATCACCATCACCATCACAATCACCATCACCATCACCACCACAATCACCATCACCATCACCATCACCATCACCATCACCATCACCATCACCATCACCATCACCATCACCATCACCATCACCATTACCATCACAACCACCCTAAACACAACTATCATCAACATTATCACCATCACATCCAAAGTGCATCCGATAAGGTTCGTTGCTATTGCTAAGTATGATGTGCCAAATGAGTTAAACACTTTTTTCATAGAAAGTAAACTCTTAAAACCAAGTTTTGTGCGACATTTTATCATCAATTCTGAATAAGTACGAAATTAACCCTTTAACACATTTTAAGTTTTAACTTATTTCTGACATTTAAGTTGAATTTTCAGCTTTGGTGTATTGATATGCTTATAGCAGAATTTTATGATAAATTTTTTTGTGGAACATTATAATCCATTATATCCTTGTTTTATGGGTCTTTTTTGTCTTTTATCACAAAAAGGTCAAAAAAGACCCATAAAATGAGAAGTTAGGGGGTTAAAATGTTGCACAAAAATATTTCTCCTAGTGTTTTACATAAATCCTCAGAACACATCCTATACCCAAAATGTAAGGATAACATGATTTCCTATGCCGATTCACTATAACCCTTTCAGACCCGACGCTTATCTACTGAACATTTTTTTATGATTTTTGGAATGAATGGTCGTTATATGGTTTGAAAATATTCTCAATGTTTAGGTTTCGCAATTTACATATCCTTTAAGGATTTTCAGGACACGCACAATTTTGATGCACTCTTTTAAAACTTTTTTTAGCCATTTTTTAACCATTTTTTTAGCAACAAATGATTCAAATTTATTTGAAACATCAAAATTTATTATTTTTTTAGTTCAAATGCGTTATCTTCACTAGTTTTACACTGTTTATATTTTTGTTATTGAAGACACAACTTACCTTTGCGCCTCATTTTGACAAAATTAAAAAGTTTATCAAGAATTCCACACGTGTTCAAGTAACGGTAAAGCGAATCGCGGAACATTGTGAGAAACAAAAGTAAACAATAACGAACACAATCGATTTATTTCGTTCTTTATAACATTCGTTAAATAAAAGTGGAAATATTAAAGATAGAACCCACCCGCACAAACGATGCATCACGGTCTGAAAGGGATAAGAATGTTCAAAAAGGGGGAAAATTAAATTCCGGCTAAAATAAGACTCAGACATAAACTTTCAAAACGCCGATACACGTGTATTGGTTTTTTGTCACCTCTACCACAATAAATTGTCAGAACCTTGTTAGTTTTTTCGTGTTGAACAGTGTAATTTTACGAATATCACCATTTTTACTAGATCTTCAAATATAACCATCATAAGAATCACTAGTATCACAAGTATCAACAGCATCTCCAATATCTCCAATGTCAACGGTATCATCAGCATCATCAGTAAGAATATCACCAATACATTCAGTATCGCCAGTATCACTAGCATAACCAATCATTAGTACCAACTGTAGCACTAGTATTACAACCATTATCACTAGTGCTAGCATCACCAGTATTACAATTATAACATTTATCATCATTACATCATCATCATAACAACTTTATTGAGCTGGTGTTGGCCGGAAGTAAGACGAAGTGATTGATACACAGCATATTCATATCGTCATCTTTTTCCTTTTTGGATCCAGCTGGGACAGCAGGGGCTGGCGCGGCAGTAGCTAGAGCTGCAGCAAATTTGCTGAGTAACTTGTCATTGATGTACTCCTTAACAGTATTGCAGTAGTGGCTTCATTGAACTTGATTTCGGTGGTATCAGCGATAACCAACAAATTCTTGAGGCTATTTGTAACGCTGTGTGGTGCCGATTCAGTGTTTGGATAACCTATTTGCAAACAAACTGAAGCCAAATAAGCAAAATCAGCTTGGAATTTGACACCCTTGATGTCCAAAATCTCAGGCGATAAGATGAAACCAGAGTTTTAGACTTCAAAAAAGATCAGCAAAAAAATATAAGAAGAAAGCGGCTTCAGAATTACCAACTTTGTCATCAGGTTTTAAGATTGGCACATTGTTGATGATGTCAACTATACCCTTCAAAATCTTGGTTTAGTTAGGAAGGGCTTGGAAGAGAGAAGTTTCTCGGGACCTAAGGCAGTATTTTGGGCTAGAAAAATACTCGTAGCTGGCAATGGAGCAATTGCATGATTTCGGGCGGGAGCACGCACTTTCGACTTTCGAACAGCTTGTCGGTCGCTTACCTCAGCCAAATCACCCTTTGTGAGCACGAAACGAAATATCAAGCCTTTCAGGCTGTTTTGTTCTCGCTAACCATCTTGTATTAAGGTATGAAGTTAGGGACTCTCAAAGAATTCAAGAATGAAGAACAAATATTTCCTCAATCAGTATCATCTATTGATGATCATCAGTATCATCATCAATATCGTCATCACCATCATAACCGACAGCATTGTAATATATCCCCATAAACACCATCATCTGTAAATGGACTCATCATCATCTTTTGACTCTTTGTTTGCTTGTTTGCTTTATCTCTGTTGCATTTGTTCAAGAACTTTAACAAACAAAAAAAAAAAAAACAAAATACAAGAACGACTTCAAGAGCCTTAGAATTTCGATTTTAGAAATTTTTCAAATTTGAATTTTAATTTTTTTAATTACTTGAACTAAAGTGTTGAACTGTTTGGCCCCATATTGCATCCAGAAGGAATTTTATTGCTTTTTTTTCTTTAATCTAAATGTTAACCACAATTTCTGTTTTTATTTTTTTTTTTTTTATTTTTTAATAGTAAATTTATTCCAGTATAATTTGGTTACCGTTATTTTTTGCTTATATTTGTACAGAGCAAAATCGATTTCATAACGAATTGTAATAAAACCACAAAAACTAGTGGTGGCAGCTACAACTGTTTTTTGATATTGCTCTGCAGTTATTGCTACTTTGTATACGCCCAATATGTCTGTCCCCTCATTACCTCTCTCTCTGCCCCGACCCATTGCTCCACTGTTGCAATATCAATATTAAGTGGTCGCATTTGGTACCATTTTATTTTATTTTCTATATACGCCACAAATTCTCTCAGTTTGAATTTGTTGGTCCAATATTATTGTTGCAACAGATGTTGCTACTATTGTTGTTGTTGTTGGCTTAAGCTTGAATTTTGAAACTGTGAGGAAATTGGAATTTTGAATATTTGCCTGCCAACTACTTGTTCGCCTGTGGACATCACATTGAAACTGGGGCTGGGCAGGCGTTGGCGTTGGCGTTATGCTTTATTTTATTTTATTTCATTTCTGTGCAATAATCTGGCTTTTATTAAAATAGAGGCAACATCTTCGAAAGGATTAAAAATTCAGAACCAGCAGATGGACTTTGAAAATAATCTATTTCTTAATTGTTTAAAGGAATAGAAGAAGTAATTTCACTTTATTCATTTAATTTATTCTTGCAAATATTATTGAAAATGTGAGAACACGTTCCAAGTGAAGAAGGTAACTAAACACAGCGCAAGAATTTTATGTAAATTAAATAATATTTTTTAGGTTTATACCTATTCAGTCAAGTATAGATAGATTAAAGGGATGGAAGATGTAATAAAGAGAATAATTTGTAGGATGTTCTAAGGTTGTCGGGAAGCTGTAGAAACATATGGACTTGTATCTGAGGCAAGTTTTATGCCTTTACTTTAGCCAATTCAGTAAATTTTAAGCCAATCTCATCCAAAAACTTCTCTACCACCAACTAGAACCTTTTAATCGTAAATATGAAAGATTTTTTTGGGAAAAAACGCAAGTTTGAATATTATTTGTCAGGACGTGTAGGGACTAATTATATCTTGAAAGGTAATTTTCTTATAATATGCAGTGGGGGCACAACAGAGCAAAACGTCTTCTCTGAAAGTTAAAAAGTAAAAAAATCAAAACAAAAAAAATTCATCGTTGTAACGCGTTGAATAGATAATTGTATGGCGCTGAGGAAAATGTTAATGAACCACACAAAAGCATAAGTAAAGTCAAAAGGAAAGTCAAAACTAAACCAAAAGCAAAAGCAAAAGCAAAAGCCAAAGGAAAAGCAAAAGCAATAGCAAAAGCGAAAGCAAAAGCAAAAGCAAAAGCCAAAGCAAAAGCAAAAGCAAAAGCAAAAGGAAAAGCAAAAGCAAAAGCAGAAGCAAAAGCAAAAGCAAAAGCAAAAGGAAAAGCAAAAGCAAAAGCAAAAGCAAAAGCAAAAGCAAAAGGAAACGAAAAAGGAAAAGGAAAAGCAAAACGAAAAGCAGTAGCAAAAGCAAAATCAATATAACAAAAACAAAAAGAAAATCAAAACCATATAAACATACATAAAAATAAACTTGTAAATAAGAAAATAAAATATAAAGGAAATAAATACTTAAAAATTTTTAAAAATTTGATAAAAATAAATGAGAATAAGAAATGCCAAGAAGAAAAATTAAAAAGCAAAACCAAGAAATAAAATTAATAAATATTGTACAGTGTTGCGCAAAATAATAGCAACAAAATCAGTGCGCTGCTACAAAATCCTGTATCTTTTTTAATATTGGGAACACACAAAAATTATTATAGGAACCAAAGCACATATTCATACATCATATAAAAAACAAATCATATTCAAATTTGGTTTTTTTTTTTTTTTTTATTAAATTTAAAATTAATGTGACTACATTAAATTTGTTTGAGTGCAAAACAAAAGCAACAAAACTTAAAAAATGTAAGAAGACAACAGAAACTCTATCTTCTGTTCTGAAAAATTATTGGTAAAAGTTCTTTTATTGTAAAGCACATGTTGTTCGTGAGTCATAAACATCAAAGTTTAGTTTTGTTTTTGCGCTAATTCTGACATCCATTTATAATTTCACGTGATAAATACTGTATAACTCTAAAATAACGAATATAAAAAGAGAAAAACGCAAATATCTGTTGAAAACAGTTTGATATTAATCGGTCAAAAGTTTGTAGATTAATAAAAAAGTATAATATCACAAAAGACGTAACAACGGTACATTCAGGAGGGCGCCCGCGGAAGACATCGCTGCATGATGACAGGAACATTTGTGGCGTGTTCAAGACAAATCCATTTGCCACCTCCAAAGAGGTTGTTCAGACACTTGATTTAGATATCCACCACAGCACTATTCGCAGAAGAGCCGTTTAGGACGATTTAAGGAGTTACAGACCGGCAAAGAAATCTTTGCTTACAGCTAAACTTAAACAAAAAAGTTGTTATAATTTAAACAACTTTGTCTGAAATTTTGACGAGTTGCAATTTATTGTTTTTTTAGACTCAGTTTTACAAAAGAGACCCTAAATTGGACCGTTCAAAAATGGACAGCCGTTTTGTTTAGCGATGAATCAAAGTGCAACTTGATTAATTCAGATGGGATGTCCAAGGTAATGCGCCGCCCAGGTACACGACTTTAAGCCCGAAACTGCAAAATAAATGTTAAGCCCGGACGCGGTGGTATTATGGTCTGGACTTGTTTTTCCTATGATGGAGTCGGACCATTTCATAAAATCGATGGTATTATGGATCAATTTGTATATAAAGATATTTTAGAAAGCAAGATGCTACCATATGCAAAGTGGAATATGACGCTTCAGTGGACGTTTCAGCACGTCAACGACCCGAAGCACACTTCAAAGCTCATCAAAGATTACATTAGAGACAATGGGATTCAAGTCCTTGATTGGCCGGTAAAGTCACCAGACTTGAATCCCATATAAAATCTTTTTGGGATTTTGAAGAAAAAAAGTTTCTAGTCGAAGGTAAGATAATATAGACCAGGGATTGCCAAAAAGTGATTTTTGAAGAGTGCAACAACAATTACAAAAAAAAAAACCAAAACACACGCTGTATGGTTGCGGTGCAGCTGCGCCTGTGAACGATTCGGCGAATTACAACAATCATAGAAATATTGAAGTTGTTGTAATAGAGTGGAAAGAGTTAGGCGATGGCAAACGCTGATATAGACTGCACTGTATGAAGCCTTGAAACTTAAGTGGGAACAAATACCTAATACATACCACTATATCTAATTTAATAGAGTCGATGCAGCACAGATGTGCAACGGTAATCAAGAATAATGGGTCTTACACCAAATATTAATTATGTTGCTTTTGTTTTGCACTCAGACAAATTGAATGTAGTCACATTAATTTTAAATTTAATAAAAAAAAAAACAAAACCAAATTTGAATATGATTTGTTTTTTATATGATGTATGAATATATGCTTTGGTTCCTATAATAATTTTTGTGTATCCTCAATATTAAAAAAGATACAGGATTTTGTAGCAGCGCATTGAGTTTGTTGCTATTGTTTTGCGCAACACTGTATATAAATAAAAAACAAGTTTTAAAAAAAAAAAAAATGTGTGTGGCCGCCACGATAGAAGCGAAACTTCAACCCAAACTATCGCACCAAAACAATCACACCATACCATAACATACCATACCATAACATACCATACGTACCATAAAATATCATAGCATACCATACTATCATCCAATTCCGTCATACTGTGTCATAAAACTATGTGATATGTAGAATTTTATATCAAAAACATAAAATATAAGGAAAATAAATGCTATACAGAAATATACTCTGTATAGTCTTCATTTCTAAGTAAACATTCTGTATTTTAACCCTTAAATGCCAAGTGTATCTTTTTGGATACAACCGAGAAATGAAGCTATTTATTTTAGAATATTGCAAAAATTAAAATGCTGGATATGTAGTTCACTAAAATTGCAAGTTTACAACAAAAATTTAATTATTGTCATAACTTTTTTGGTTTGGGAAATATTGACAGTTAAATTCAAAAAATAGCTTTTTTAGTTTTTACGGAAAGTTCGCCTTTTGACATGAAATATCTTTTAAGCAATTAACAATTTAAGAGTAAAAAAAATTACTTGTTAGTCTAGTTACCATAAAAAGAATCGTTTTCCACGTTTTTCCTTGAACTCCTACAACCAAGATGGTATACGTCGGAAAGCCCACTGTATCTTTTTGGATACAACCATGTTTTCTTTAATAACTAGCTCAAACATTTTATAAAAAACCACTATTTATTATCTTTTCAAAAATACGTCAAACGTGAAAATCGAGTTAGTTGTGTTGAATATATGATTTTTCAAGAATAAGGCAATATAACTTTTTCTTCCATTTTGACGAAATTTTAATGTTACGTAAAAACTTGAAAAAAAATGTAAAAATTTTTTTACTCAAATCAGTGTTTTTATTTCATGAGAAGATTCAATTCTGAAAGTTTGAGTTAAATGGGAGGTGGTCAACCCGTAATTTACGTTTTTGTGATGCGTTTAATTTGGAATGGCTGATACATTAAACTTTTGTACAGCATAACTGTGTTACTTAGCAGCAGTCAATGCTTGTCTTTTCGCTTAAGGTTGATGTTTTTGATATGAATATCAAAGACAAGCGCCATATGCGGCAAATTTTTTGAACTCTTTATTTCTTCGTGAACACACTGTATTTTAAACAGACAGCTATGCAATCTGCCCTTCTGCGGTTATACAGGGTTGCCCATATTCGACGGACCCATCTGGCAACGCCATAACTTTTGACAGAGATGTCAGATCGCTTAATGACATACCGCGTTTGAAGCGTCAGTCCAAGTAGATTTTTACCATGGAACAATACACGCCACGCGAGCGCTCTGAAATAGTTGAAATATACATTCAACAGAAGAAGTCAATTATGAAAACTCAACGTGCTTTTAAAAACTTAAAAAATGTGAGAAGTGCGCCTTCTAAGAACACCATTAAGCGTTTATACGAAAAATTTTTGACTGGTGAGGCTCTTTCTAATCCGAAGAGGCCAAATAAAAGTCGACCAAGGCGATCGGCCGAGAATATCGCTGCCGTACGAGCCAGTGTTGAGAGGTCCCCAAGAACATCCCAAAAACGCCGTTCTCAGCAGTTGGGCATGGCTCGGTCCACTTTACAATGGATTATTCGCGTTGATTTGCATTTGTTCCCGTACAAAATTCAATTGACGCAAAGATTGTTGCCTGCGGACAAGCCTCGTCGATTGGAATGGGCCCAAAGAGTCATCGAAATGGCCGAAGATGACGAGCAATTTTGGAACAAAATTATCATGTCCGATGAAGCCCATTTCACATTGAATGGGACCGTAAATAAGCAAAATTGCCGTATTTACGCCACTGAAAATCCTCAGGAGATTCAAGAAGTGCCTCTTCATGACGAAAAAGTCACAGTTTGGTGCGGCGTTAGTGCGAAAACGGTCATTGGGCCGTTTTTCTTCCAAAATAAAAATGGCCATGCTGTTACCATCAACCAGGAGCGTTATCGCGACATGATGACCAATTTTGTGATGCCAATTATTCGTCGAAAGCGTATGAGGCAGTTCTGGTTTCAACAAGACGGCGCTCCATCGCACACAAGTCGCATAACAATCGATTTTCTGAAGAATTTGTTTCCGGGCCGTTTGATGTCGAAAAGTGGTGATTTGGACTGGCCACCGCGTTCGCCCGATTTGACGCCGCCTGACTTCTTCTTGTGGGGATATTTGAAGTCAAAGGTTTACGTTAACAAGCCAAGGACCGTAGAAGAGCTCAAGGACAACATTCGTGAAGAAATAGCCGCTATTCCGGCCGAAATGTTGGCGAAAACGTTGGAAAATGCTGCAAAAAGGGCACAATACGCCATCAACGCCAGAGGCGGCCATTTGAGAGATATCATATTCAAAAATTGATGTAAACAAATCTACTTGGAACAAATTAAATGATTAAGATTGCCAACCGCCAAATTATTAAATATGGGCAACCCTGTACAAAGAGTGTGTATAATCAGCAAATTCTGTACACACTATTGAAGATATCAAAGACGTTTTATAAGAATATATCGGTTTTACTCCCGTATGCGCCGCACATTGGAGTATTTCATTTCAATTTGTGTGATTAATTAAAAATATCAAATCGAAGATGCCCAACCGTGATTGATATCGTTCGAAAGAGAACAGAATTCTACATCACTATGCGAAAGAATAAATGAAGAAAAGTCAACGGTGTCCGTGCTCTGCTATTCCAAAATTGACGTTTTCTTTACTTTTGGTGCGCGCATAGTAAGTAAAAAACACAAAAGTTTTCTTATTTCCAAGTGATTTTTCTTGAAAAATTAATTAAGTATAATATTTTGAGCAATGGGATCTTCTACCTCGGGTATTTTTGAAACGTCAAATGAAATATTTTAGTACAAAAAGTGTCTGCTCATATTTTTAATGTTTTTTTCCGTGCAGGCTTATAAAATGTGTGTTTTTAGACAAACATGTAAGCATATAGTTGTGAATACCACTCAATTCAGTGGAAGTCTATTTGTTTTTTGAAACAACAAATATAAGTGATATGTTAACAAAAAAAAATTTTGCAGATTTTCTGCGGTTCTTAAGAAAAATATTATTTTGTGTATGCCCATGCAATTGAAATACATACATATCCGTGAGTCCATGTCAAAACGCCCAAGTTTCTGAAATCACTATTTTTGAAAATTTTCAAACCCTCTGGGTTGATAGTTCTCCTAAAACGTATTATATCTGCATACTTTGTTTTATAATTTTTTATTTCTTTTTAAAAGATATACACTGTAAAAAATTTCAAAATATATTTAAAATCAATTAGTGCATGTATCCAAACAGCTGTAACTTCGAAACCGTAAGTCGTACAGAAAAAAATCTGAAATATATCTTAAAGATCTTGAATGAGTCTTTATTGTGGTATACTCTTTTTTGACTCGTTTTATGAAATTTTTTTTAATTTTTTTAGTCTGAAGTGTTGTGTCACATTTTTCATGGTGATCACAGTCAAATTTTCAGCTTTTGAACATAGTATCGTTATAATACATCAATTCTTAAGGTGTATACTAAATTTTAGCTTGGGACTCCAACAATTGCTATTTTTGACGATTTTTTAAAAAAATGCCTGCAAAAGATTTCTTACTTTTTTGCCGAAAACTTCAAATACCTTCATATATAAAATTCTTCTGTACATGGCTATGTCACTGAACTCTTAATAAACGGCTGGACCGATTTTGATGAAATTTGGTGTGTGTGTGCGGCTAGGTCTGTAAATGGTTTAGGTTTAAAGGTTAGGCTTTAACCCGGTAGGTGGAGCTATTGTTGCTGTGGCAGTGTTTAAAGAGGTATTCGAGAGTATGACTCAGAAACGAATTGAGAAATTGACATGATTCTTCGAAATAAAGTTGTGCTGGAGCTATACTAAGCAGTAGTTGACCGTCGCAACTAGATGATATACCTGGTTTTACTCGGGCGAAAAAATTTAAAATTTTGATATTTATTTGATAAGATTTTTGTTTATTTTGTTTATTTTTATTCATTTTGTATTTGTGTAATTTTTTTGCTTAAATATTAATAGTATAGTGAATTTGAAAATTCTGCTCAAAAATAGTCGAATTGATATGGAATCATCGATATATGCAAGTAAAAGAACGGAAACTTAAAATGTGTACATCAAGTTAGTGTTACTATTGTTGTTGTTGCTGTTTTTGTTATTTGTTTTGTTTTCTTTTATTTGTATAATAAAATAATAAACGTCAGCAGTTAGTGATATTTTATACATGGACCGGAAAAAGTCTCTCATGCATTGTTGTCAATAGGTCAATTGCCCGAAGAGGCTCAGGAGACTCGAAACAAAGACTTCAAATGCTTCAGGGACGATTTCGCTCGAAAATGTAGTAGGCAGAAGACTAATGAAGACATTTTCAAGAGGTTTTTGATCACTTCAGATCCTTTAATATGTTCAAAAAGAAAGCTTCCAAAGAAAAAATTTCAAACTTTGCCTAAAGCACCTTTGGAGCTCCTCAAATCCAAATCCAAATCAAAGAGGAAAGAAAGAAGAAGATGATGATAATGATGTTTTTGTCTATGACTCAATGTCAGATGACTAATAATATAAAAAACTTAAAAAAGTCAACAACCGCTCTATATTTTTATATTGCATATGTATTTCATTAATATTGAGAACAAAAATAAAGTTCCATTAAAGTTAATGGTTTTATGATGATTTTTATAGTTTCTAATTGTTTGTTAATTAAAAAAATATATATTCCATTACTGAGACGCTTGGTTGATTTGATCACACTTTTTGCTATCAATTACCCCACAGTGCGCCGCTAAAGAAGTTTCACTTCAAAAATAAAAAATTACCTTTTTCACTAAAATTTTTATTAATTTTATGACGAATCAGACGAAATGAAGTCAGTAAAATCAATTTCTGATATTTTCCTTTTTTCCTCTGTCTAATTATATAATTTTATACTGTCTTCAGGGTCTGTCTCTGAATCTATTTAAAGAAATGGATATATATCTCTATCGTTTTGCTGTTTCCTACTGCACGTTTTGCGCACTGCTGATATAAGCGGCTCAGACGAAAGTAGTAAATAATATAAAAGGTCACTATTACTCGATTGTCTTGAGTTTTTTCTAGTGTGATCTAATCGAAACTTTCGGAATTCTTTATGTCTGGCGTCGAGTACGTCTTCAGTAAGAAACCCAATAGGTATACAGTATGAACAGTCATTGGCATATAATATAATGAGTAATGCTCATTGTAAATTAAACAATCTGTAGGACATGTTTTTGGTGCGCAATAGATCATAAAATCCTTAATTTTTTTAAATGTGCTGAGAAAGAGTTGTTTCAAGACATAAATAAAATTAAAAATAAATAAAATCAAAGGTGCGGATATTTTTTTATTGCGTTTCAAGCTTTTAAAAAATGTGCTATTTTTCCATACAAATTTTCGCATTTTCGCCAAAACATGCTCTAGGAAAAAGGTCATAAAATCCTTAAGTTTAATTTCTCCCATCTTAATTTTCCAAATGTGTAAATAAAGAGTTGTTCTAAGACATACTTAAAAATAAATAAAATCAAAGGTGCGGATTTTTTTTAAAAGTATAAAGAAGTTTTCACCTTTTCTGTTTTCTTAGACTTTTTTTCGGTACAGGAATTTTTTTTTTTATAATTTTTTTTCTTTTGTTTTTATTGGCTATAATATGTGAAATATATCTCTGTTATAGTTTTGCATATAAATTAAACTTAAGTTGTGACGATTCTAGAAAATGTTCAGTACTGAACTGTAAAAACTGAAATTTCAATAAATTTATTAGGCAACATATATATAAAGAGCGTAACTTCCACATATGAAAGATATTGAAAAATCGTTTCGCAAATTCACATTATTAAGACTCTTAACTATAAATCTGAATACTTACTTTTCCCGATTTACGACGTTTTTTTCTTGCGCTATTCATGGCCGCCTCGTAACTGTGTGCCACACGGTGGTGATTCCGGGAACTTTTTGATCAATGTGTTATCTGAAAAATAAGGTGGGTGGAATAGCACATACCGTTTGAGCGTCTCCAAGCATGTTTTAACCGATTTTGCGAAGTGCGGACGAGCATTGTTGTGCTGCAAAAGCACTTTATCGTGTCTCTTAAAGTATTCCTGTCGTTTTGCCTTCAACGTATTGCGAAAATACATCAATTGTAGTCGATTGTGATCCCAAGTGATGATATTTTTCGTTTTGAGCAACTTATAGGGTGTGTAGACCACACCCTTTTGATCACATCGAACACTTAGCATGAGCTCGAATCCTTGGATATTTGACTTCACTGCTAGTAATGATGGATGGTCAAGCTTACCTAATGATTTTCGGCTACGATTCGATTAAAAAATCTCTTCCTTTTCTACCATTGAAGGGGCTGCTCCTAGGTTCAAAAAAAGTCTTTCCAAGTTTCTCGGTTTCAATTCGTATGTTATCCAATCTTCTTGCATTTGGATCAATCCTATGGCTTTCCATCTATAGAGACAGTTATTTATTCAGTGATGACTCAATAATCTTTTTCGTTTTTTTTTTTTTTTATTTTTTTAATTTTCTTTTTATTTAGACAAAATTGTGGACATATAAGATTTTATCTTTTGCATGCCCCTATGACAGTGGAGATAACAACATAAAGATACATGAAAATTTACATTAAATTTAATTAAAACTACTTACATAATTATTGTTTATATTATTATAGCCTTAAAATTACACAAAAAAATAGGTATAGGATACAGATGTTGAATTAGAGAAAGATTAAATAAAGGCGAGAGAAGAAGAATAGAGAAAGTTAAGAAAAGTATTCTAGAATAAAATGCTTAAATTTATTATTATTGAAAACAATTTTAATACGATGTGGTAAAGAATTCCACGATCTTATAACACTGACGAAAAACAATCTACTTGAGTTTAGGAAATTATATCTAGGGATAATGAGGTTCATGTTCTTGCTCGACATGCAGAACTCTAACTTTTCAAAAAGGTATGAAGGTCTTTGTGTGTAAATGATCCGGTGCAGAAAAATGCAATGTCTTACTTCAAGGTAGCTTTGTAGGTTACAACCAAGTAATTTTTTACTGAGGTCTGAGATATGATCAAGCCTTCCTAAACCATATACATAGCGGGCTGCATTATTAAAGGCGACTAGAAGCTTGTACAACGACCGAAAATCGAGATTGCAGTACACGACTTCTGAGTAAGTTATTATTGGCATCAACAGTTGCAATACCAGTTTTTTCTTTGTTTCGAGAGGCACAAAACTTGATGCCATCCGCAAATTTCGAAGAGCATAATAAACTTTTTTAACGCAGGAATTAATTTGATCACAACAGGATAAAGAAGAGTTTATTTGAAATCCAAGATTGGTAATCTTGCAAACTAGTTTCAGCTTCACGTTATTAAGAAGAATTGGAGGCAGATCTTCATAGTTAAAGGCTTTTTTTGAGATTGGAAACACATAGGATTTCAAGGGCTTCAACATGAGCATGTTGTCAATAGCCCAATTTGATACTATAGTTAAGTCCTCATTGACTCTAGCGCATAAATCTTAAGCTAAGCTCATGGGTCTGGATAAGTACAATTGGAGGCCATCAGCATATGCATGCATTGTGCCGTGGTGACATTTACTAAAGATATCATTTATAAACATTGTAAATAACAACGGACCGAGTACTTGAGGTACTCCACTAGATGTGCCCTTTAACAGAGATACATTTAGTCCCGATCGAACTCTTTGAGACCTATCTACCAAATTGCTTCTCAATAAACGGATAGCATGTTTAAAAAACCAGAAATTTTGTGAAAGCTTTCTGCACAGGATAGAATAACTGACGGTATCGAAGGCCTTAGAAAAATCCAGCAAGCAAAGCAATGTCAAATCGCCCGAATCAGGATAGTCTTATGTCATCAAGTATTTTAACCACAGCAGTAGAACAGCTGCGCCCAGGGCGGAAACCAGACTGTAGGTGAGACATGAGATTGAATAGACTCAAGTGCTGGGATATCTGCTCGGCCATGAGTGCCTCATATATATTGGTTAACGAGGAAAAAAGACTTATTGGGCTGAAATCACATGAGCATGCAAGCATTTAGCTTTTTAGCAACAGGAATAATAGTCGCCACTTTCCAAATATCAGGAGAACGCGAGGTTGTAAAACATTGGTTTATAATGTGGACAAGCGGACTAAGGACATGACGCAAGATAATTCTAATAAACTTTATGGAAATTCCATCCTCTCCAGATGCATTTGATTTTATTTTGGTTATGCATCGAGCTACACCAAGTTCACATACTGCCCTAAACTAAAATTAGTTCGGAGGTTCAGTATCATAACTATCTCTATTAACATTATCGGTTGTGTTCATATCATTCGAAGTAGAGGAGGCAACAAAATAATCATTCAGCTGATTAGGGTCTATTTTACAAACTTCAATGTCCTTTTTGCAAATTTCAATACTTTTTAAATTTTTCCATAACTGTTTTGAAGGAAGAGCAGGATGCAGTTTAGATTCTAAAATGCTGACTTGGAAAGCCTAACAGCAGATGAACCTTCGTTTCTGGCTCTTTTGTGCTCATTCCAGTTAAATGCAGTGGTGTTGCGCTTCTATTTACGATAGGTCTTTGATCGTTTCTTAAGTGCTACTTTAACATTCTTACGTAAGCGTCGCGTACGTAAGGGAACTGGAGAGTCGAAAAGAGTATTGATTTTTTCAACAAAAAAGTTTAACTTTTCATCGACTGAGTGCAGAAAGCAACTTTCTGTCCAGTTTATTACTGACAAATCATTATATAAAGAGCTGTTGTCAATAGACCTAAAATCACGGTATGAAAAGTAAGTTATGGGAACAACGGATGCAAGGCAGATATTCAGCGTACAGAAGAGGAGGTCGTGATCAGATACAAATGATATTTGATCAAGAAGCAAGACCGATACCATAAATCGGACTCATAAATCGGATACCATAAAAATATCTAGCAGGCTTGGCGGAGAACTGTTTGAGAACCTTCTGGGCATAACTGTGTTAACGACAGTGAGTCCAACTTCAGAGATACGGTCGAGAAAACTGCTTGTGAGATTGTCATTTAAAAGTAGATTTATGTTAAAGTCGCCAGATAGCACAAAATGTTCATAATCAATGGCACAATTAGACAATGACGTGAATCTTCTTTAACTTTTTCGGCCGCCCAGGCCTTGTCTTTCAAGTCGAAAGCGTCATTTTTAAAGTGTGCAAACCCTTTCCGACATCATTATCACCATGGCCACCACAAACTTCCACTAAAATTCGATGCGTTTCAGTGGAACTTCTTTTGTTGAAACAATGAAGCACATCCGGCACAAAATTCGACAAATTCAATAAAGTACGAAGTGTACTTATTTCTACTTGAAGAAAATGATGACTTATGACAGCTATTTTATGGGGAATATTTTTTAAAGAAGAATTTTCTTTCTATGTAATCTCTTATAGAACAATATGAACTAATTCAAACAAGACACTCAAGACTTCAACAGAGAGTAACAACTTTGTTTCTTACGGATTCAATAGAAATTTATATTGAATTTAATAAAACTGTTTTAAAAACCCTTGCAACTATATCTGCAGGCTGTGTCAGTTTTATTTTTTTTTTTCTTTTCATTCATTCCCTATTTGATAAAGTGTCCAGTGCAGAAATTCAAGTCCACAGATTGACTGTAAAAATGAGGGCAAACAGAATATAGCCCATTGAGTCCATTGTGAGCGCCGCTCAAGTCAAAGTGTGCACAAAGTGTACACGTTGCAAGTAAACAAGCAGCAAATAGCTAGCGATGCACTCAATTCACGTTATCATGACACAGTCTGACAGGATTTCAATGGATGAAACCTCTGGGGATTTTGTTGGTAATGATCAAGGATGATGAGCTGAAATATTTTAAGAAGCTTACAATGCGTGTGTGTGTTTGTGTGTTTCACTGAGCATGTCATGCTCATCACGCCAGGCATACGCAGTCAAGGAGGTGCAGACAAGGAATGAACGAACGCATAATGCGTGTGTTTCGAAAGCATGTGTAAGCTTGGCAGCGCTGTGTCGGAGTGGAGCGTTGTGTCAGCTAGTTATTTGCATGCTCTTAAAAACTGACTGATGTGCTTATGATGGTGCGGTATAGCTACCGATGTGAGTGCGTTAGAGTTCTGCTGATGTTGCAGAACTTTGTGTGCTTCGTGGAATGAGTAGCGCGTAACTAGAGCACTTTGGCTTCTTTTCAATTTCAGGCATTACTAGGTCGTGGGAGCAAAAAAAAATGTTTTTTTTTTGATGAAGTGGGTCGAGTGAGCATTAAATGCAGACATTTTTGTTTTAAATAATCTATTGTGTGTGGTGTAGGAAAAAACTTTTTTTATTAAACTAAGAATTAAATGTTAATCATACGCCATGGTGAACTTTTTTCTCATGCATACATTCCTTTGTAGATGATTAATATAATTAATTATTTCTTACAATGGCAGCACAATTTTTTCTTACTTCAAGCATGAATGTTAAGAATTTTCATAAAGTTGGCCTTGATGTCCTGCTGAGCCATATCTGTTAAACTTACAACTGGCAGCCTTCATTAAATTTGCATAAAAAATAGGAAGAAGAAGGAAGTGAGTTTTTTATATCACACTTTCATATAATCTGAGCAAAACGCATAAATGTCCAATGCACATACACACACACAAACGCACACAATCGCACACACGCACATACCCACTCATTTGCTTGCCTACTCAAAGATATACATACATGTAGATTAATGTCAAGAGTCAAATGAAAAAAACGAAAAAGAGCAAGAAGAGCGCGAAAAAATTGCTCTGCAGGATAAGCGAGTAAAAACAGAAAAAAAAAAAATAAAAACCAAAAAAATAAACAAGTGAAATTTAAATTTATTACTTTTCTGAGTTCTTTACGCGCATATTTGTAAAGAGTCAGTGAAAGCCAAGCGCCATGGAGTGAGACAGAGCGAGAAAAAGGGCGACAGCAGAAATATACACAGAACGCAAAATTATGAGTGAAGGGTTTGACCCAAAAAATAAACTTAATAAAATGAGTGAAGAAAAAAAAAAACAAAAACAAAAACTATCACACCCTGACCGACCCAAAAAAGCCGTGGCATGAAGAAAATGCAACAACAACAACAATAGCAAACATAGCAGTGAAATAAAGTGTAACGTGAGCGCATAAATTTTTCAAATTTTTGAACACTGTCATGTTGCGTCCGCGTCCTGTCTGTGCTTGTGTTCGTGTTCGTGTTCTTGTTCGCATCCTGTTCTGCACTGTTTGTTCTTCCTGCGGCTCATCCGCATGAGTAACATGACCGCGTCCTGCATTCGTATGAAGTGTTGTCTGCGAGTGTGTGTTTGCACTTGTATTTACGGTGTGGTGCGGCTGGCTGTTGTTGGCTGGCCGGTTGGTTGTTACGTTCTTTTGAGGTCGTGTCGTAATGAAATGTTCACCAATGATGCAATGAGTGCAGGACATACGCATAAAGGAATTTATCATCGTCATTATGCCTGAATTCTCAAAGTTGCTTCCAACTACATACACCATCCAACCAACAGTCAGTGTCGATAAACTTATCTCGGTTGTTCTGCTTGTTTTGTCAGCCGTGTTTATTTTGTTTGCTTATTTTTCTGCAGCTGCTGATGTTGCTGTTGCTCTTCTCTTTATTGACACACGCTGCCATTGCGCTGGCAACGACTTTGGCTTAAGTCTTCAACAGAGTCAGTTTTTGCTGTGTCTATTTCAGAAGGATTTAAAAGTAATTCTAAATTTTCAACTGCTGTCTTGGTAGCGTTTATTTTTCAAAATCTATTCATGCAAATGGCAAAAGCATAAAAATTAAATTATTTAAAATTTTCTTCGAAATTAATATCTTTGTCATAGTTATTTAAGTCTCTTTTTCAGCACCCCCGCACATTTCCATTTTATATGAATTTTGTCAATTCTCAATTGCCATAGTTTTCCACTCATTCCTAAAAACTCAGCCAAAAATTTGCCCCTGCCTGTTGACTTCAATTAATGGAAATTATTTATTCCATTCAAACATCGCTTAATTGATTTAAATCGCTTTACTTTGCGCGACAAAAATTGAAAACCATTAATTTTATTTTGTAGTGTGCGACAGAATTCATTGGAATTTATTTCATTTTCACAAAATTTGCAAAATTAGCGAAATTTATTGTTTCCAAAGGAATCGCGTGATGTGAATGTATACCTAATTTTTGAACTGTGACATCAATAAAGATTAATGTTTAAGGCAAATACGTACGTTTCCTGAATTAAGTATCTCTCATTAAATTTTGTACCAAATTTCAGTTTTGCGTTGAATCTCAATTTTAACCCTTTCAGCCCCAAATTAGCCTCGGCAGTGCCAAACATTCCAAACTTCGTTGAGGATCAGTTTTTGACCGAAATAAGGTGAGTACGAAGTTTGAAAGCCATATTGCTTTCCTAATACATACTTTTTTTTTTTTTTTTTTTTTTTTTTAATTTTTATTTATATTTGCAATCTGTTTATTATAACAAACAATAAGCAAACAAGATGATTATGCTAAATTGACATAAAGTCGTACATTTCCATTGAAATACACGACAAGGTATTATACACTAGTGGTAAAGATTTAGTCCTAATACATACTACAAAAATTTTAAAATTTTTTTAAAAATTCTAGCGCTCTAAATATCACATATTTCACCAAACTAAAAATGTTAATAAGACCTCTAACATTCGTACGTTAACATCTAATTACCCTTACTTTTAGAAAATTTTCGGATTTATTTAAAAATTTAATTTTGTAATTTGCTCTTTTCTGAAGTCGCGTAGTCGCGTGGTCGCGCACATTAGTTGACTCGGAATAACTTTGAAAAGTAACATGCAACGCAAAATTAATTTTCGTCATTTTGATTTTTTCCTCTTATTCACCACATTTCAATCTATCATTAAAAATTTATTGTAAAAGATCTGGGGGTCCCAAACTAGAAACAGAGCCACAAAATCAGAAGTTGCCCACAGGCAACTTTGGGGCTAAAAGGGTTAATCAAGAAAAACTTAACAAAAATTAAATGTTTAGCAATTAAAAGAAATGTGGTCTAAAATATCTCTGTTAAATGTGGTACATCAGGACGTACATGCTTTTTAATGATTAAATAATCAGACATTTTGAACACATTTGCAAAAAAGATGTGATTTGAATCAAAAAATGTAGTCCTTTTTCTATCGTCCTCATTCTTGCAAAGGGTGTTTTTTTAGAGGTATAGAACTTCGAATTGAAATAAAATACAAGAAAATCGTTTTAATGTCCATCAATTTGGCTTTATTGGAAGGATAATTTTATGCCATTAATGTTTAAATATGATTTCGGGCATGTGGCCACCGCGGCTGGCTCGAATAAAGCCAATTCTACAGGTCCAATTTGCAACCACTTTTTCGAGCCTATGGGGCCGTATGTCGGCAATAACGCCACGAATGTTGGCCTCCAAGTTCCCTAACGTTTCTGGTTTGTTGGCGTAGACGAGCGACTTCACATATCCCCAAAGAAAATAATCCAATGGTGTCAAATCACACGATCTTGGTGGCCAATTGACAGGTCCATTCCGCGAAATTATGCGCTCATTCACAAATCGATTGTGACGTGCGCTGTGTGGCATGTAGCGCCGTCTTGTTGGAACCACAACTCATCCACATTCATGCCATCCAATTCGGGAACAAAATAGTCGGTTATCATGGCTCTATACCGGTCTCCATTAACGGTAACTGACTCTCCAGCATTATTTCGGAAGAAGTATGGCCCAATGACTCCACCAGCCCATAGAGCACACCAAACAGTCAGTTTTTGTGGATGTAATGGCGTCTCAAGGATCTCATGTGGATTGTCTTCACTCCAAATGCGGCAATTTTGCTTGTTGACGTAGCCATTCAACCAAAAATGAGCCTCATCACTGAACAAAATTTTGCGATGAAAATCCGCATCGAGATCAATCTCATTTTCGGCCCATACACCAAAATCACGACGCATTGCATGGTCTCGCTGCTTTAATTCTTGCACAAGCTGGATCTTGTAAGGTCGCAAGCCAAGATCTTTGCGCAAAATCTTCCATAAAGTTGATGGACAAAGCTAAAATTGCTGTGCACGGTGGCGAATCGATTCATTCGGGTCCTCTTCAACATTTTGCTCTACAGCGGCAATAGTTTCTTTGGTGCGCACTGTTCGACGTCTCTGCGGATGCGTATTATCACATAGAGTAAACGTAGTGCGAAAACGACCCATGGTTAACCGAATTAATTGCTCTGATGGACGATTATGTCGACCATAAAATGGACGGAGCTTGCGGTAAACTTCGCAAACTGAACCATTATTTTCGCAATAAATTTGCACGATTTGCAAGCGTTGTTCTTTTGTCAACCTGTTCATGATGAAATGGCAAACCAAACTGAACATAAATGACATTAGAGTTGCCAGATTTGACCACAAAATGCCAATTTTATCTCTATTCGAAAACAAACCCCTAAAAAAAACACCCTGTACTAATCCTTAGTCCTTGTGTAATGCATGCAATATCCCTCAATAAAATGTGAGAAAAGGAAATCATATTTATTTTTGATTTCCTTTTCATTGTCATTGTCGTTGTCGTTGGCGTTATCGTTGTCTTTATCGTTGTCGTTATCGTTATCGTTGTCTTTGTCGTTATCGTTATCGTTATCGATATCGTTATCGTTATCGTTATCGTTATTATTGTCGTTGTTGTTTTTGTTGGTGTTGTTGTTGTCGTTGTCGTTGTCGTTGTCGTTGTCGTGATCGTTATCGTTATCGTTATCGTTTTCGTTTTCGTTTTCGTTATCGTTGTCGTTATCGTTATCGTTCTCGTTATGTTTATCGTGATCGTTAATGTTATCGTTATCATTATCGTTGTCGTTGTCGTTGTCGTTGTCATTGTCGTTGCCGTTGTCGTTGTCGTTGTCGTTGTCGTTGTCGTTGTCGTTGTCGTTGTCGTTGTCGTTGTCGTTGTCGTTGTCGTTGTCGTTGTCGTTGTCGTTGTCGTTGTCGTTGTCGTTGTCGTTGTCGTTGTCGTTGTCGTTGTCGTTGTCGTTGTCGTTGTCGTTGTCGTTGTCGTTGTCGTTGTCGTTGTCGTTGTCGTTGTCGTTGTCGTTGTCATTGTCACTGTCGTTGTCGCTATCGTTACGGTGTCGTTGTCGTTTTTGTTTTGTTGACTTTGTGATTCCTTAGGTGACTGCCTCCGTGGCGTCATGATGTTGAAATTTTTTTTCGTTGTCGTTGTTGGTTTTGTTTTGTTGACTTTGTGTGTCATGACGTCGAAATTTTTTGTCGTTGTCGTTGTCGTTTTCCTTATCATTATCATTCTCACGTCGTTGTCTTTGTCGTTGTAGTTGTTATCATCTTCGAAATTTGTTGTGGCTGTCGTTTTCGTTATCATTCTCGTTCTCGCTGTTGGTATCGATGTCGTTGTCGTTGTCGTTTTTGTTTTGTTTGTTTGCCTTCGTATTTTATTAGGTGGCTGCCTCCGTATTGACTCCTGATGTCACAAATATCTGTATTTTTATTATAAAAACAACAATTTCTGTCATTAAATACAATTAATAGCAATATCTTTACTCAATAAGTAAAAATTTAGTGCAACGTTATTGTATTTTTGTTGCTTCAGCTGTTTCTTCCACAACCTGATAATGAAACAACAATATTTTTTATTTTTTTTTCTTTGTCGTGATGTCACATATAGTATACTTAGCACCAAGTAGTTGTTTCATGCAACGCCGTTGCATTCACCAATTTTAATAAAATTGGTTTTAATTTTTATTAATTATTTCTTAAATAGAAAAAAAATGTTTGTTGGAGGAAATACTACGAGTAATAAACTAAAGAAGTTTAACGAGTTTTAAAAAATATCTGAAAAAAAAAAATATTTAACTCTTGCTGCTTCTGAACGCCACTGCAAGAAGTGAAATCATTTTTGTTATGAATGTCATGGATAATTCCTTGGTTCTAATTCTAATCCGTAACCTTTCCCTTGTCCCTAAGCTTATCATCATCTCTATCCAAATTCTTATATTTGTCCTAATACGTGTCCATGTGCAAATCTATGTCCAAATTCTGGACCTATTTTTTGTTCCAATCCTAATCCTTGTCCCACTTTTTGCCCTAATATTTGAAAATTATTTTATTCTTTGACAAACCCTTATATTAACCTGGTTAAAATTATTTCGATTGATTTTATTTTGATTTTGATTTTGATTTTGATTTTGGCTTTGACTTGATTTTAATTTTGATTTTGATATTCATTTTGGTTTTGATTTGGATTATAATATTAATTTTGATTTTGATTTTGATTTTGATTTTGATTTTGATTTTGATATTGATTTTGATTTTGATTTTGATTTTGATTTTGATTTTGATTTTGATTTTGATTTTGATTTTGATTTTGATTTTGATTTTGATTTTGATTTTGATTTTGATTTTGGTTTTGGTTTTGATTTTGATTTTGATTTTGAGCTTGATTTTCTTTTTGATATTATTGATTTTGTTCTTATTTTGATTATGATATTGATTTTGATTTTGAGTTTGATTTTGATTTTGATTTTGATTTTGATTTTGATTTTGATTTTAATTTGGATTTGATTTTGATTTTGATTTTGATTTTGATTTTGATTTTGATTTTGATTTTGATTTTGATTTTGATTTTGATTTTGATTTTGATTTTGATTTTGATTTTGATTTTGATTTTGATTTTGATTTTGATTTTGATTTTGATTTTGATTTTGATTTTGATTTTGATTTTGGTTTTTATTATGGTTTTGATTTTGATTTTGATTTCGATTTCGAAAGTAAAGTTTACAATACGCCGATTTATAATTCTATGCAACACGTTTGCTTTTTTGTTGCATTGGCAGCGCATTAAGTAATTGCCTTCGTGTTGTCATGGTACAAAAAATGGTTTTTATTTTCGTTATTAGGTTAATAACGAAGTATCGGATGATAACATTAAACTACCCACAGCTATTATGAGCGAGTAAATTTACAGTTTTGTTAAATAAGCTTATTGATGACGTCATTATTTACCTCAAACTCATAAAGTAAGATTTATATTCAACACCATTGTAAGATTGAACATTAATGTTAGAATCGTTCTTAATTATTTGCTTTATTAATATTAGAGGTGATTTTATTAAGTTCAACTTCAAATTGCAATCTAATTGAAATCTAACATTTTTGCAACAGAACGGAAACATGACAACCCTAGTTATACAGCGGAAACATGCCCCATTATAAGCTTTATACTCCTTATGCACATGTTTGCCGGTCAATTTGATGATGAAGCGGGCTCTGCGAATTCGTGTTAAATTCAAATTTTTTAACACAAGAAATAATGTGTCTGACGCTAAAAGCGTGCAACACGCAACGTGCTATAAACATTAAAAACCATTCAATTAACAAGTTTATTATTTGGGTTACGCATGAAAACCAACCAATTCATCAAAATTTTTTTGTTTTCTTGTTTTTGCAACATAATAAATCTAACTTGCTTATTTTCCGTGAAAATAAGAAAAAAAGTGGTTCCCACACCTTTTATCTTAAATTAATTTGCGTTTGCATATTTTAATGACTAAAGGTGACGAAGAATCCTTACAATAAATTCATTGTGTCAGAAACATTGAAACTGTCAAATAATTTTATTCCGGTTTAATCAACAAAAGAAAAAAAAAAGGATCACAACCGGCTTGATCGTAATAGAAAAAAAAACACTGGAAAAGTTAATAGATTAAACGGCACACCTTAAATTAACGACGTCAACAACACTTTGATTGCGCACAATTTCAGGTCCTGAAAAGATTGTCCATCCTTACAACGAAATTCCATTAAGTATTAAATACAAAATTCACCATAAAGTAGAAAGAAGAAGGGTGCCACTCAAGTTCATAATGAGCAAGAAAACCCTTGAAGCTCAAGGAAAAAAATTCCCTTGCCAAACCTATGTCAATGTCAAAACTTATGAATGCTTAATAAATAAAAGAAGATGAAGAAAAAAAACCCAACCTTAAGGTTACAAGAATGTAAAGTGCACAAAAGTTGGTTAAGAAACGTTGGAACGAACAGTGATAAAAGGATCTAAGATTAAATAGAAGAGTTGGCAATGGAAGGTAGCGAAAAAAAAAGTGCCTCACTTCTTACGACATTCATTAATATTAATGACTATTGCGGAAAGGATTTTTTTTTTTTCAAATGATCCCTCATATCACTCAATAGCAGTCAGAAGTCGACAAGAAGTTTTTTTTTTTTTGCCTTGATGCATTTAAGTAATGATTCTTTAAAATTAACAAAGCTCAATATGGCCATTACGATTTTAACTATGTTTTAAGAATCTCTAAGCAGTCTTAGCCATATCGCTTTGTTCAGAGCCAGAATCACTGCTTAGCTTGTTACTATCATAAATTTTACACCCTACAGTTCCTCTGGCAGAAATTAATGAAGAACTATTAAGACCCTCAACATGCTCTACAATATTTAAGATTGTGTTAATTCTGCGCTTAATGGCCAATATATTTCACGCCCCGTCAGCGCAGTAGAGTAGAGTAGGTAAATTAATGAGTTTTAATTAAGCTCAGATTTGCGATGTTGCCACAGTCTGTGTGTATGTATGTGTTTGTGACTAGCTGTGTAGTGAATATGCACTAAAGTATTCAACAAATAGTTTTCATATCTGTTAGTTTAATGCTCTTGGTGGTGGCAATTATTCTTACACCCTACAGTCAAAATGTCACAATATGGTGACAGAAAGTCTTGACAAGCATTTAATATGACAGTGAAAACATATAAAAAAAGCCATAAAGAATTTTCGATGTTATCTACTTAAAAGATTTTATGCCAGCGAAATACACATTTTTCTGTTTATATTTGTCTCTTGGTGGATCAAAGTTATGTTTCTTTTTGTTATCTTACTAATCCGTTTGGGAAAAACTTACTTATATATTGACGCCAATTCAATACAATACAAAATCAAAATCAAAATCAAAATCAAAATCAAAATCAAAATCAAAATAAAAATCAAAATCAAAATCAAAATCAAAATCAAAATCAAAATCAAAATCAAAATCAAAATCAAAATCAAAATCAAAATCAAAATCAAAATCAAAATCAAAATCAAAATCAAAATCAAAATCAAAATCGAAATGACTAGAATAAAAAAACTTACTAGGACGATGATAATTTTAAGGTTTAGAAAAGAATTTAGAAGGGATTGAAATTTCTTTTAGAAATTATACGTATTTGTGATACCTCAACCATATACGCATATTGGCATATTGAATGGGGAATATGCCACCACCTATGGACATTCAGGGGATAGAGCAATGTGTGCAGTTGTTAGCGCATGTCGCACGACGAGTAATTACAAAGAATCGAACGATGTTATGGCAGTGAGTGTATAAAGTTGTACCCGAACTCCCCGAATGAACTGTAAAAAAGACTTAACTGAACTGAGATTTTTCCCATTTAATTTTAGCTTTTAATTTAATAAATAAATCCAGGTTTTTCTTATTTAAGACGTTTTGTTGTTTCAATTTACAAAATAAAACATGAATTTTAAAAAAGTTGTGTTTTTCTGATTGTTCAATGACATTACAAACTTAAGTTTTCGCGTAAATTTAAAAAAAAAAATTCTAAAATTTGGTTTGAAAAGATCAAGCATCAATAAGTTGAATAATTAATGAAAAATGTGATATTTCTTCGATATAACAGTATTTCTTCATGGGCTTCATGGTGTTTTTAAAAATTTTTCAAATTTCTACTTTTATGACTCTCGGCGGGAGCTAGGTTTTGATTTTGGGCTCATAGTTTCTTGGGAAAGTTTTTGACATAGAATACGTCGTTCTCGGAGGTAAGTAGGGTGTTTGATAGTGATCAGGTGTCGGTATTTACATTACTTTTTGAGCCTTTGGTGGGCCTAAAGTACTAATCGTACAATGTTGATCTTAGCACTTGTTGGTCTGCTTGATCCTCAATGCGACAAAAATTCATGTTAGAACTGTCTAACTTATATCAATTTTACACAATTACATGAAATATAAAGCCAACATTTGATGTTTTTGTTTGCTTAAACTTGCTACCTATTTATCGACGGCTTCCGGTTTTTTCGACGGCGAAGACAGCGCCATCTAGCGTGAAGACATAAATCTTATAATTAAAAAAAAGCATACTTTTGGGGGCATGTTGTTTTTAACAGACTCGCGTAGCCCAGTAATACTGAGTAATTTTGAGGGGCATGCTTTTTTAACAGAATCTGTTATTGAAATGTCAAAGCCAATTAAATATCCGGGCATATTATCGACAGTGAAATTTTGACACATGGGTTGTTGAACTTGATAGCATTGAACAAATTTTGTTTGCTTGTTTAAGTTTTCTACCTATTTATGGACAGTTTCCGGTTTTATCGACAAAAGCATAAAATTTGTATGGGAGCGCCCCTAAGGAGTGGTCGGAGGGAATAGGTGTCAAAAGCAAAAATGTTCCTTTTGCAAAAGTAATGGGGGTTGGTGATACATATTAACCCTCTCCGGCACTCTCTTAAAGGTCATATCCTCAGGTGTATGGAATAAATATTTTTAAAAAAGATGTCATGAAAAGCGAATTGAATAATTCTACGTCTTGTGTTACGACATAGTCGAAACTACTGTATCTTTTTTTAGAATTCTTCGTAGATTAAGTTTTTGCTATACGGCTTTAGACAAAAATAATTGACCCACCCTAGTGTATATGCATAAATATGTATTCATTGCTAAAATTAATTAATAATTTTGACCTCCAGAATGTGTATTAATTTTGTGGCCCCCTTTAATCTTCATCCTTATCCTTGAGTACTCATACTTGTCCAAATTCTTGTTTTAATCCATATGCCAAGTTTTAGTCACTCTTTGCTTGAATCCCTTTTTAAATTCTTGTTCCTTTTTCTTGAACTTCTACCTTTTTCTTGAATCCTTACACTTTTTTTAGTCCTTGTTGAAGACCTTGTCCTTATCCTTCTCCAACCACTTGTCCTAGTCCTTATCTTATAACTTGTCCTAATCTCCGTCAAAATCGTTCTTCTCTTTTTTATTTTTTTTTTGTTTCTAAATATTGTCCAAAATCCTTTCATTTTAATTTTTATCATATTACATATTATTAATTTTTTAATTTTTATTGTTTCTACATTTTTTTTCCGTTTTTGATTCCTTTTGCTTTTTCTCCTTTCGTTTTAATTTTGAATTTTACTTTTACTTTTGCTTTTGCTTTTGCTTTTGCTTCTGATATGCTTTTAATATTTTCTTTTGCTTTTACTTTTGCTATATTTCACCTTCCTCTTCTTGATATCTTTGCAAGAGAGTGTGCTAACTCAGCGGCTCTCCGCAAAATCGCCAAAAAAAAAAAAGGAAAAAATCACCCAAATGAAAAATGACCCAAAAATTTATGAAAAATCGCCCAAAACGAAAAAACGAAATTTTACCCAAGAAAACGAAAAAAAACCCAAAAATTTTTGGAAAAATTACCCAAAAACAAAAACGAAAATTCACCCAAAAAAATGACAAATCGCCCAATATTTTACCTTGTGTTCCCACACGAGATACGAAATTCCCTTGTACGAAATGAGCATTTTCAAGGCCAGTATTTTTTTTTTTGGGTCTATTTTGATTCAATCATTTGATGATATAAATACTATTTATGTGGATATTATATTATAATACTATTTATGTAGGAAGTGTGTTAAGTTTAAAAATTTAAGTCATTTTAATTTTATATAATCTCATACTTAAAAATCTATAAAAACATTTCGTACAAGGGAAAAATACTGATTCTTTTTCAAAACAACAAGTTTCTTTGGTTATCAAAAAATTTCAAAAAGAAAAAATGACGGCGGAGGTGGTGGGGGGGAGCAGGGCGGGGCGACGGGTGGCACGTGTGATCCGTCGCACTACGCGTAATCCGCCGCGTCGCGATGCGCGGGCGCGGTAGTAAATATTTTCTTTGACTTGACCAAGCAAACTCAAGCAACTGATGCAAATACAAAAGAAGAACCGCTGCTTTTACTTTAAATACCGTTATCTTTAAGAACTGATTGACGTTTCTTATTTAACCCTTTAATGCACCGTGCATCTTTGGTTTACGGCTATATTTTTGGTTAGATTTTTTTCAAATCGGTTCTATATTATTTAGAATATTATAAGTCTTAAATAAAAATATAGTTTTAACTTCTATTTATCATACTTTTTTAAAAAATTATTTTTTTAACTAAATAAACACTATTTTTAACAGTTTAACTTCTAGGAACAGATAAATAATTTTGATTAGGAAAAAATACTGACTGCTTTCAAAACATGTCCTTTAGTGATCGAAAAAATTTCGATCATTTGGCACCTCACTGGGTCACTTTATTTGGTTGTATCTTTAAAGATACAGTGTGCACTTCCTGCAGCTTTTGATAATTTTAACTTTTTAAAATAAAAGAATTAATAAAAATTTCATAACACATTTCTTTTATTTTGATATATTTTAATAGGGATTTTACAACCATTTTTCAAAACTAAAAAAAAATTTCAAAACTAAGCAGTTTTTATTTTTACTCAATTTTACATAAAATATATTTTTTCGGTAAAAATCGGGGTCCTTGTGCATTTAAGGTTTAATATTGAAAACGAAAGATCACCCAAAGAAAACGAAAAATCACCCAAAAACGAAAAGTGAAATTTCGTCCAAAAGCAAAAAACGAAATTTTACCCAACAAAAATGCAAAATCGCCTAATTTTTTTGGGTGTTTTCAGATGAAAAATCACCCAAATTCGTATGGAAAAAAATGGGTGATTTTTCATTATTTTTTTTGGGCGATTTTTCTTTGGGCGGAGAGCCTAACTCAGCAGCCCTCGGACTAAGAGAATATGGAAATTAAATAGGTAACATCTACAGTCACATGTTAATTCTGAACTCGTCGGTCTCCAACAAAACAAATTACTGTGTGGCTTGTTTAAATCTTGAAAAGAACTATGTAGTTCTCATCAATTCACTAGCCGTGGGCTAACAAAATCTGTTAGACTGGGCTAACAAAATCGCCCCTTAAAATTAAGAAAAAAACAAATAAATAACTGGCCATTTCAGCCCTTGAAAGAACTTTAACCTAGCTTCTTATGATCAATTGTGTTGTGCGTGTTATTAAAAGTTTGTACACAATTGACCGAGAACCGGACCTACATGTTTAACGCCGACTCCGAACGGCGATGAACGGAATGTTCTCGTTCTCAAGAAGCTTTACATGGCATTTTGATTACTCTCTGAGGTTTGCCATTGTCTGCAGAGAGGTTGCGGCCGTTCAGAAAAATCATTTTAATTAAAATAATTTTCTGTCGCTGCTGGGGTTCGAACCTGGGTCTCCAGGTTCGTTGACATAGCGGCCACGAACTTTAACCAACTACGCCACGGACGCCACATGATGTTGCTTTTACTTTTGATGATATTTTTGCTTTTGCATTTAGTTTTGTTTTTGCTTTGGCTTTTGCTTTTGCTTTTGCTCTTGCTCTTGCTCTTGCTCTTGCTCTTGCTCTTGCTCTTGCTCTTGCTCTTGCTCTTGCTCTTGCTCTTGCTTTTGCTTTCGCTATTACTTTTGATGTTGCTTTTACTTTTGTTGATATTTTTGCTTTTGGATTTGGTTTTGTTTTTGCTTTTGCTTTTCATTTTGCTTTTTCTTTTGCTTTTACTTTTGATGTTGCTTTTACTTTTGATGATAGTTTTGCTTTTGCTTATGCTTTAGCTTTTTCTATTGCTGTTGCTTTTGCTTTTTTTGCTTTTGGTTCTACTTTTAATTTTAATTTTGCTTTTGTTTTTACTTTTGCTTTTCCTTTTGCTTTTGCATTTGCTTTTGATTTTGCTTTTGCTTTTGATTTTGATTTTGCTTTTACTTTTACTTTTGATGTTGCTTTGACTTTTGATGTTATTTTTGCTTTTGCCCATGGTTTTGCTTTTGCTATTGCTGTTTCTTTTGCACCTATTTTTGATTTTGGTTCTACTTTTGCTTTTAATTTTGCTTTAACATTTGCTTTTGCTTCTGATTTTTCTATTGCTTTCAGTTTTGTTTCTGCTTTTGCTTTTGATTTTACTTTTTTTGTTGCTTCTGCTTTCGCTTTCATTTGTTGTTTGGTTGCTTTTTCTTTTGCTTTTCCATCTGTTTTTGCTTTTGCTTTTGCTTTCACTTCTTCTATTGGTTTTGCTTTTGCCTTTGATATCTCTCTTGCTTTTGTTTTTTATGGTACTTTAACATGTTCATAATACCATGCAAGGGTGGTGCATTTGCAGTTCATTCAACGGTTTCCTAAGAGGTTTCATGAAGTAAATAGTTTTTTTACGACGTGGTCGAGACTTCTCCTATATTGTCGTTTCACAAAAGTAACCATTGTCTTATTGTCATTGACTTATAATTCTATGTAACGTTTTAACAGTTTTGTTGCATATTCGATGCATTTATAGTTTTTCTTTTGGGATTCCTGCATTTGCGTTAAGAATCCAAATAACCAATCCTTGCTATCGTAAAATGAAATTTAGTATGGCAATAACACTCAGCGAAATATAATTCCATGGAACTAGATTACATTTTGTTGCATAACTAGCTATTTATATAATAATTCTATGTTACAAATTTGAAATTTCATTTAACAGATTCCTCTATGTCCTGATGACAAAAATAACAATTTTTTCAAAGTCAAATAACTAAATATTACTGTCGGACCATAACTTGTTTATTAGCTTATATTCTCAGCGATCTACAATTCCATGCAACGTCCATGAATTTTAAAAATATGCCTTTATCAGCTTTTTTTAAAAAAAAACTATCGAATTGAAACGTAATGTTGTCACAACAAAGAATTTGTTTTCAGAGCAAGCCAATTGAAGTAAGAGAAACTTCTCTCATGCCAACCAGAGACAAGCTCAATTTCTCTCTACAATACTCAGAGTTAGAACAACCCAGCATTACGTTCACACCCTAACTGCAAACAAGTAGCGCACCCACCCAATTCGCGTATGCCGCTCACCTAAAATACTTTGTCCTACATTTCTTTTGTTGTTCATTGTTTGTTTTTTGATTCATGTTTTTTAATTGGAATTTATTATAAAATCTACCATAATGATTTTAATGTCTGATTTTAATTACGTGTTATAATGTGAATTTTTACAATTTAAATTGAACAATAAATTTAAAGAGTGTGCATTAAAAATAACTGTTGTTATCATTTAAAATGATCGTTTGTATATAATATTGAGATTTTTTTTTTTGTTAATTAAAAATTAAATTAAGTTGTGCTGTTAGCAGGTTAAAAATGCATAAAAAGGTTTATGTAGAAGCTTATAAATTTGATGATTCTCCCTGACTTAGAAACGCAAAGTGATAAAGTTAACCTTATGTTCGCAAGGGCGCTAAAATGTTACATTAATCGCTCACATCGGTTGATGATTCAAATTTTAGTACAAAATTTTAGTGCAAATAAATTTTAACATGCTGGAAGTAATGGCCGCCTCACTGGCACGATGAAGATAAGAATTTATTACAGCTTCCTACAAAGTATAGAGAAAATTTTGTTTTCGTGCTTTGTTTACATACATAGTAGATAGAGGAAATATATTGTTATGGCCTTTGTGGATGTTGGTTGATTGTTTGTTGATATACTATGAGCGAAAACATAACAAAAAGAACAGCAACAAAATTTTGAATGAAGATACATTAATTTACCCTCATTCATAAATTTTATCTATAATTTATTATGTTAATGGTTTAAAATGTTTCGCTTAAAAACTGAACAATAAGATGAGTATAAAAGAGGACTTTGTCTGCATTTTTATTACTTCATCAAATTTTCATTTTTTTGTTTTTTCGCCCCACATAATTTCCTCGCATCATATCCACAACATCCATTCTCATTTTCAAATTAATAAAGCCTTCACAGTTAACATTCACATTTTGCTCATTCCGCAGATGTCCTTGATGTGAGCACATTTCTTGCTGTCTCATGAGCTAACCACTCATAGTACATGTCATTATTTAATATTTCTTAAAGCCAGCGAATCGCAGGTAATGCAAACAAATGTACTCCATTTTTTCATCCTTATCAAGCTGATGCCACATCCACATTTTAACCGGAATTATGATGTACGCATAGCACACTCTAGTGGCACATCGTGACACCAACGCAGACGAACTTCAGTTGACAAATTATGATATTTATTATTTTCACTCATGACTCACTTTGAGCGTGTTCGTAGTGATTTTGAATCTATTTATTAGCCAGGCACACTGCAGCACACGCCAGTGACTTTAATGGATGAGGTCGGCTTTAAGGGTTCTCTCTTGAACTTTAGAGTATGGAATATTAAATAACTTTTGTGCATCGTTGACTTACGCTATTGGTTTCACTTTGACTTTGTGCTATCTTGATTTTTTTGGAGAAAGTTTCTCTCATTTTTTTTCATGCTGTACAAAATTATAAGAAAAGCACATGAAAAAAGATAATCATTAATATTAGGTTTTTTACATTTTCACTAAAGGACGCAACTTTTCTCATTAAGCCAAAGAGCTAAAAGCTCTTGACAAAATTTGTGAGTTTCATGAATTTTTATAAATTTTTATATTCATCTGCCCTCGTAGATGTGATAAGTCAATAACTTTTTGAATAAAAAAAAAGTTGGCTGCGTAGTGGACACATATGAAGGTACTGACGTGACAGTGTTCCTTTATCCTTATCCTTATCCATGTCCTTTCCTTTGTTTCCAAACTTATCCTCATTCTTCTATTATTCTTTAATTGGTCCTCTTTTATTTTCCTGATTCATGTCCAAACTTTTGCTTTAGCCCATGTCCAAATTCTTGACTTTGTCCTAGTTTGGAAAGGTGTGTTTTAGGTGTGTCTAAATCTTTGTCCTAATACATATCCTAATTCTTGTCGTTGTTCATTTCCGGTTTCATAGTCCGAATTTATTGTGATATTTTTTGCCTGTGGCCAAGGTTGGTTGCCACAAAAAAACTTTTGTTGTTGTTGTGCTTTTGCTTTTACGTATGCTTTTGCTTTTACTTTTGCTTTTACTTTTACTTTTACTTTTACTTTTACTTTTACTTTTACTTTTACTTTTACTTTTACTTTTACTTTTACTTTTACTTTTACTTTTACTTTTACTTTTACTTTTACTTTTACTTTTACTTTTACTTTTACTTTTACTTTTACTTTTACTTTTACTTTTACTTTTACTTTTACTTTTACTTTTACTTTTACTTTTACTTTTACTTTTACTTTTACTTTTACTTTTACTTTTACTTTTACTTTTACTTTTACTTTTACTTTTACTTTTACTTTAACTTTTACTTTTACTTTTACTTTTACTTTTACTTTTACTTTTACTTTTACTTTTACTTTTACTTTTACTTTTACTTTTACTTTTACTTTTACTTTTACTTTTAATTTTACTTTTACTTTTACTTTTACTTTTACTTTTACTTTTACTTTTACTTTTACTTTTACTTTTACTTTTACTTTTACTTTTACTTTTACTTTTACTTTTACTTTTACTTTTACTTTTACTTTTACTTTTACTTTTACTTTTACTTTTACTTTTACTTTTACTTTTACTTTTACTTTTACTTTTACTTTTACTTTTACTTTTACTTTTACTTTTACTTTTACTTTTACTTTTACTTATACTTTTACTTTTACTTTTACTTTTACTTTTACTTTTACTTTTACTTTTACTTTTACTTTTACTTTTACTTTTACTTTTACTTTTACTTTTACTTTTACTTTTACTTTTACTTTTACTTTTACTTTTACTTTTACTTTTACTTTTACTTTTACTTTTACTTTTACTTTTACTTTTACTTTTACTTTTACTTTTACTTTTACTTTTACTTTTACTTTTACTTTTACTTTTACTTTTACTTTTACTTTTACTTTTACTTTTACTTTTACTTTTACTTTTACTTTTACTTTTACTTTTACTTTTACTTTTACTTTTACTTTTACTTTTACTTTTACTTTTACTTTTACTTTTACTTTTGCTTTTGCTTTTTCTTTTGCTTTTGCTTTTGCTTTTGCTTTTGAATTTGCTTTTTTTCCTTTTGTTTTTGCTTTTGGTTTTGCTTTTGCGTTTTCTTTTCCTTTTGCTTTTGTTTTTGCTTTTTTTTCCTTTTGTTTTTGCTTTTGGTTTTGCTTTTGCTTTTCCTTTTGCGGTTGCTCTTGATTTTGCTTTTGCTTCTCCATTGTTTGTGATTTTCTGTGGTGCATTAACTTTGCCTTAGTTGCATACAATTAATCAATGCAACAATGATGCATTGACGTTACATTAGGCGGTTACCTGAGGGGCCTCATAATGCCGTCAATTATTTTTATTTATAATTTTTATCATATGCCCGTACACCTCATATTCAGTTTCGTCGTATAAAATTTACCATGGCGCCAGTAGTCACAGAGATAAAATTCTATGCAACGTTTTTTCATTGTTGTATCATTTTTATCGCATTTAGGGGTTGCCACCTTGAACTCATGACGATAAAAATTGTTTGAATATTTTCGTTGTGAGGCTTAATAGCACTTATATGATGTTGTAAAATAAAATTTACCGTAGCACGTCTATTTAGCGATTAATAATTCCATGCAACAATACTAAATTTTTGTTGCATAAGCTGCTACTTTCACGACCTGACGACGTCAGATTTTTGTTTTTATTTTTGTCGTAATGCCAAGTATTAATCCTTCATTTTCGTTTTTAAACATTTATCGTAGCTCATTTACTTTCCGAGTCATAAGGCACTGAAACTTATTAGGTAACCTCAAAACGGGTCATGGAGTCTCTTAACAAACTTAATGCGCTTGGTCTACAAAACCGGGTCTGGCTTTAAAAATTTATGTATTATAACGACACTATGTTCAAAAGCTGAACAATTTACTGCGATCATCATAAAAAATGTGATACAAAACTTCAGACTAAAAAAAATTAAAAAAAAATTTAAAAAAACAGTTCAAAACAAGAACACTACAAGAACAAGAACTTATTCAAGGTCTTTAAGATATATCTCGGATTTTATTCTGTACGACTTACGGTTTCGAAGTTACAGCTGTTTGGATACATGCACTTATTGTATTATTATACCCCTACGTTTAAATAACGTAAACGGGGTATATTTATTTTGTCACTCCGTTTGTAAGGCCCATAAGGAGGCGTGGTAGGTATAGAAAAGTATATATATTCTTGATCAGAATCACCACCCGAGTCGATTTAGCCATGTCCATCTGTCTGTCTGTCTGTCTGTCTGTGATCACGATTACAGCCGTAATTTTCAAGCTATAATCTTGAAATTCGATATTTAAGCTTGTGTCTAAAAAATAAAGGTCAATTTCGAAAATGAGCCAAATCGGATGAAAACCACGCCTACCTCCCACACAAAGTGACTTTATCAAAACAGTAAAATATTTAGAATTCCACAAAAATTAATATATGGACTTGAAATTTTGCATATGAGTTTTGATATTTAATATACACTCTGAGTATAAAATTCAACCAAATGAGATGAAAACCACGCCTACTTCCAATACAAAGTGACTTTATCAAAAAACAAAAGCGAATATTTTCTGTTAAAACTATGACGAAAATGTTTTTACAAATAAACATTTTATTGATTGCTTAAGATTTTGAGTAAACTTCGTGGGGGTATTTTAACGTCGGCCCAGTCGAAGATCATTTCTTACTAGTTTTTCTTTAAATTTGCATTTACTAAGTGAACAATGTAAATTTTTGAGTGTTGCGATTATCGTACTGTACTCTTAAGCGAGGTCGTACTGTACTCTTATAGATGTCATAATTACGCAGCCAATTTAATATCCGGGCATATAATCTACAGCGAAATTTTGACATTTCAACTCTCCACATGGGTTGTTGAACTTGCTATCATTGAAGAAATTTTTCGAACCTACAGCGTACTAGGTAGCGAATAAAAATTCCGCTGTTGCTTTATTTATCCATTCTTGCTAAATATTTTTTAAAAAAGATAATTATATAATTCTACGTCTTGTGTTACGACATAGTTGAAACTGTTGTATCTTTTTTTTTAATAACGATTCAAAGCTTTTTTAACATATAATCTGTAATGTTTGTTTGTTTTTTTGATTTATTCAAATTGGAAATATCGATGTCGTTAATAATGTTCAAAAGATAAGACATGTGTTTACTAGAAAAAATATCACTGCTTTTGCACCATTTTATAACATTACTAGCTTTTTCCCGGTGCGCTTTGCTGCACCTTATTATTTCTAAACCATCTCGTACTCGAAACATAGGGGTCGTTCTTAAATTACGTGACCGATTTTGAATTTTTTTTTACCCCCCTCCGGTACTCTTTGTAGTGCATTTCAAAAACACTCCCCTCCACCCCCATAAAGTAACGTAGTATATGAAATAAAAAAATTAATTGATTAAAAAATATTCGAAAATAGAAAAAATAACTGTCGAAAAGCAAGCAAAGAAAAATTATGCCCTTACTACACTTGCCAATATTTAACAGCCAATTTAGACGGTCAAACATGAAGATGTAAGGATGAAAATGGTATCTGAGACCCCCTACCCCCATTCGTTACTTATCGTAGTACATTTTAAAACCTCTATCTCTAGTTTTAAAATGTACCCATAGTTACTGCGCAAATTTGAGCTCAATCGGCTCAGTAGTTTTCGAGTCTTTAGCAGCGTTCTCTATTGTAAATTTTTTGCATTTTTCATTTCCCAGTAGCAGGATATTACAAAGTAGTAACTTTAATCTTACTTCTATGTTCTTTGTCTTTTGCTTCCATAGCTTTTCTGTGTCATAAATTTGGCTTGTATGGGTGGAGACACACCCCCTTCTCCAATGCGTGTCACTTTTTCTAGTAGAAGGACATCGCCAAATGGTATCTACATTCTGAGTTTCAATATTCTGTGACTTTTACTTCTATAGCTATTCTGTATCGTAAATTTGGCTTATATGGGTGGAGCCACGGCCCGTTTTCGAATGCCCGTGCCAGTTTTTCAGTAGAAAGACCTTCATTGTTATGCGACATTTAGTTCCAAAGCAATTCGATATCATAAACTTGGCCTGTGTGGCCAAATTCCCCCTTGTCTAATGTTCGCTCAAATATGTAGTAACTGCCTCTTGGGCCCATAGTATCTACATATCAAGTTTCGCTATCAAAACATGTACAACTCAGGAATAATAATGATTTCTAAAAAGTGGGCGTCCGTGGCGTAGTTGGTGAAAGTGCGTGGCCACTATGTCAACAAACCTCGAGACCCAGGTTCGAACCCCAGCAGCGACAGAAAATTATTTGAATTAAAATGATTTTTCTGTACGGCCGCCACCTCTCTGCAGACAATGGCAAAGCTCAAAGAGTAATAAAAATGCCATGTAAAGCTTCTTGAGAATAAGAACATTTCGTTCATCGCCGTTCGGAGTCGGCGTTAAACATGTAGGTCCATTTCTCGGTCAATTGTGTACAAACTTAATAACACGCACAACACAATTGATCATAAGAAACTAGGTCAAAGTCCTTTCAAGGGCTGAAATGACCAGTTATTTATTATTTTGTTTTTCTAAAAAGTGGGCGCATGTATATAAACCACGCCCATTTTTATTATAAAGAGTGATTTTTTAAGTGCCTGATAACTTTTTTTTTAAAAAAAACGCATAAAATTTGCAAAATCTCATCGGTTCTTTATTTGAAACGTTAGATTGGTCCATGACATTTACTTTTTGAAGATAATTTAATTTAAATGTTGACCGCGGCTGCGTCTTAGGTGGTCCATTCGGAAAGTCCAATTTTGGGCAACTTTTTCGAGCATTTCGGCCGGAATAGCCCGAATTTCTTCGGAAATGTTGTCTTCCAAAGCTGGAATAGTTGCTGGCTTATTTCTGTAGACTTTAGACTTGACGTAGCCCCACAAAAAATAGTCTAAAGGCGTCAAATCGCATGATCTTGGTGGCCAACTTACCGGTCCATTTCTTGAGATTAATTGTTCTCCGAAGTTTTCCCTCAAAATGGCCATAGAATCGCGAGATGTGTGGCATGTAGCGCCATCTTGTTCAAACCACATGTCAACCAAGTTCAGTTCTTCCATTTTTGGCAACAAAAAGTTTGTTAGCATCGAACGATAGCGATCACCATTCACCGTAACGTTGCGTCTAACAGCATCTTTGAAAAAATACGGTCCAATGATTCCACCAGCGTACAAACCACACCAAACAGTGCATTTTTCGGGATGCATGGCCAGTTCTTGAACGGCTTCTGGTTGCTCTTCACTCCAAATGCGGCAATTTTGCTTATTTACGTAGCCATTCAACCAGAAATGAGCCTCATCGCTGAACAAAATTTGTCGATAAGACACATTTCGAACCGAACACTGATTTTGGTAATAAAATTCAATGATTTGCAAGCGTTGCTCGTTAGTAAGTCTATTCATGATGAAATGTCAAAGCATACTGAGCATCTTTCTCTTTGACACCATGTCTGAAATCCCACGTGATCTGTCAAATACTAATGCATGAAAATCATAACCTCAAAAAAATTACCCTTTAGTTGCCGACAGTAACCATACGAACTTATTTATCAAATTTTAGTCTAATAAGACCAAAACTGTCTTAAATATAGCATTTTTATTGATTTGTGGGCGATAAAAGGGGGTATGGAGAGAAGGGGTATGGCAAATTCTTACTATGCCTACATTTTTCGCGCAAATGTAAACTAAAGTGAGACTTGCCAAATTATTGCAATATTCCATTTATTTCCAATTTCCCTTGCAAATATTTCCCCACACCACATATACACGCACATATACACCATATGTGCGCACCTGTATTTGTTCACACCTATATTGTTGTATAAGTTCACTAAAATGCATATAATTCATGAACCAATACACATACAAAGACCGTTTATACATATCTTCGTATTGACGTCACTTTTCATGGGAACGAAATCGGTTCAGGCATTACAGAGAACATCAATTTCATACACAATGCAACTTATTTTTATATACATATATAGATGATGACGCTTTCAAGAATGACTTGAACGCTTTATAAATTTAATAGAACCGTCCATAAATTAGAACCACAGGTTCGAATTTGTGAGAATGTACTGTATGTAAATATAATAAACAAAATATGGTCATATATTTACGGTAAATAAACGGTGTTTGCTGCAATCAAAGACGAAAATGTAATTTTTCTGCGTGCAGGTGCTTGGGTCGTTTACAACACTTTTCTTTACTGCGTCGATATTTTTGTCGAAAGTGTTGGCCGAAGTCTTTTCATTGACCTTACATATGGCAGTGAACCAGTCTCTTGGAATTTTTGATGACACACGTCTAAAAAGGCACAAGATTATAAGGAAAATTCAGTTTTCACTTTTTTAGCGAACTTTTTCATTCAAAAATTCACTTTTTTTAGCGAAAATGTTCGTCTTATTAATTTGAGTAAAAAATTCCGTTTTTTTGACACAAAAACATTCACATATATAAAAAATTGTATAATTTTTAGTACAATGTCCTTTTCTAATAACATCGTTTCTTTAGAATGGCAAAATACTATCAGAAATTCATGTTTTTTAATTTAACTCCGTTAACTCCGTAACTTAAATAACTCCGTTTTTACCTTTTATATGACATAGAGTGGCAAAAGTGTTTCCAGTTTTACGAACAATTTTATTAACTGTTTCTGGCATCAAAAGGCAAGATTAGTTTTGATGACCTTTAATATGAGTTTTAAAGTAATTTAACAATCCCTTTAGTATAGCCCATTTTTCATTATTTGGATTTTTAAAAACATAAAAACTTGAACTGAATATTTTACATTCTGTATTTTACAAATTACTATAAATCTTGATAAAATTTCATGTCAGTCGAAATATTATTTTCATTGACACTAAGCCATCTGATATGAAAAACAGACTGACGAAAGACTAGAAAAATTTGAATAATTTGCCAAAAAAACACCTGGTTCTTTACCACATGAAGTCTTGAATACAACACTTTAGTTAACGATGCATGGCTTTTTTATACTCTGCCGGAACCCACTTTCAGTAATATTATGTTTTTTTATTTTTTTATTTTGAAAAACTCCTTCCTCCTTCCTGTTTTGAAAAACTCATAATTTTTGTGGACGTGCATGTCAACAATGGCAGATATTTTTGTTGTTTTTTATATATTTTAACAGGCACCCTCTTTGCTTAAGAGTGTTGATCCCTATTTGAGTTGTTTTCTTTTTTGGTTTTGTGTTTTTTTTTTCTACGTTTACCGCAGCATAGTGAAAACAACTTAACAACAACAACAGTTCATAAACAACTTGGCTTTTGGCCTTAAAATGTAGGCCAACTACATAAATAAATTCGTGCGCAAAAGCAAAAACAAAAACACAAAAAAAAAAATAAAAACAAGTGAAAATATGTAAAAACAACTCAAACATTTTGGCGCCTTTTCAGTTGTTGTTGTTGTTGTTTTTCAGTTGTTTGCATTTCCGGCACACATTTCAAATAATCTAAAAATACCAAAACAAACATGATACACATACACAACTACTTTTCACTACGCACAAACATATATACATACATACATGCATACATACACATACATACGTTTAGACAAATATACAGTCATGCTCACCTCTATAGAAACAAAGCAATTTATTTTCGTGTTTGCTCTAAATGTCATCATAAGTTAAGTTGGGGGGAATACTTGTGCTCCGCTCACATCCCGTTCCGTCACCAGTCGCCAACAATATGCTGCTCTTCTTATGCGCATCACATACAGCATGACTTCCAAGTAAGTATGTAAGTAAGTAAGTGACGCCCTTTGGCCGCACACAAAACAATTGAAACAAAAGCCTGAAAAGATGGAGCAAAAAAAAAACTGTCCCCCCTTGTAATAATGAGGCAAGGAAAAGGCGGTGAAGTGTTGAAGCTGTGTGAAAGGAGGTGGGGGATTGTGACTCTGAATTTGAGGAAGAATATGTCACCGCAAAAGTTGCGACAAATTCCGACATTAAACGTAAGAATAATGCTCGTGAAAATGTCTCTGGAGCAAAGTTTGCATTCATTTCGGTCATTAATTTTAATTCATGGCAACACTATGGCTGCTTCTGTTCACTGCTGGTGTTGTTGTTGTCTTCGTTGCGGATATTTCTCAGGTGTTTTTCTGTGAAATTGTTTCTTTGTTTTTTTTTTCACTCTTTCTCAACTCATTTTTGCGGTTCGCCATTTTTCAGCGGTGAAAGAAAACCAAAGCAATTAAAAGTTGCCATAAATAAATAGTTTATACCGAGCTTTTTTACGAAGCTTTTTATGAGCTTAAATGATGTGGAAGTATTTAAAGATTGCAAGGTGTTAACTTGGTAAGATTATACAAATTTTTGTTTAATAGCGAGATAAATTTTAAGTTACCTTTAAGTTTGACTCTATTTTCTGGGTGTGCTGTAGCAGTTTAAATATGAATTATGCCCTGAGACGTGGTAAAGTCCGTTATTTAATACTGTCTATGTATGTTTCTTAATTTCCAGACGTGCTTTAGACCAGCGATAATTAAAGGAAAATATTAAAAACAAAACAAAAAAAAAGCAAAAGCAAAACTAAACGCAAAATCAAAATCTAAATCCAAATCACAATCAAAATTAAAATCAAAATCAAAATCAAAATCAAAATCAAAATCAAAATCAAAATCAAAATCAAAATCAAAATCAAAATCAAAATCAAAATCAAAATCAAAATCAAAATCAAAATCAAAATCAAAATCAAAATCAAAATCAAAATCAAAATCAAAATCAAAATCAAAATCAAAATCAAAATCAAAATCAAAATCAAAATCAAAATCAAAATCAAAATCAAAATCAAAATCAAAATCAAAATCAAAATCAAAATCAAAATCAAAATCAAAATCAAAATCAAAATCAAAATCAAAATCAAAATCAAAATCAAAATCAAAATCAAAATCAAAATCAAAATCAAAATCAATATCAAAATCAAAATCAAAATCAATATCAAAATCAAAATCAAAATCAAAATCAAAATCAAAATCAAAATCAAAATCAAAATCAAAATCAAAATCAAAATCAAAATCAAAATCAAAATCAAAATCAAAATCAAAATCAAAATCAAAATCAAAATCAAAATCATAAACAAAATCAAAATCAAAATCAAAATTAAAATTAAAATTTAAATCAAAATCAGAATTAGAATCAAAATCAAAATCAAAATCAAAATCAAAATCAAAATCAAAATTAAAATCAAAATCAAAATCAAAATCAAAATCAAAATCAAAATCAAAATCAAAATTAAAATCAAAATCAAAATCAAAATCAAAATCAAAATCAAAATCAAAATCAAAATCAAAATCAAAATCAAACTCAAAATCAAATTCAAAATGATTTTCACTAGTATATCAGTCCACTCAGTGCTGTCCGTTGTCCTCCTGTCACTCCTATATATATATATACTTTTCTATATCTACTTCGCCTCCTTATGGGAGTGGAGGCATAAAAATTAAAATAATAGTATAAAAATGTAAATACATAAATATAAAAAAAATAATAATAAAAATTAAATTAAAAATGTAAATAATAACAAAGTAAAAGTTAAAGTTAAGAAAAAATATTCAAAATAAATTGGCTATTTCAGCCCTTGAAAAGAATTTGACCTTATGATCAAATTGTATTGTTATGATCAACGTCCATACCAAACGTCTAAGGTACATGTTGTCAAGGAGCTTTACATGACATTATTAACTCTCTGAGTTTAGCGATTGTCTGCAGAGATATGAGGACCGATCAGAGAAATTAATTTCAATTGCAAAAAACTTATTTATTAATTAGCTGGGATTCGAACCTGGACTCACATTGGCATCAACACACCGCTTAACGCATTCGACAACAGCCCCTAAAAATTAAAGTTAACACTAAAATAAAAAATAATAAAATAATTAAAATTAATATTAAAATAAAAAATAAACTTCAAGTTAAAATTAAAGTATAGAAATAAAAATAAAATCCAGAAAAATTAAAAGACATGCAAAAAAAATAATAAAAATAAAATGAAAATAAAAACTTAAATAAAAGTAAAAACAATAATAAAAATAAAAATTAAAATAAATAAAACCAAAACAAAAATAAAAATAAAAACAAAAATAAGAATAAGAACAATATAAGAATAAAAACAAAAAATACAAATTTTACTAAAAGTAGAAATTAAAATAAAATAAATTGATTATAAAAAATAAAAAAATTAGAGGTAAAATAAAAAGAGTTTAAAAAGAAAATTAAAAGAAAACATAAAAAATAAATGAAATTAAAAATCAAGTTTAAAATAATAATAAAAATATATATAAGAAAAAAAATATAAACTAATTACTTAATTTAAAAAAGTTACAGGTAAAATAAAAATATTAAATAAAAAAAGGAAAGAAAACATATATTGTAAAAATAAATAAAATTAAAAATCAAACTAAAAATAGTAATAATAAAAATATATAATTTTTATTGTTTATTTGTTATAAAAACATCATTTGTATAATAAGAAACAAGTTCTTTTATAATACAACACAATTGGAATGATTGCAATAATAAGCGTACATACTTAAATCTAAAATAATAAAATGCTTATGAAATAAACAAATTAACTAAAGACACTTAAAGCAACTAAATTTCAAATAAATATAAAATTGGTAGAAAGGGCAAGAGAAAAAAATTAAGAGAAAGAAGATGTAGTATAGGAAGAAAATAATGTGGACAGTGTGAAGCATGGCATGATAAATTAGAAAATAGGTGAAAAAATGGTTAGAAATTGAACTATCTTGAAAAATAGGAAAAAAAAGCTTGTCTAAACATTCCGATACCATCAATAGATTTAAGATGATTTGGAAGACTATTCCACAACCTTATCCCGTAGACGAAGAATAATCTAGAAAAATTAAGAAGTTAAATTTAGGGATAATAAGCATAAGACCTCTTTGTAGTTGACCAAACTGTAATTTCTCATATAGATAAGAAGGTGTTTTTGAATGTATCAGCTTGTGTAAGAAAATGCAGTTTCTGAAACTTAGGTAGTTCATTAAATCACAACCAAGGACGCTTTTATTGAATTGAGATATTTGGTCAAACTTGCGAAGACCATACACGTATCGGATGGCATGATTGAATGCCAGCTGAAGCTTTAGCTGAGAACTAGAATCCAGCTTACTGTAGACTAGCTCAGAATAAGTGATTATGGGAACAATTAGTTGAACCACTAGTTTGATTCTGGTGCTCGTGGGTGTAAATTCAGCAGTAAATCTCAGATTGCGTAAAACATAATGCATCTTTCGTACCACATTATTAATATTTTCAATGCATGTCAGAGATGAGTTTATATAAAAGCTAAGACTTTTTGTACTGTTAGTTAACTTCAGCTTTTCAGAACCTAAAAATAAATCAGGAATATCTTCATCAAAAACTTTACCTTTCGCAATAGGTAGCACAACAGATTTTAAAGCATTAAGTTTAAGACAGTTACAAATTTGCCCATATATTGATAGAGTTTAGATCCTCATTAAGTCTGTAGACTAAGTCATCTAGAAGACCAATTCTGTTGGAGAGATATATTTGCACGTCATCTGCATAGGCATGCATTGTTGAGTGCTTGTAGACTCTAAATAAATCATTAATAAAAATTACAAACATCAATGGACCAAGAACTGAACCCTGGGGAACACCACTAGACAGAATATTTATTTCCAATTTTGACTCGTTGAACCCGATTTGACAAGTAACTACTCAAGAGGCTTATAGCACTATCACAAAAACCATATATAAACTTTAGTTTCCAACACAGTAAAGGATGATTCACTGTATCAAATGCTTTCGAGAAGTCAAGCAAGCAAAGAAGTGTTATATGTCCTTCATCATAAAAACTCCTTATATCGTCAAATATTTTCACAGTGGCAGTATCACAACTGTGATAAGCTCTAAAGCCAGATTGCATTGGGGATAATAAATTGTTTTCATAAAGAAAATTTACTATTTGATGTGCCATAAGTGCCTCACACACTTTGGTCAGGCAAGATAGGATGCTGATTGGCCTATAATCGCTAGGACCATTTGCTGTTGGTTTTTTATCAACCGGCGTTACATGCGCAACTTTCCAAGAAGAGGGAAACAAAGAATACAGTGGTTTATGATGTGTGTAAGGGGACTCAGAACTTGGACGAGAATAAGTTTTATGAATTTTAATGAAATATGATCCTCACCTATTGCATTCGACTTAATTTTCACTATTGACTTTCTCACATCATTTACACTTACTGTAGAGAATTGAAAACTTTCATGTTCAACGTAATCAGAGAAATCAAAGATGTTGCTAGGAGTAAGTATGTACAGTGTTAGAGAGAAAGTAATCATTTAAGACATTTGGGTCGACATTACATTCATCAGAACGTTCAGTACGTTAAGTACATATATATAAGTATAAAAATAAAATTAAATAAAATAAAATTATATGAAATGACATGAAATGAAAGAAAGGATAAGGACAGGGATTTGCTTAAGTATCAGGACCAATTTAAGATGAAAACTAGGCTAAATATTTAGAGATTATGCTAAAGATTATGATTTAGCCAACGCTCAGGACAAGACTTAGGATAAAGATTGGGACAAAGTTTACGGCAAGAAGTGAGACAAGGATAAGGAAAGCGATTAAAGCAAGAATTTGGGCAAGGACTGCGACAAGGACTAGGACAGTGATTAGGAAGGTGTTAGGAAAATTATAAGAACAACGATAAGTATGAGGAAAAGTTGAGAGACAAGGGAAATGATATGGATAAGAATATGGTTATCAGCGGAAAGATATCAGCATGAAGATACGTTGATACATCAAAATGTCTACGGGATTTTTCCATAACATAGGCAACTGCATCCAGTTTGAATTAATGATAAAAAACTTTTAATGATAGAAAAATAAAAAAAAAATAATTGGTCCTGGAAAGAACTTTGGCCGAGCCTGTTCTCAAGAAACTACGCGGCATTATTTATTTTGTAAGGTTTGTCATTGACTACAGAGAGATGATGGGCGAGCAGTAAAATTAATTTCAATTTAACAAAACATCTATGTCAGTGGGGACTCGCAGCACGGTTCGTTAAGGTTCGTTAAACTAGCCTCGAACGGTCGTCGCCGTTGCTTGAAATTAAACCTGTTGGTGCAGTTGCAGGGCAGAAATGCAAAATTCGTTTTTTATTTTGAAATAATTCAGGTAAACTTTTTAAAAGTTGTTTGTATTCACAATAAAAAACTTTATTTCTCTTCGGCTTTATAATTCACAGTAACTTTGTTGAATATACAGATTATATGAGGGAAAACCACGGATCTATGCTAATGCAAATTACCTTAGCTAGAGCTTTATTCTCGCTTTATGTGGCGTCCGTGGCGTAGTTGGTTAAAGTGCGTGGCCGTTATGTCAAAGAACCTTGGAGACCCAGGTTCGAACCCCAGCAGCGACAGAAAATTATTTGAATTAAAATAATTTTTCTGTACGGCCGCCACCTCTCTGCAGACAATGGCAAACCTCAGAGAGCAATCAAAATGCCATGTAAAGCTTCTTGAGAACGAGAACATTCCGTTCATCGCCGTTGGGAGTCGGCGTTAAGCATGTAGGTCCGGTTCTCGGTCAATTGTGTACAAACTTAATAACACGCACAACACAATTGATCATAAGAAGCTAGGTCAAAGTCCTTTCAAGGGCTGAAATGGCCAGTTATTTATTTATTTAGAGCTTTATTCTACATCTGCTCAACATGACCAAGCCAGCTTGATAGGTTTGACAATATCTGTATAAGTCGATATCGGCGTACAGCTCATATAGCTCGCAGTTTGATTGTACATATTCGGAACTTGTCATTGACGCAAATAGGACAGTAGAAAAATTTGCATGATGAATCAACTTGTCTAAAACCTCATTTGGTATCAAAGAGTGGGGGGAGGGTGAAGTCCAGAGAGTAATGTAGACATAAGACGTTAAAGCGCTTGCAAACAATTTCGAATCCTTTAAAATGGAATCCCTTATTAAAGACTTACAAATGTAAGTAATTTAGTTACTTTATCCAACGTACCAGTCCTTAGAAACCTAAATAAATATTTCAATGAAAATAAATCCAGCAAATTCAGCTCATCTATTGAAAAATTGTGAAAAAAATTAACTAATTTACTTTTTGCTTTTGTTCTTGTTGTTGTATTGAAAAAGTTGTTGAATTCCCCAACGGAAAAAGTAAATAAAGGACAAATATTGTCGACACTGGCAAATGTTGATCAATTTATTTTATTTAAAGCTCAGTAGCGGGGTTTATTTTTCAACGCTTTATTTTTAGACAACAACAATTTTTTTTTGCACTACGAATTTGCTGATTTATTGACACAGGCTGAGATAGACTTTTCCCAATGGAATTTATGGCAAATTTAAGTTAATTTCTGTTTTTTTGTTGTTTTGTTTTCCGGTTAAAACACACAAAAAGTACTTGATAAAAAAAAAAAAAAATAATACCCCAAAGTAGGTTTGTTGGTTCAATAGAAGAAAAGTGGCAAGGTTGGTAGGATAGGGTAGAATGGGGAAAGAAAGACAGCAACAAAATTCACACAAAAATTTATATTGCCAATCATGCTGCCAACAGAGCGTGAAAAAAAAAACAAAAAATGTAAGGATATTAGTTCGAATAGAAACTTTCGAGGAGTTGATTTTCTCACAGGTAGCGTTGTGGTGGTTAGGCTAAAAAGGAGTATAGCTGAAGTGCTCGTGTTTGTCTATCATTAGGAGAGAAAATATTTTTATTTATTTTGCTACAATTTACTTAAAAAGCTTGAAGTAGGTAAAACAACAACAAAAACAACATGAAGTCAACATTTTTCCAATAAATTAAGCAATTGCCAGATTTTTCGCAAGTCAAATAGAAAGGATTTTTCTTTTCAATGATTTTCTGTTTTTCGCAAAAAAAAAAACAAAATCAAACACAAATAACCGTGAGGCTGACTGACTAAGGACTTTTACCTTCGAAAAGAGCTTCATAATTTATGACCTCTGATTTTGGCAAATTTTGTCTTTACTGGTTTTGTGGCAACAGGAAAGAAATCAAGAAACTTCACTGCTAGAGTTAAACCAGAAGATATACAATCCTAGCCCAACTCAAAAAAGGGTCTAATGAGCTCAGCAATTTTGCGGCAGAGAAAAAAAAAAAAAACAAAAACATAGCAATGAAAATAGACTCTAAGATTTATTGAAAGAAATAAGTCGTTTTTTTTTTCGTTAAAGTTTTAATGATTACACAGCACAACAGCAATACAAGCGAAAATGATTTTTAAGTTGATTTCACATAAATTGGCGTTGTTAGATAAGATGGCGTACTCAGTTTTTGGGTAGCACGTCAAGATGTTATTTAAAACGATTAGATAAGATTCGATTAGATTCAAATTTGGAACACCTAAAGGAACCTCACCCTAAACTTATTTTTTTCCAAAAAAAAAGAGTTCAAGTTTTACCCGGTTCCGAAATTTTAATTTTTATATATGAGTACTGCCTCTTAAGTCTTGCGCCTCGGTAACACTAAGCATTGCCAGATAAATTTTTTACAATTAAATTGGAAAATTTTACATTTACTAGCATAAACGTTCTTACAACGTTTGGGTGTATGTGCGCTTATTGTGTTCTTTACAATGTACAGTGGTTCCACTTGTATAGGAGAGAGTGACATAAATAGTTAAAGTAAGGGTATTGAGTTGAAACTATTGGATATTGATCCTTGGAAGATAAATACAATTTTCCGAAAAAATGGGCGTGGTCGGGCAACTTTTACGCCTACTTGACGCAAAGAATTTTAATAATAAAAAGATACATACAGGGTGTTTCAGGAAGTTCTAGCCAAATTTTTCCAGCGTATTCCTTGGCTCATTTCTTGAAGAAAAGTCCACTAGGACCATGTCCGAAAATGCACGGGTGCGAAATGGCAGCGAGTTCAAAATTTTCGGATTGGTGGTCGGAGGGTAATAGGGTAAAGTTGCTAACTTCTGAGCCAGTGGTCGGATTTGTTTGTTTTTGGGCTTGTTGGAAAGGTCTTTAAAAGACCTTTCCGTATAAAATAAAACAATAATTAGAAAAAGATGAAATAGCCGAGATACAGAGCTTTCCGAAAAAAAATGGAAAAAAATTAACATAACCTCAATTTGCTCAACCAGATGGCAGGTAACTTATGTTTTTTTACCGTTCCAAAGTTATGACCATTTGACTGAAATGCAAAAATTTTTTTTGGAAGCAAAATAACCCCACAATAAGCCCGTAATGCGCTGGAGCACCATCTTGTTGGTAGAAAAAATGATTTCGTACCGCAAGGGGTTCTTCCTCGAGGATTTCTGGCATGACTTCTCACAAAAACTCCAAATAATTTTGCGAATTTAACCTGGGCGGAAGTACTTTTGGCCCAATCAAGGTGTTGTCGATAATTCCAGCCCAAATGGAGACGTCAAATCTGCGTTAAAATGCGTTTTCTTTCTTGTTGTGAGGATTTTCGTTGGCCCATTCATGGAAATTATGGAAATTAGTTATGCCGTCTCTCTTCAATTGCGCAACATTGTGATGTTGCAACGTGATGTACGTGGTGTTCCCGCATCTATGTTTTTACGTTCGATTGTGTGGACCGACGAAGCGCACATGGAAGCGCATGGATTTTCGGACATGGTCCTAGTGGACTTTTCTTCAAGAAATGAGCCAAGGAATACGCTGGAAAAATTTGGCCAGAACTTCCTGAAACACCCTGTATAATACTAATGATAACATATATATGGGTCAATTGCAAAAAAAAAACGTACACAAAGAGGTTTTCATGTTTTGTTTTTCAAGTTTTTTTAATTTTTTCGTTAGACTTGTCAAATTAAGTGAAAAATAATGGAGAATTCAAAGTTTTTTAGGCCCTGCAAAAAAATCATTTTTTCTATGGTTTTTATACGGTTTTTGTACTGAACGTCACACAGCAGATATACGGGAAAAACACTAAAAATTTGAAAAATTTTGTAAATTAAAGCTTACTGCTATGTTTGATAAGTTATTTAATCAGTTAAATCAGCTTTTGCAGAAATCGCCATTTCAGTTACAGAAATAATAATTTTTTACCAAAAATATCTACATATTTTACAATTTTAACGGGAAAAAATTAAAATTTTTCTCCAAAAAGACATCAACATAGAGGTTATTTACAAAGTAGTAGACTTGCAGCAATAAATATTAAAAAACTGTTAAATAATAAGCAATTTCAGAAAAAACAACAGAGTGACGTTCAATACATTTTGTGACGTTCAATACATTATATTGCGCTTAACCAAATAATTTAAGTCAAATTGGGAGTTTAACGAAAACCAGGTTTATTCTTTTACAAAGAAAGAAAAAAAAAAATAAAAAGTAAATATAAAGTATATATTTCAGCATACATAAAATTTTCATCCAATTTTTTTTTTTATTTTTTTACAAAATACAAATAGCTAGCTGAATTTGTATTGAAATTATATTAAGACTTCACGTTTTATAATATAATTTCTGAGCCCTTTGAAATCACATCTTCATTTTATATCATTGAAAAGGTACATCACGAATTCCACGAAAAAGTCAACCTCATAGGTCAAAAATCAAATTGTAAAGAGAGAAGAGAAACTATATAGAATATATTCTATCGAATTTGGACAACACGTTTTAAGTTGAATTTTTCAAGATAACGGTAGTTTTTCTGTTTTTTTTTTACTTTCGCGTGGTGAATAAGTTGAGCGAAAATTTTGCAGTTTTATTTTGATATTTGCTGTGAGGGCGTGCGCTGTTTATTACAACAATTAAAAAAAAAATATTTGCTTAAAATTTTTTAATATTTTCCTAATAAGTAATCATACATATATATGAATAAATAATTATCAACGACATACCGTGGTAAGAGCAGTTAAATAAATTAAGAAAATATGTAGCATGTGCGTGACAATATTGATATATGTTTCAATGCAGACTCTAATATAAGAAATTTTTTGCGGAAAATGCTGTTATGTGTGGATATTGAGATGGCAAAACAGATTGAAAAACATTTTTTTTACTATTTCCATTGAAAAAAATTCCACGCGTTTCGCACATGTTACACTTTTTTCTATACAAAAATGTAGTTTTTATACACTACGGGGTCGTTCATAAATAACGTTACCAATTTAGGGGGGAGGAAGGGCTTTAAAATGTATTACGATCAGTTATGATATGGGGGGTCTCATATATGTATAGCAAAGTAACCAAAATAAAAAACAACTCGAAAAAATTGAAATTAATACACCCTTCATTTAAAAAAATGTCCATCCTTACATCTGCATTAGACGGTCAAACGTCTAAATTGACGGTTAACTATTGACAAGTGTCAATATGAATTCTCATAAGTGAGTTTTATTTAATTTAACCCTTAAATGCCCAGTGTATCTTTTTGGATACAACCGAGAAAATAAGCTATTTATTTTAAAATATTGCAAAAATGAAAATGCTGGATATGTAGTTCCACTCAAAAAATTTCAAATATAAAACAAAAATTTAATTATTGGCATAACTTTGTTGGTTTGGTAAATATTGACCGTCAAATTAAAAAGTTTTTTCATTTTTACGGAAAGTTCGGTTTTTGACATGAAATATCTTTTAAACTATTAACAATTTTAGAGTATCATTTAACAAACAAATTTAGAGTTATCATACAAAGAATCGTTTTCCACGTTTTTCCCTTGAACTCCTACAACCAAGCTGATTGATGGCATACGTCGGAATGCCCAATGTATTTTTTTGGATACAACCATGTTTTCTTTAATAACTCGTAAACAAAAATTTTTTCCAAAAAAAGAAAAACGGGGTCGTGTTCAGGGGATCATTTAGCACAACATAATTTTAATGATATCGGTGTTGTTGGGCATTTAAGGGTAAAAATAAATCGGAATATAAATTATTATTCAAATAAATCTTTTTTAAGGAATCATATTCGAAACACTGAACTTGGTGATGTACGGGTGCAGCCTTCACGGGTACTCTCTCAAAGGCCAGTCGAATTTCTTTGCATAAGAAATGAGGATACACCTGAATAGGTCCACATGGAATCTGTTGAAGAATTTGAAGAGTCCCCAAAGTTCCAGCTCCTTCAATTCCAGTGATTGAGAGCATCGACTTTTGGATCGAATAGAATAGAATAGTTTTTATCGATTAAAATAATTGATTTTCAAATTTTTTTCTTAAATGTATCTAGTCATGACATAAAAGAGATTAAAAAAAAGAAAATAAAAAATTTTTAATCATTTTGTTTTGTATTTCAGTTTTTAGTAAATATGGTCGAAGGTAACAGTAATATGAACGTACGGTGTAATTGTGCGTGACGAATGTAACATGTGCGTGACGGTGTTTAAAGTTGAAAAAATTGTTTTATAATTTTTTTTTCTCAAATAAATTAACTACTAATATAATCTAGGATAACCTCTTATTGCTTTAAAAAAATATGAAAATTCTATCTGATGTCAATTCGCAGAAATTTCAGATAGAAGCTGACATAAAATTTTTAAAGGGAAAATTTTGTAGCACGTGCGTACGCTACATTTTGCTTAATATCACCGAAATTCATAAGTGGATTCATAAAACTTTTACACATTTTAAATATACCGTAAAATTAATTAATAAAAATTGCAAACCAGTTTTTGCAAAAATTTCTTCTTAAGTAAATCAGTTGCAATTATTCGCAAGCTGTAACAGTGCGTGACATGGAATTCATGATATATAACCTTACGTAAAAACGTAAAAAAAATGAAAATTATAAAAACGAAAAAAATTATAGCACGTGTTGCTGCCATGGTATTAACCTTAAACAAATTAAAAATAAGTCAACTAATTGCAATATTTTCAAAAATTTTGTACTTTTCCTCAAAATAGATGAAATAACTTTTGCAATGATACTATATTACCGGTAATCGGTCTTAAGTTGATTGAGCTACGTTGTCTCAAAATAGACCCTATTTTGGCCGCGAAAAATTATTCTAAAAATTTATACCTTCGAATTTGGTTTTCAAATCAATAAACCAATACAAGAAAAATATTTGAGCCAAAAGTCGGAGATGATCAGCGCAACTGATCACTTCAATGTGAAATGGGCGATATCAGTCAGTAAGAACAAAAATCAGGTCAAAGTCAAACATAGCTACCATTCTTTTTGCTTTCGTTTATATTCTTCATTTCGTTCCTTATCTAGCTTTACTTTTTTTCCGGTATCTTCGTGCTTTTTCAGCAGGCGTTAATTTTGCTATTTTATTCTTAAATATACAAAAACGAAATACAAAATGATTACTTCAGCCGGTGGTGTGACATATCTTTAAAGTGACGTTCAATTCATTGGCCACTTTTTAGTTTTTTTTCTAAGGAATCTTATTTTGCAAATAAACTAAAACAAGGAAATTAATCAAAAGCCATGAAACAATGATTTTAAACTTGCATTTTTTTGATTTACTATTTTTGCTTTGATAAAACTCCGCGTGACGTTCAATACATTTTTACACATACTTATCATGATGAACTGAGAAAACACAAAAAAATTTACTTTAATATTATTAAAAAAAAAATAAAATAAATAAATAACTGGCCATTTCAGCCCTTGAAAGGACTTTGGCCTAGGTTCTTATGATCAATATTATTTAATCGTCTTAATTTTTAGAATTACATGAGAACTAATCTATGCACTTCCTTAATATAACTTACTTGTCATCTTTACCTCTCCTAAATTAAAACTAACGAAGTGTAAGAAAAAAGTGACGTTCAATACAATGCTTGGGGACTAAATGTAAATCGAAAGCCAAATTCGCGATGACAATGTTTTGAGAATAACAACAAAATAAAACATAAGAAATAAATGCTATCATTACAAAACAGTTGTATTTGTTATATTTTTATACCCCAACGTTTAAAAAACGTAAATGGAGGTATATTAATTTTGTCACTCCGCTTGTAACGCCCATAAGAAGGCGTGGTAGGTACAGAAAAGTATAAATATTATTACTCAGCATCACCACCCGAGTCGATTTAGCCATGTCCGTTTGTCTGTCCGTCTGTCCGTCTGTGATCGCGATTACAGCCGTAATTTTCAACTATCATCTCGAAATTCGATATTTAAGCTTGTATCTAAAAAATAACGGTCAAGGTCGAAAATGAGCCAAATCGGATGAAAACCACGCCTACCTCCCATACAAAGTGCCTTTATCAAAACGGTAAAATCTCTTAGAATTCCACAAAAATTAATATATGGACTTGAAATTTTGCATATGAGCTTTGATATTTAAAGTGCACTCTAAGTATGAAAGTCAACCAAATCGGATGAAAACCACGCCTACCTTCCATACAGAGTGACTTTATCAAAAAGGTAAAATCTTTTTAAATTCCACAAAAAATAATAAATAGACTTGAAATTTTGCATATTAACTTTGATATATAACATGCACTTTGTGTATAAAATTCAACCAAATCGAGTGAAAACCACACCCATACAAAGTGATTTTATAAAAAAATTAAAGCGAATATTATCTGTTAAAACTATGTATAACGAGAATGTTTTTACAAATAAACATTTTATTGACGGCTTAAGAATTTGAATATACTTCGGTTCGGACGTGGGGGTATTTTAACTTCGGCCCAGTCGAAGATAATTTTTTACTAGTTTTGCATTGTTTTCAACTTTTTTTCACGTTTTTCATCAAAAAGTGTAACTGGGGACATATGTTTTTGTATTAATCGAGTACGAGAGAGCAATATAATATTCTTCAAAACAAATATGCAAACAATTTTAGGATTCTGAAAAATATGTTTTGTCAATAAAAATTCTTCAGTGATCACTTTTTGTTTGTTTTGTTTACAAATTGTTTTTGTATTTACCCAACAGTTATTTTGGAGTCAATTGAAAAAGTGAACTAGTTCATTTCTAGAGCAGTTCGAAGTAGTTCTGAAAAAATATAAAAGGCGTTCAGTGTAGAACAGTTCAGTATGCTTTTGTTTTCAGAAGTATTGCTGAAAAAAATAAACGCGTTCTGGTTTTTTTTTAAAATTTGCTACGCACAAAAAAAAAAATAAAATAAAAATGTTTACATACATTTATAAACAAAATTTCTTCTGGATTGTGGATCGAAAATATTATGCTAATTAGGTTTTTAAGACCTTTGCTCCAGTACACTAAATGTTAACTCTTTTAAAATGTTCACTTTAAAACTAGTTGAAAAAGAACCACTTTCAGGCTACTTCGAAAGCAACCAGTTTGAAAATGTTCCTAATGCAACTAGTTCAAATATGGGGAAAAATGAGTGTTTATGGGGACAATTGTCTTTTCCTATGACATTAACCCGCAAAAAGCGTCAGTTCGTTCAATGTTAAAGGGTATTGTTGTGGAACTAGTACTGGTCTTTTTTGTAACTAGTTTAGAACTATTTCAAATTTGGTCCACTTTTCTGCTGGGTACCTAAAAACAGAGTTAAAAGAGCGGGGACTAAAAAGAGAGCGTTTTGTATGTAATTGACCCATATAATACTTAAATTTTAAACAATCGAGTTTTACACTTCTTATTGATACTAAAACATAGAAAAAGTTGGTACAGTTTTTGAAGTTTTTTTTCCATATCATATATTCATAATTTGGCGTCCGTCGCGTTGTTGGTTAAAGTGCGTGGCCTCTATGTCAACGAACCTGGAGACCCGGGTTCGAACCCGAGTATCGACAGAAAATTATTTGAATTCAAATAATTTTTCTGTACGGCCGCCACCTCTCTGCAGACAATGGCAAACCTCAGAGAGTAATCAAAATGCCATGTAAAGCTTCTTGAGAACAAGAACATTGCTATCATCGCCGTTCGGAGTCGGCGTTAACCCTGTAGGTCCGGTTCTTAATAACACAAACTTAATAACACGCACAACACAATTGATCATAAGAAGCTAGGTCAAAGTCCTTCCAAGGGCTGAATTTATTTATTTTTTATTTTTATTTTTTGCTTCCACTGCTTCCTCAGACAACTTTCTTATCGACAAAAGTGCACTTTCTATAACGTATGGTCAGTGAATAAGAATTTTATCTATAAGAGAGGAGGAAGATAAAACCACGGATAAGTTTAATAATTCTCTGGCAGTTTCGAGAGCAAAAACTCTGAATTTTTCTATATTAATGTTGTAACCTGAAGACATGGTTCATAAATGGGCAATTCTGGTAAAATTACAACGGTAGAACGTGTCTGAAACAAAAATATCTAGTCATCTAAAAAAACAAAAACAAAAAAAAAAGATTCTTAGGCCAAAAAAGGTTTGAAAAAAATACATTTATTGGCCTTTTTTAAAGGTTTAAATTTTTTAGAAATATTAAAAAAATAAAATTTTTACATTATTCTAGTCCGGGTCATAGAAGGATTTATAAAAAAGGAAGTTTTCAGTAGTTTACTGTAGATTAAAGAACATAGAATATATGTATTTGAATGTATATCGCTTGCTACACTGCTTCATTTGAAATGCGACTGCAAAGAAAGTAAAATTCGTTTGAATTAAAAAAAAAAAAATAAAATTCTTTAAATCAATTCTATATCATTGTATGGAAGGATACGTGACAAATTAACAAAAATCACTTAGTATTAATATACATGCATAAAAACAAAAAGCCGGAAAAACTTCAATTTGCAACTTTGAATTCTGCTTTAAACAAACAAATGCAAATGTGTTTGCAACACTGATCCAGTGCTGCCAATTAATATGCGAATAAATATTTTTATTTGTCAATTTCTCGCTCAATTAGCGATTTTTCAATTTTTTTTTTTTATTTGGCTTTGATACCAGCAGCAATTCTGTAGCTGCTGCAATAAAACTCGTCAAGCTGCAAAAACAACAAAATCGTTTTGGCATCAGCTGTTTACTCAGTTTGTTTGACTGTCAGCAAAAGAAAGTGCAAATAAACAACAAACTTCCGCTTGCAGCCATTTGTCGAGCTATGATGCAATTTATACTTCTGCTTTTGCTACTTCGTCGACTTCCTCCTCTCTTATCTTTTTCTGCTGCTGTTGTTGGAGTCATTTCCTTGAATCACCCAGATATATCCTCTAGAATTACTCTTGAATTGCTAGCTTAAATAAGCCAGAATAAAATTTATTTTCCTACTAACTGTTAGAGCGAAATATAAGAGTATGCCGAAGAAGAAGAAAACGAAGAAGACGTAGCAAATGTAGAAGGAGTGAGAAGTTGGGAATAATTAAAAGTTAATATTGCATTCTTAACTTGTCTGCTTTCTAGCGCCAACTGGTGGCTTTTATTCTAAAATTGTAACTGCACTTCGATGGAAAGTTTTTAAAAAATGGTATTCTTATTAAAAAAAAAAGAAAATTATTATTTCTATACATATATAAAAATTGAAGTGCAATCGGAACTATAATTCCTGTACTAACTAAATGAACTATAGGAATTATTAAAACTACAGGAACTATAGAAACTATAGGAACTATTGAAATTATAGGACTATAATAAAAATTGCAGCGACTATAGGAACTGATGGAACTATCTAACTATAAGAACTATCGGAACCTTATGAACTATACACTCTTGAGGAACCATATGAACAAAAGACTGCAGGTAGTATAGAACTTAGTTATAGCAACTGTAGGCTTTATAACAACTAGAGGAACTATCGGAACTAGGAAGCTAGAGGAACTACATGAATTATTGGAATTAAAGGAACTACAGGAACTACGAAGGTTATTATTCGTATTACATATAAAAGGATATAAAGGAATAAATATAAATACTGATATTTTTTTATTGTTTTTGGAAATATTATCCTTAATGATTAATACATTTTTGCATGCGATCGAATCATTTGCCCCAAAATTCATCCCATTCCGCTTGAGACCCGAAATCCTCATATAGGAACTAAAGGAACTTTTGGAAAAAGACCATAGGAGCAATATTAACTATAGAAATAGGAATAGGAATAGGCATAGAAATAGGAATTGGAATAGGAATAGGAATAGGAATAGGAATAGGAATTGAAATATGAATAGGAAAAATAATATGGAATGATGATAATAATTTAGAAGTAATAGGAACAAGAACAGGAACAGGGACATGGACAGGAACAGGAACAGGAACAGGAACAGGAACAGGAACAGGAACAGGAACAGGAACAGGAACAGGAACAGGAACAGGAACAGGAACAGGAACAGGAACAGGAACAGGAACAGGAACAGGAACAGGAACAGAAACAGGAACAGGAACAGGAAGAGGAACAGGAACAGGAACAGGAACAGGAACAGGGACATGGACAGGAACAGGAACAGGAACAGGAACATGAACAGGAACAGGAACAGGAAGAGGAACAGGAACAGGAACAGGAACAGGAACAGGAACAGGAACAGGAACAGGAACAGGAACAGGAACAGGAACAGGGACATGGACAGGAACAGGAACAGGAACAGGAACAGGAACAGGAACAGGAACATGAACAGGAACAGGAACAGGAACAGGAACAGGAATAGGAACAGGAAAAGGAAAAGGAACAGGAAAAGGAAAAGGAAAAGGAAAAGGAAAAGGAAAAAGAAAAGGAAAAGGAAAAGGAATAGAAATAGTAATAGAAATAGAAATAGAAATAGAAATAGAAATAGAAATCGAAATTGAAATTGAAATTGAAAATGAAATTGAAATCGAAATCGAAATCGAATTGGAATTAGAAATAGAAATAGAAATGGAAATGGAAATGCAAATGGAAATAGAAAAAGAAATAGAAATTGAAATAGCTAAATAGATGAATGATGAATGATGAATTATGAATTATGAGTTATGAATTATGAATTATGAATCATGAATTATGAATTATGAATTATGTATTATGTATTATGAATTATAAATTATGAATTATGAATTATGAATTATGAGATATAAATTATGAATTATAAATTATAAATTATAAATTATAAATTATAAATTATAAATTATAAATTATAAATTATAAATTATAAATTATAAATTATAAATTATAAATTATAAATTATAAATTATAAATTATAAATTATAAATTATAAATTATAAATTATAAATTATAAATTATAAATTATAAATTATAAATTATAAATTATAAATTATAAATTATAAATTATAAATTATAAATTATAAATTATAAATTATAAATTATAAATTATAAATTATAAATTATAAATTATAAATTATAAATTATAAATTATAAATTATAAATTATAAATTATAAATTATAAATTATAAATTATAAATTATAAATTATAAATTATAAATTATAAATTATAAATTATGAATTATGAATTATGAATTATGAATTATAAATTATAAATTATAAATTATGAATTATGAATTTTGAATTTCGAATTATGAATTATGAATTATGAATTATGAATTATGAATTATGAATTATGAATTATAAATTATGAATTAGGAATTATAAATTATGAATGATGAATGATAAATGATGAATGATGAATGATGAATGATAACTTATGAATGATGAATGATGAATGATGAATGATAACTTATGAATGATGAATGATGAATGATGAATGACGAATGATATTATGAATGATGAATGACGAATGATATTATGAATTATTATGAATCAAGTCCAGACCAGACTTGACATTCCTGATATAAAAATCATAAATTTTTAATGATATATGAATTTTTTACACAATTGAAATTTTAGTTAATAAATTATTAATTTGAAATTATAACTCTCAAAACTTTTTAATTAATTAAATATTGCTAACTAATTCAACGTCTGCCAACATTTACTTAACTCCAACGAAACAAAATTTCTTTTTATGTCCAACACCCAACCCTCAACTTTCATAACTGAAATGATGAACAGTTCAAAAGTAGTTTGCGAGGAATTTCATAATAAACTACAACATCTTACCACGAAACTTTTACAACTTTCACCACATTTACTTCTATGTACTACATACATATTTGTTAGTTTTAACTGAGCTCCAGTTAATGTTGTGTTGCCACAATTTGTTGCTCCCAACTCATCATGCTAATTGCCACAAACATGTTTGTGTCAACAACTATTTATCACTACAAATAAAAATATATATTTATATGCGTGTATTTATATTTGTATTTGTGTGTGCCCTTATGGTACGCTTACATTTCATAAACTTTTGAAGTCATTGCATGAAATTGAAGTGGAAAGAGTTGAACCAGCCAAAACCATGTTGGCTGCCCAAGTCGGGATAAAAGTTAGTTGTTGCTATTGTTGTTGCTGTTGTTGTAAACTATTTATCTCGAACTGTAGACGAGGTTATTGTTCGTCGTTGTTGTTGTCATTTTTGTTGCTGTTGTTATTGTATACAGTGTTAGAAGTGTCACCACAGAGTGTCACAAAGTTTACGTAAGCAAACTTCAGATGGAAGTGGAAGTAGATGGAGGCGTAAAGCAAGAAGCGGACAACTAAAGCCACAAAGCCAGTTAATATTTATTTAACCAAAGATAAACGCCAAGCAGATGATGCTAACCCAGTGAATGACACAAGGACACAAGCAACGATAAATGGGTGGAAACCAGTACATTTAACCCTGAAGCAGGATTAAGCAATAACATGTTGTGAAGGGGATTTATATTTGTAAATTTGTACAAATTTAAGTACAAGCAAAGTTTTTAAATTTTTTTCACATTATAACATTGAAAAGAAGATAAAAGAAAAAAAAGAAAAATAAAAATAAACCCACAAATAGAAGCGTTCAAGTGTGCAAGATTGTCAGAGAGAACTCAGAGCTCAGAACTATTGACAGCACAGTGTATTTTCTTTTTTTATTTTTTATTTTTCCTTCCACTTTTCGAAAATGCCACTAACGGAAGATGTGGTGGCGCACTCAAACACACAATCACACAGAAAGAAAACAAGACAGAAGTTGTAGAAAAAACCATCTGAAAAGAAGCATTCACTTGAATTATGTCGAGAAGCAACGGTGCGTTAAGGATATTTTATCGAAAATGTGAGTACAAACTAAAAACATTGCTGCAGCATTATGTCGAGAAGAAATGCTACCAATACAGGAGGACACGAAAATTGCATTTGGAGTAAAACATTTGAGTTTCCGAAAAAAACATAAGTGATGCCAGCATAAAGTGACGCAAGCTCAAGCTTGTTTGTTTGTTTGTTTGCTTATTTGTTTGTTTGTATGTAAAGTATGTATGTTTGAGTGCATTCTGGGAAAACAGGAGAAAATAAAGTGTACATAATGCGGTGATGGACTGACTGGTGATAGTGATGGCCGTGGTTAAAATAAGGTACAAGACACTCAACATCATTTGAAATAAAGATTTTATGGTCTTAAGTGTGCTAAACTGACAGTGAATTTGATAACAGTAAAAATTTTCTGGAAATTAATAATATGCTCTCAAGTTCTTGTTCAAGTGCCGTTCTTATTATAAGAAATGTCAAATTCTAGCAGAATATATGTCGTTGTGTGGGATATTGTTTTATTTTCCTATTAAGTATTATCCTGTTTAAAAAAAATTTTCCAGAAATATTAATTTTGGTATAGAAACATATGTCAGAAAGAGATAGGGATGTTTCTCCAAAGTAGAAAAATCTTTAACTTCATACTTATAGTTTAAGGATATGATTCTCTATATGATTTCTTAGAATGATTTCTCCAGAGTTTATTATTTCTCCAAGTTTCAATTTACTGCACTATCTGGTTCTAGGATCTTAATAATACAAATTTAATAAAAATAAAATTTTAAAATAATTATTTTTACATCGTTTCGAAAGTTTGCAAGATTTTTATCTGATTTTGCTCCATTTCAAATTTAGAGGAAAAATATAATCTGTGTGAATTTTCAGATTTCAACTGTCAGATATTAATTATTTAAATTTTAAATTTAATTTTTAATTTTTAATTTTTAATTTTTAATTTTTAATTTTTAATTTTTAATTTTTAATTTTTAATTTTTAATTTTTAATTTTTAATTTTTAATTTTTAGTTTTTAATTTTTATTTAAATTTTTAATTTTAATTTTTAATTTTTAATTTTTAATTTTTAATTTTTAATTTTTAATTTTAAATTTTTAATTTTTAATTGATTTTGATTTTGATTTTGATTTTGATTTTGATTTTGATTTTGATTTTGATTTTGATTTTGATTTTGATTTTGATTTTGATTTTAATTTGGATTTTAGTTTGATTTTGATTTTGATTTGGATTTTGATTTTGATTTTGATTTTGATTTTGATTTTGATATTGATTTTGATTTTGATTTTGATTTTGATTTTGATTTTGCTTTTGATTTTGATTTTGATTTTGATTTTGATTTTGATTTTGATTTTGATTTTGATTTTGATTTTGATTTTGATTTTGATTTGGATTTTGATTTTGATTTTGATTTTGATTTTGATTTTGATTTTGATTTTGATTTTGATTTTGATTTTGATTTTGATTTTGATTTTGATTTTGATTTTGATTTTGATTTTGATTTCGATTTTGATTTTGATTTTGATTTTGATTTTGATTTTGATTTTGATTTTGATTTTGATTTTGATTTTGATTTGGATTTTGATTTTGATTTTGATTTGATTTTGATTTTGATTTTGATTTTGATTTTGATTTTGATTTTGATTTTGATTTTGATTTTGATTTTGATTTTGATTTTGATTTTGATTTTGATTTTGATTTTGATTTTGGTTTTGATTTTGATTTTGATTTTGATTTTGATTGTGATTTTGATTTTGATTTTGGAGTTATCAAGACTAAACTAAAAAATTCATAGAATTTTTTTATTATTCGTTAAACTCTACTCTTGCTGGGAAATACATTTTCTACACATTCTGGAAATATTAAAACCGGAACCGGAAACTCAAGTATTTTGAAACACAGTTGCTAGGAAGGAATTCCTTCGTATTAAGAAGAAAATAATCAAATCAAAGTGTGCTGAAATTTGCTCTACCAGAGTAGAAAAAGTGGAAAATTAATTTTCAAAAATGCCCATCATTGCATGAGTTTCAGTTCAGCCAAATCGATGCAACAGAATATTTCCAAGTTTCTTTTCCACTCACATCTTATTGAGCTTTAACAAAAGAAAAGCAATTTTGGTTCATTATCAGCAACAACGGAACAAGTAGGCAAGCGAATATGTTGTCGTACATTCGTATGTGTGTATGTGTGTGAGTGTGTCAGTGTTTGACTAGGTTAGTGAAAAACCAACACTTGTGCACGTACGTTGCTGCTAAAAATATTGTTGAAACTAAATTAACACTCAGTGTGCTGCTTTGCTTGCAAGCGCTTTCAAAGTCATGCACTAAATGCACACTCACACAGAGACACAACTCACACATATGCTGTCGTAGTGCACTTACAATCCCTCCACCACACACTCCTCGGCTATCATTTATGTCGCTTTCCTGCCCAGTCAAGCAAAGAAAACTACTTAGTTTGCGCTCTGCAACATTTTATAGAAAATCGAACCTTTTAAATGGCACACAAACAAAGCTACTCGCTGCAGATTTGCTTACCGTTAGCTTGCGTTTCCTGTCGACAGTATGCTTGCCTGCACATACACATACTTCGCATACAGTTGCAGCAAATCGCATCCGGGCACGTTGAAAACTTATAAATTCCTTTGATAACACGTTGAATGCCTTCCACAAGAAGTCGCATCGAGTAGATTGGAAATGATTTCAAGTTTGGTTATAAAATTGAAGTTTTTCCTAATGTGCCTGTGTGTGAATGTGCGAAGAACATGAGTGTGTGTGCGTGTGTGTAGGGGTGTGTGTATGTGTTTGGCTTGCGACTTATCGCTGTTATCGTTGTGGGCCAAAGTATTGCTTGTTAGCAAGAAAAATAATGTTCATGTGTATGTTAGTGTGTCTTCAAGTTGGTGCTCATGTCTAAGACCATGTGTTAGTGTGTGAGTGTGTGTGTGTGTGTGTGCCATGAATTGTTGTTATTAGTTTTGCTATTGCCACCCTTTGCATTGGTAGAACATTTCAAATGATTTTTATCAATATTCACAGCCACATTTTTATTCAAATGAAATGAAATGAAATGAGTGTTTCTTTAACAGCACGTTATCCTTGCCAAGGAGCCAGCCGGCAAGCAAGAAAGCAAGCCAGGCGGGCCATTAAATATCTATGACTACAAAGAAGTTGCTACGAATGTGTACAAGTGTGTGTGCACGTGTCTGTTCTTATGGGCGTTTGTGCTTGTGTTCAGCCAAAGATAAGGAATTTGCATTTTTAATAATTTTAATGGATGGTTTTTTCTTTATCGATATATATGGAGAGGATGAAACATATTAAAGTCGGTTAAGCACTTGAAAGCGATGCGCTAGATTGAGTTGTCAACATAAATAAATTATTATCATTTTTGGTGGTATTGTGCCTGTTGTTGTTATTGTTGTTATAGGGATTTCTTTTGGGCAATATTTAAGCTGTGCCATGTCGACTATTATTATAGATAAGCATACAAGAAAAAAAAATGTTCGCATTTGGTAAAATCTTTTAAAGACTTTAATATATAGGACGCAAATGGTACATCATATTTATAAGTATAGTCTAGAGAATATATATTTGATTAATATGACAAGAATATGACTTCAAAAGTTCAATTTTATTAATTACACTAACAATTAGAAGAAAAGGATGCAACTTTAAGCTCCATCATGTTATCCAATATTTGATTCTACCGCCTGGTATCGAATGAAATATTTTTACACTAGAGCGTAGTTTTAAATCCGCTCAACATGACCTATCCAGCGCTTATTTATGCACTTAACTGTGTCGATGTCGCCGTACAGCTCATCGAATTCGGATATCACCATTGCCTCAGATTGGACCCAAGATCTTACGAAGGATAATTTCTCTCCAAGGCTCCGGAAGTCACTTCATCAGAACAGCTCAGAGTCAAGGTTTGGATCTGGAAGACTTGTAGAGTCCTGTCATATGTCATGTCATATCAATTGTAATTTTATATGTCTTGTCACATGAAGAAAATGCTTAACTCTGAAGAAAACTGGATCTCAGTAGGCAATATGGCATGCGCCATAACCAAAGAATTACGTCGTGTAGAAAGACTGCGCAGATCAACTGCAGACTCTATGCTATAGACAAAGTTGGTAGGCCGCACCTTGCAGATTTGCTGAAGATCAGAGGTTAGGGGGTGATGAAGCCCTGCGCTCATCTTGGAAGGTATTGCAGTCGATTGTACCTTGCATCTTCGTCTAGGGATTCATATGCCCGAAGTGATGCCATTCCAAGAAAAGGCCGCTGTCGACAGAACCGTCAGCGTCTTCGGCAAGGGACCATTTCCCGAAGCGGCCTCCCCCCGAAATCCCCTCTCCAAGAAGAGACCGTAGTCGTCAGCACCGTCAGCGTCGTCGGCTAGGGACCATTTCCCGAGGCGGTCTCCACCTGATGCATCATCATCACGATGAGCCTCCAACGCGTCATTGCATATTAAGCACAGCACATCATCGCTTTGGAATATAAACAAGCATGATCTGCGAAACGTTTCTTTGTTAAGAAGAAGCGTAGAATCGTAGATGAGTAAACATACTCAATCCTGCCCTACGAAGTAATGCCTCGATTGGTGGTTCCGTAGGGTCTTGCAGGAGGAGAGAAAAGTAAGGAGTGGTTTAGTCAGTATACCATACCAGGGACTCTGACACTATTTGGAAGTACGGGCTTCCATTTGTCTATAAAAGATTCCCTCCTGTCGTCTTTAACAAAAAAAAAAAAAAAAAAAATTTCATGTCACATGTCATGTCATGTCATATGTCATTTTATATGTCATGTCATATGTCATGTCATGTCATGTCGTTTGATATGTCATATCACATGTCGTGTCACATGTCATGTCATGTCATATGTCATTTTATATGTTAAGTCATATGTCATGTAATATGTCCTTTCATATGTCATGTCATATGTCATTTCACATGTCATGTCATATTTCATGTCACAGTCATGTCACAGCCATGTCACAGTCATGTCACATGCCATGTCATATGTCATGTCACATGTCATGTTATATGTCATGTCATATGTTGTCATTTATAATCTCATATGCTATGTCATATGTCATGTTATATCATATGTCATGTTATATGTCACTACAAGCTCTGGTTCGAACTTCAGCTGAAATAATAGAAAGCTTTTTCAATTGGAATTAATTTTTCTGATCTGTCGTCACCTCTCTGCAGACATTGACAAGCCTCAGAGAGTAAAAACTGCCATGTAAAGCTACTTAAGTACATACCAATTATCCATTCGGAGTATAATACAATTTGATCAAAAGAAGCTCGATCAAAGTCCTTTCAAGGGCTGAAATGGCCAATTTATTTATTTTTATTTTTGTTTTTTTTCCCCAGTTTATTTTGAAACACAATCAGCACTTTGTTCAATCTGCTAATATCTGCGTCATCTTCTTAAATATTTAAATAAGTAGTTGATGCTGCTTCATCTGCATGCAATATCTTTAAGATATACTCCAATTTATGTATGTTCTGTAACGTGTACCCCAAAGCTTTCACACCTCACAGAGATACATTTTAAAATTGAACACGCACCAAATTTTATGTTTTGCATAATTGCGAAACATTGCCGCACATGCAATGCGTCGAAAAATGCAAACAAGTCGCTGTCGCTGGGAGCAGGTCGCGACGCATTGAATTTTGGGCTTGTGGTCGTGAAACAACGCACATAATGATAAAATGGTACGTGACACTCTTGTGTCACATGCGGCTGTCATGAATGATGTATGGATCACAACAACAAGGACAACTCCATGAATTTAGCATAAAATGAAATTTTCATATGCGGTCCAGAATTTCGTGGAATGCGTGGAATAATAATGAATATTAATTCAAATTGATGGAGAATGTCTACGGAACGTTGCGTGTATATTGGGCAAATTCAGTGGAAAATCACGTTATGGGAAATGCTGAAAAATTGTTATTCAAAAATTTATGACAACAATGTTCGGAAGGCTTAATCGATTGCTGTTGAATTACTACTGTATAATTACTGTTTATGGCAAACAATACAAAAGTAATTTTGTTATAGAAGGAAGTGGTACATTCTTGTTTGTGTTAATCAACTATTCTTCGTATTCCAGCCAAGAGGCAACTAGTAGAGTTGTTGTTTAGGAAAGATTGTTTAAAAGTAAAGACTCTCAGTATAAATACCAATTTCATTGATCTTGCTTATCATAGTTTTGTTTGAAGCACTAATAAAGTTGTTGAAGCTTAATTTGATGGTATTTTTTTTTTTTTTACCCCATGCGTAAAGCGAAAGTTTCACAGTAAAAAATATGAAACAAATTCCATCTCTACAAGCCCCCTATATTCCATTATAGCATTGAAAATTTCACATTCTGAGTATAGCTTTTCCATTGGCTTCTAAAACGTGACAGCCGCAACGAAAACAATTATTTTTCTTTTATCTGCATCTGATGGAACACAACCCGGTACCACTTGGTATGAGTGGTCACACACGTAAGCACAGCTCCCGTAGGCTGCGTTTCGAAGAATTTAAAAACTTTTCTCTTGATCGCTTGTTCTAAGTCCCAATAAATCCGAGTAAATCACATTGACACTATGTAACACTGTTATTATCATTGATTTTTGTTTCAGAAGCAATTTGAATATTTTTCAATTTTCTATTATTGTTTTTTCTTGTCCTTTTCGTCTTATTTTTCTTCTTCTTCTTGTATTTGACTTTTTTTCACTGTCACCTCGCATTCGTTATTTGCTTATTACACATTCTGAACATGTTTTGGTCTCTGAAATTGTGCTACAAGTGCTTAGAATACAAAGAAAGCATTGTTATTGTTGACTTTGAATTAAATGTGGGTATTAAAGAAATTATGCACGCCCAAAAGTAGACACAACTTATTGATTATGATAAATTTTGGAATTATTTTGGAGGCAAAGTAGGCACTATTCGTTTTATCTGAAAATTAAATGAACGCCCAAAAGTAGGCAGTAAAATTTTAGTGCATATTCGTTTTTAAACGCTTAATTTAAATAGCACACAGTGGTCATAAATGCTTTTTTTGAATATAAGTCTATTGCTTTTGAAACAGTTGAGATAAGATAAAACAAAAAGAAGAACTAGAGGCGTTCGGACATTAGACCTTAAAATGAGAAAGAAGCAAGAGCAAGGATTGGGACAAGGAAAATTGGGAAAAAGATTAGGAAAGGGATCCGAACAAGGATAAGGTCAGGAAATTGAACATGATTAAAAGAAGAATTTTGACGAGGAGTAGGACAAGAATAAGAATAAACGTTTGGTAACAATGTATAGGGCTAAGATAATGGATGAAGATACAGACATGTTGTCAAGTAAAAATCTAGTGTCGTGTTACGACACAGCCAACTCTTTGTTTTAATCTGTAAACGTATTATGTACGCGGTTTGCCTTTAAAGTCTTGTGCCTCTACAACACTTAGCATTGCTGGATGAATTTTAACAGTTCCATTTAAAAATTTGACATTTTCTAGCATAAAACTACTCACAAGGTTTTGGTTTATGTGTGCTTATTTAACTCGTTATATCCTTTTTGTATGGGTTTTTTGGCCTTTTATCTAAAAAGGGTCAAAAAAGACCCATCAATTGAGAAGTTAGAGGGTTAAAATGTTTGAAAAAAATGTTCCTCGATGTATTTTACATACATTCTCAGAACATATCCTATACCCAATATGTAGGGATAACATGATTTCCTTACAGTGTAATTAATGTTAAGAGTACCAAAAATTTTAAAAGCTTAAAAATATTTTCCTCCCAAGAAGTTTCTTAAATATATAAAAACAGCTCGATGAAGCTTGTGTATTATTAACTCTTAAGAAGTTAGTTAAATCTCGAAGTTCGTCCTGTGATGAAAACATTAATCCTTCGATGAAAAGTCATAACTTAAAATTTAATGCTTCTCTAGCCATTTTACAGAAGCTGTTGGCTCCATAGAACCACCCCCCCCCCCCAACCACACACACATATATTCCATACTAAACTCGCTTGCCAAATCCTTAAGCGTTGCCACATCTTCTGATGTTAAAGCTATACATAAATTCACGTGAATTATTGTCATAAATAAACGCAAAAAATAGCAACATCAGCATACATGAAACAGAACAAAACTTAACAAAACAAAAACATGACACACAAGGTGGTGGAGGTCATAAGGTGTGGACCAAGGAAATCCTTGTTCATGATTGTGTAGCAAGACTTGTTCTACAACAGTCGCAAAGATGGCGGCTGAAACGTCAGATGATGCTTACGAGTGCATAAATTATGCATGCGATGCTAAGCAGACGAAAATGTCGCAGTGTAAAAGTTTCAACGTGGCAAGGGTGCCGCAGCACGTATGCTGATTCAGTTTATTTCCATCCAAAAGAGTATGAGTGTGTGTGTGTGTGTGTGTGCGTTTGTGCGTGTTTAACTGCAAAGTTTATAAATTTAACGCCAAAATAATAGATCAACTTCATTGTTACGATTACACATGCATGACTGTGTTGGTGCGATTAATGCGTGTACGTGTGCGTGTAAGTGCGGGCTTGTGACTGACTCCTTTTGCAAAAAGCTGTTTCAGCCAAATTTTCTCAGGTGGCAACACTTGAAAGCAGCTTAAGAAGACAGAAATATAACAGCAACAAAACAACAAGGATAAATTTCATAACGTCAACATTCGACAAGAAATCAGCTTTTCTTGTCTCTTATCCTTTAAGCGTGAAGTCGATGGTTTGACGCCTTCACAGCGTCAGATTTGTTGAGGATCGGCGTAAAATTTCTTAAATAATATTGGCGTTTAACTTTTGGCAATAACAACACCAAAGTGTTTGCAACACAAACACTCGCCTACAAGGACTCTCTGTTCAAGTGTAACATCTGTTTTCGTAGTATTAATGAAAGTGTTTGTATTGGTGTTTATGTTCAGGTTTTTGTTTAATTGCAACACCCTTAATATGGTCTTCAAGTGCCAAGTATAAATAACAATATTGAGCGCAATAGAAACAAATGATTGCTTCATCCTTTTAACAAAATGTATAACCTGCGACTATCTGGTGTTTGTTTGTTTGTTAAAATTTCTCTTTTTTAGTAAATTCGAGCAGATTTTTAAGAGAAAAAAATTAATTGCTTAGTTTAAAACCAGATTTGTAGGATTAATGTGTGCCCATCTAGGAAAATCGTTTAAATCAGATTTATTTTTAATACTTTCCTTACCTTGACTTAAAATTTTATGGTAGAAGGGACTAAAGTTTTATAAATTTGATACGATATAAATTTTTTTATATTTTGAAAAAAATTCGGCTGTTACGACTCGATGAGTTGATGAATAAATAATTACACTGTGCGACAATTAAAGGGTCATTTGAAATAACTGCAAAAATTCGAGTGGTTTCTGATAGCTATTGGTCTATAGAACATATCGTCCAAGGGATTTTTCTGGATTAGCTCAAATAACCGATTTTTTCAAGGTCATATTTAATACTATGGGGCCATAGTTAATTTCCTTTAACTCCTTAACTAAGCAAAATTTTTTATTTAAATCCTTCAATAAAATTCATTTAAATTTAATGCCCTTTCAAAATGGGCATCATTATTCCCCCTTATTATCACACAGGGGGGTCAAAACTCCGTAAATTAAACAAGCGTTATTTCTCGCAAACTCTGGGCGATATCACTTTTATTACTTTTACAAGCAATATTTTCATCATCTTATCTACAACTTTGCAGAATATCATAATACAAAAAAACCTACCCTTCTATCAAAAATCGCCATTCAAACCTTCCTTCTAAAGTAACACCTTTTCCAATAGCAGCAATAAATAAAGAAAATCTAGAGTTTTCAGTTCAAATTAGCTAAAGTAACCATCAATAAAAAAAAAAAAAAATACATGAACTCAATAGAAAATTGTCTCAATAGATCAATTAATTAATTATAAATATTATTAAATATTTATCTAATATAACTTTTCCATACGCCGTATTTTGTTTGATGAAATCTTGTCACCATAGCGTATACGCAACATTAATGGAACATAATAATAAAATCACTCATACGCCATGGGCGATCTTGAAAACGCAACATAATTAATTAATTTGGTTAAGAAATACGACTGATCTATTATTTATTTATACTGACCTATTATCAGCAGACAAGTTTCTATTGATTTCATGTATTTTTTTTTTATTTTATTGATGATGGGGTGCTAACATCTCAATGTGACCTTGAAAAACTTAAACTGCGAATAAAAAATTTTCTATCGCTGACCTATTAATGAAACTAACTGACCTTTACTGAACTTTTGCTGACCTTTCAAATGATGTAATTGGTCAGTCAAAATAATACATTTGGGGTGCCAACATCTCGCAGCTGGTTTTTGCTACATATAATAGGACGGGGATGATTAGTGACTTATAAAGCATGAGTTTTGTTCGTCGAGAGAGGGCTCTGCTTCTCAATTGTCTACTCAGCCCAAAGTAACACCTGTAAGGAGTGGAGTCGTTGTCAACAGTGACGTGGTTTCCAAGACGCTGGGACTGTTTATTTGTTGACACTAGGAATTTCGTCTCATCTGCGTTCACTGCAAGACAAGAAGAATGCTGTACTGAGTTCGCGCGCTTAAAATACACAAGTTTATTAATAAAAACTTGCTAGCATTATGAATTTGGTATGTATGTGTGTTTGACTTAGTATTATATTTAGAATAAACTTTTACTGCAAAAATAAAATTTTGCTTGCCGATTATGATTATATGTCAAAACTCACCTCCGATGTTGAAATCTTGTTCAGTGACCTTGAAAACCGGTGAAACGACGCCCAACTTGTATTTTCACTACATTCTGGTTATTTTAACAGTTTATACAGCTGTCAACCGTCGAAAAATTGACAGCATTTATATCGATGTTTTTATCTCGAGGAGACCAAATTTTATGATCTAAAGGTCAATGAGGTCAAGGACCCCGTTCTGGCACTTACCAGATATCAACTTCTATAATAATTCACGAAAAATTACTGATATTCGAGCATTTAGTTGATATCTGGCAAGTGCTAGAACGCGGTCCTTGACCTCAACGACCTTAAGAGCAAAAAATTTTATCTCCTCGAGACAAAACTATCAATATATCAGTTTTTAAGATCGTACTGTAAATGCCGAAGATATGAAGAAAAACTTAAATGCGATCCCTCCGTTAGGTCAAAAAACAAAACATTTTTTTTTTTAAATTTTCTTTTAAAAATGATTTAGATTATATGGTGTGCAGCATAATTTTTTCTCCGATACAGTCTAATATACTCGTATACATTCTTTTTACATGCTATTTTATGAATAGGAGTTTTCACAATACATCTTGCGGTATATTTTTCCAAAAATTTACAACATTTATATTAAGGTGATCGTAAGTTCTATGTAGCAAAAAAAGTAGTCTATATGAGCGGGACACACCCTTAAAAGTTTTTGGTACTGGAAAAAGTAATAAGTAAGTCTTAGATATAAGTTCGATCGAAGAAGACTTAGAGGTGCTGCAACAAGCTTTTGGTGGTCAAAGGGATTTATAAAGGGAAAAAAGCAATATTTTTTTCAAACAAAACAAATTAACTTTTTTTAAGGCGCTAATTTTCAATCATTAAAACAAAATAAAAAACCCAAATAGGATATGTATTAGGATAAGGATTTAGACAAATACTCGTATATGAATTAGAACAAGGAATAGTTCATTGACTTGGACATTAGGGCGTATCGAACTACAATTTTTATTCGAATTTCACATTCTAAGAGGTCTCAAGAGTTCAAGATCACAAAAAAAAAAAAAAAAAAAATTAGAAAAAAAGGATGTCTTCCTTTCCCGCAAAACATCAAAAAATAACAATCATAAAATGCTCTGATTTTTGTTAAAAAAAACTTCATATATCTACTTTTTCTGTGAAAAACTCTTAAAAGTTCTGTGCTATCTCGATTATAATTTTAGCTTCAAATTTCCTTCACACATTACCCTGGATAAAAATCATGAGTGGCATCGTGTTTGGCATGATATTGTTAGTTAAAGTCTATACTTACATTTGCATTAAGACACATGAATTTTTTTTTTTAAAAAAAATCAAAAAATTTTATGATAGTTATTTTTTACTGTTTTTCTCAAAACATTTTCTGGACATGCTTTTGGATCAAAACAACATTTGGACTTAGATTTTGGAGGAATTTGGATTAGAATGAGGATTAGGATAAATATTTGTGCAAGGCTTGGGAAAAGGATTATAAGAAGGATTTTAGCGAATTTTGGGCTAAAGATTGGGACACAGATTTCGACAAGAATAAGAACGAGGATTTGGATCAAGATTTGGACATATTCAGACTAGAATTTGAGGAAGGATTTGCTTTTGCCTCTACTTTTTATTTTGCTTTTGCTTTTGCCTTTACTTTTTATTTTGCTTTTGCTTTTTCTTGTGCTTTTAATATTATTTCTGCTTTTGTTTTTTGATTTTGATTTTGATTTTGATTATGATTTTGATTTTGATTTTGATTTTGATTTTGATTTTGATTTTGATTTTGATTTTGATTTTGATTTTGATTTTGATTTTGATTTTGATTTTGATTTTGATTTTGATTTTGATTTTGATTTTGATTTTGATTTTGATTTTGATTTTGATTTTGATTTTAATTTAAAATTAAAATTTTATCAAAAATTAATTGATTTTAATTTTGATTTTGATTTTAATTTTGATTTTGATTTTGACTTTGCTTGTGCTTGTGCTTGTGGTTGTGCCTTTGCTTTTGTTTTGCTTTTACTTTGGTTTTACTTTTGTTTTTGCGTTGTGTGGTACATTACTATTTTACTTAGCGTCTTGCAATTTATCCATACAAAAGTTTCTTTTTTAGCTTTGAACCAATGATTGCAGGTGTTATACCTTTTCTGTTAAGCCCACCTCGGTTCGAAAAGGTGGTGATCAGATTAGTGGGAAAAAGAGATAATCAAGTGAAAATATAATGACTAGAATATATATCAAATTTAGGATAAAAAAACACATACCAGTGCTAGGAATTAACTACAGCAAATGTACCCAATTGATCCCTTTAGATAAACTCACTCACTAGTTCAAACAGCGACAGGTACTTTCTTGAACATACGCTCTTACATGTCACACGCTCATCTCAATGTCAATAGAAGAATGTACCGTGAGGGGTATAATGTGTCATGGAGGGTACATATACAGTAGGGTGGGTCGCTAAAAAAAATGTTCGATAAACTCGGTCTAAAATGTACCTTGGGTCATTGTTGTACCCTCTACAAAAGGATTTTGCAATGTGTTAACCCTTAGGCTTCCTGGAATTTTTTTAAAAAAGTGCATTGTGTTTTATGTGTGCATGCTTGTTTTATGAGTACGCAATAAAAAGACTCATAAAGAAGTCTTTTATGTGATTGTAAAATTATTGCTTAGAAATAAGACTCTAAATAGAGTATTTCTTATGCGTGTTTAATGAGTACGCAATAAAATGACTCATAAAGGAGTCTTTGATATGATTCTAAAATGATTGTTCAAAAATAATACTAAAAAATAGTATTTTTTATGCGTGTTTTATGAGTAGCAATAAAAAGACTTATACAGAAGTCTTTTATATGATTGTAAAATGAATTTAAATTTTTCTACTATTAATTTTTATTTGAAATGTTTAAAAAAAGATATTGTTGTCATTTTTTTTTATTTTTCAACTATCAAATATCTTAAATAAATTTGAATCTAAAAATATATTTCAGTCTAAATGGATCATAATAACTTCTATGCGTTCTGAAAGAATCCTCAGTATGAGTCCTTAAAATTCCATTCCATAATTCTTAAATATCAAAAGTGTCTTCATTTTGAGTCCAAAAGAGATTTACATATATGAGTTCTAAAAAAGTATTTATTTAAAGTCTTTATTATGAAATTTAAAAAAGTATTTAAAATGAGTCTTAAAAAAGTCTTAATTTTGAGTCCAAAAAGACTCATGTATATGAGTTAGAAAAGAGTCTTTATTATGAGTCTTTAAAGAGTCCTTATTATGAGTCTTAAAAGAGTATTTAAAATGAGTCTTAAAGGAGTCTTAATTTTGAGTCCAAAAAGACTAATTTATATGAGTTCTAAAAGAGTCGTTATTATGAGTCTTAAAAGAGTACTTAAAATGAGTCTTAAAAGAGTATTATATTTGAGTCTTAAAAGAGTCTTAATTTTGAGTATTAAATGAGGCATAAAACAGTCATTATTATGAATCATATTTTGAGGCCCACAACCTACAAAAATGTACTCATAAAAGACTCTTTTAAGAGTCATAATGTTTGCTGGGTATCTGCATAAAATATTTTGACTTGAAATTTTTGTCTATAATTTTTTTTTAAATTTTTTGAAATTTTAACTTTGTTCAAAAATGAAACTTTTTAACGTTGGCTAAACGACATCAATCGGACGAGAATAGCGTAGTTTTGAAGATTTAAGTCGACATCTCATCGAAATGTATTCAAAAAAGACTAAAAAAAAAAAAAAAAAAATACAGAATGAGCAAATTTCTCAACATTTTTTATGCAGATAGTAATAATTTTTAAAGTTTTAATTTTGTTTTTTTTCGTTTTTGAAAATACAGCGAAACAAAAAACTTTTCCATACAAAAAGTGAGTTTTTGACCAAAACAGACACTTGTTTAAAAAATTCCAGGAAGCCTAAGGGTTAACACATAGCGAAATCTTTTGAGGAGGGTAGCACAATGAGCCAAGGTACATTTTAGATCGAGTTTATCGAACACGTTTCTTTTTTTTTTTGTATGGATACCGATCCGGCCTAATACAATACACAGGGTGGACCAAATACAATTTTTTTTTAAATGCAATAAAATATACAAAATTTAATTTTTTCCATGTATTATGGCTTTATTAGCAAGAACAAACATTCCCATTAATTATGGAACACAACTTCGTTCAAGTGGATGCCTTGGCTAGCTTCGCAGTAGCGCATTCTGTCACTCCAATTTTCCAAGACCTTGTTGATGGTTTCGGGCTGTAGCTCACGGATTGCTTGGATGATAGTGGCCTTAAGTGCTTGAATATTTTCCGTATTGTTGGAATAACATCGGCCCTTCACGGTTCCCCACAAAAAAATGTCCAAAGGGGTCAAATCGCAGGTCCGAGGCAACCAATTGACATCGCCAAGACGGCTGATAACACGATTTGGGAATTTGATGCGCAAGAGATCAGCAGGTACAGCAGGCGCGGTGGGTGCTTCATTTCGGGAAAAACTTCTTTTTAAATAATACACTGTTTGGGCTACACACCACTAACTTTGGAAATAAGTTTCCAATATTTCCCAACGTTGTTCAAGCGTAAAGCGACTCATTTCTTTCTGCAGAGGTATGATACTGACTTTATGTCAAGATTTCAAGGAGGAAACAGCTGTCAGTGTCAAAATAACCTATGATTTAAAAAGAAACCACTAGATGGCCCACCCTGAGTAGTGAAAAAGCGACTTGCTGCAGGTCTCTGGTTCAGATATCAAATTTTTTGGCAACAATGACTTCCAAGAGTAATGACTAATGACAGAAAATTTACTTTAATTTGTACAAAAATTTCTATAATTACGGTAGGTTGCTTACGTAGTTGCCATTTTGTTTTGCCTGAAAGTTAAAATTGAAGTTCTTGCAAGAATATAAAAATTATTTTCTCTTGTTTCAAGAACTAATATGTACTTCAAGCTCTCTGGTATTTTTTGGTATCGCAACTAACCGGATCGATTTCAATAAATAAGACAAAGAAGCTTGGAAATAAATTTCACAAAAATGCAATAATCATTAATTATGATAACTAATAATTGCTCAATTTCTTGGCTTATAAATATCCTGAATTCCTTTCTTTGGCCTTCGTTCGTTCGGGCGTTCATTTGTTCGTTTGTTTGAACCATGAAGCCTTTATCTCAAACTCTTAAAGTCAGGAGTTGCTCTGTTGGCAACAATTGGCAAGAAAACTAAAAGAAACATAAGCTTAATTTATTGCTACTGCAATCATGACCGACAAATCACACACAACCAAACAAAAAATACACACTCACACATACACAAACACACAAATACTGTAACAAAAGTTATAAGCATTCCTAACAATGATTTAGTGTTGGTGTAGAACTGTTGGAGCTGGTGTGTGTGTGTGAAACTTGGGCGATAGCGAAAAAGGGTTTTTCTAATCGAAGCATTACCTAATGCATTACTACTCGTAAAAGAAGCAGTGATGGGATTAAAAATATATAAAATGTCTTTTCTATATAAAGTTCTGAAAGTCATTTAATCTGTAAATATTGTTAAAAATATAATATTTATAAGATATTATATTTAAAATCACATTTTTGTACCCGATTCTTGAATTACAGCACCAGTTCTTGTGGTAATGTCTTCGAAAATGCTTGCTTGCATCCTTGATTTTGGAGTAGGTGTGTGTGTTCTGAACGTTCGAGTGTATGTTAAATGTTAAGGGAAAAACCAATTGTTTTTGTTTGTGACGTTTGAATGCCATCAATAAAATTTCACAGAAGCACACTCACACTCACACTCACAAATATGCGCACACATTTGACATGTTGGAATAATTTAGCACCAGGAATGATTGATTTATGACAGTGTCAAATTGTTGTAGCCTTCAATTGTTTTATTTTTCCAAATAAATACATTTGAACAACACAAGAAGATGATGTCGAGCAATGCAGGAGGAGGCATGGGATAAACTAAGGAAATAAGCTTCACACAAGAACTGTGGCATAGCTCTAGGCGCTTATATCAAATGAGTGCTTTCTAGGTTCGGCTGAGACTTGAACTGAGGTAGTTATTTATTTTTAAGCAGCTTATCGAGTTATTGTCTATTTTTTTTTGTCTATTTTTTGACAGTTGTAGGTAAAAGCATGACAGTTGTAGGTAAAATATTCTTAAAATTGTTTACTTTTTCCATTAATCTTTTCTTATTTACAAATTATATAAATTCCTTAAATTTGTACTCAGCTGGCTTAACTTAATTCTATCTTTTGTTAAAGTTTCTCAAAACCAACCATGCAGCTGGTAGCCAGAAGCGCCATTTGTAAATTCCTGCGGCTACTGTGTGTGAGTATTTCCGTTATCACGTCACACGCTTACATGGTTTCATTATCAGCTGTTATAAGCGCATCGTTTGCATATTTAATGAAAACTAATTAAATGCATTCCTTGTCCTTTTTTGACTTTGCCATCGTTGGATGAAACTTTATCACCAGTCAGCCACCTCCATCCGGCGCACATCAAAGTCAAGTTAATTAACTTCAGTTGCGGTTGATGCGGTTCTCAGTCTCCGCACCTGACCGCATATTTTTTTTTTTTTATTTTATACACAGACTAATTTTGTGAAGATGCTTCACAGGAAAAAAATTGACCACAACAATTACAACAAATTCGGCTTTACATTAACATAAGCGCCAAAAAGTAGGCTAATAACTCTGTGGCTTTGATTAAAGCCACAATGCAAACAAGAGGCTTAAAATTTTGTGCCTAGTTGTTGAGTGTAATTTTAAATGCATTATATTCCAAACTCACACACACAAATAACACATGTGTACATACTCGTACACAAATAAATTTGCACTCACGCACGCTCACTTCTAAGTCACCAGCTCACTGATTTTGGTAATTTGTAATTGACGTTGTCGTTAAAACTGACCCAATTGTGGAAAAAGTCAAATACTAGTCGCACGAACGCACACACACACACGCATACACCCGCTGTCACCAAATCTAACACCAACACTTTTACTTACATCAATTCGTGCCATGTCAATAACAGCGCCAGCAGCAGCCACATCAGTGGTGGCAGCGCCGATGGCTTACATCAAAACCAATTATATAATTGAGCTTAGATCAAACAGTGGGTACATTTTACGAAAAACATTTCAAAATTGTTCGAAAGTCAATCATGCTTAAATAATAAAAAAAACAATACCTTGAGATAAATCGCAGTTCGACCTTGGCTAACTTGTTCCACTGTCTTCATTCGCGTAGCTGCATGTGACACAGGTTTTGAAATTAAATTACATGTTTACAACGTGCTTCACATACGCACCTGGACAAACCCACATGCATCCAATGTAAGAGCTGTTCGAGACAATTATTATGTGCTTGTGCAGCGCATTAGTTTAACGATTTGGCAACGTTTTAATTTGGTTTAACATGGCAAAGGAAAAATAATTTTATTGTAACATTTTCATAAATTGCTGAATGTATGTGAAAAATAAACGGACTATAGGGAAATGTCCCAACGGAATAGTGGGTGCCTGTTAATCTAGAAATTCATGTAAAAAACCTTTTAAGCAATTAAGAGTTAAGTGTTTAGAAGAGATTAAGTATGTAATATATTCTGAATGAAATATGTGAAACAAAAGAGCCTTCATTTCACAAAAAATAGTTCTTCCTTGTGATCTTAATAAGACAAAACAACGAAAGACTTACTGTCTTTCACGGCAACGAATAACAGTGAATGACAATGACTAACAATGAATGACAATGACTGACAATGAACGTAAATCAATGATAATAAATGACAATAAATATTAATGAATAACAATCAATGTCAATGAGTTGCAATGAATGACAATAAATAACAACGAATGACAATGAATGACAGTAATCAATAATAAACGTAAATTTATGACAATGAATGACAATAACTGATAATGAATAACAATGACTTCTAATGAATTACAATGAATGACAATAAATGACAGTAAATGAGAATAAATGACAGTAATCGGCAATGAACGTAAATTTTTGACAATTAATGACAATAACTGAAAATGAATAACAATGACAATGACTAACAATGAATGACAAATCACAAAGAAAACAAAAAAAATACGTTTATCGCCAATTTGCCGTAAACGAACTTCGTTTGTTGTGCTTCAAAGCGTTATTTGCAAACGTTTCAACAGTTGTCATAATAATAGTCAGTTGCAATAAATGCATCATTTATTTGCAGGAAATAAATTTCGTTTGTCATAAACGCGAGTGATTTTTCAGTTGCAGCAATTGAAAAATTTGTTTTTCCCAACTAAAAACTTCGTTTGTTTTTCCCTTCGTTGTATAAACACAATGTTTATAGTTCAGAGTAACTTTTTTGAAAAAATTGTTACAATATAAGCAAATTAGTAATTTGTTTAACAAGCGGACAGAGATAGCAACAGAGGTGCGATGAGTGCAATCCATAAGAAGACGGACGCACAAAGGCAGAAAGATAAATAATATAATAAATAATAATGACCAAAATAGCTTTCGGAATATGCATAAGAAAAATAAAATAAATAACTGGCCATTTCAGCCCTTGAAAGGACTTTGACCTAGCTTCTTATGATCAATTGTGTTGTGCGTGTTATTAAGTTTGTACACAATTGACCGAGAACCGGACCTACATGCTTAACGCCGACTCCGAACGGCGATGAACGGAATGTTCTCGTTCTCAAGAAGCTTTACATGGCAATTTGATTACTCTCTGAGGTTTGCCATTGTCTGCAGAGAGGTGGCGGCCGTACAGAAAAATTATTTTAATTCAAATAATTTTCTGTCGCTGCTGGGATTCGAACCTGGGTTTCCAAAGTTCGTTGACATAGCGGCCACACACTTTAACCAACTACGCCACGGACGCCACATTCGGAATATGCATATAAGATATATTTTTAAGTTGATGACAACTGAATATTCGTTTGCGGCAAATACAACTCGCAAACGAAGTGTAGTTGGTGAATTTTTCAGTTGCGGTAAACGAAAAATTTCTTTGCGTGAATAAGAAACGATAAACGGCAATTTTAATTAATTAAAACACATATGAATGACAATAAATGACAATAAATATTAATGAACAACAATGAATGTATGAACAATGAAGACAACCGAAAATTAACGTACATTTATGACAATTTATGAATGACAATAAATAACCATGAATGAACAATATATGAAAATTAATGACGATACATATGAATGACAATTAATGACAACAACTGAAAATTAATGACATCGATTGACAATGAATCAAAATATATGACAATAACATAAATGACGCTAAATGACATTGAATGACAAAAAAAGAGATGGCTGTGTCGTATACCCACAGTTTTTAACGTCACATTGTTTTGATATCCTTGTCCCTATTCTTTTTTTTGTTCCTAAACTTATCGTCATCCTTCTGTTATTTTTTATTTGTCCTTACAATTTTCCTACTTCATGTCTTAACTCTTGTTTCAATCTTTTAATTTTTGACTTAATACTTGTCCGAATCCCTTTTCAAGTTTGGAAAAATGTGTTTATGGTGTGTCTAAATCCAGTTCTTGTTGTAGTATTTTTCCGGTTTCATAGTCCGGGTTTATTGTTTTCTTTTGTTGTTCGTGACCACTGTTGGCCAACTTTTTTCAGTTATGTTGTTTTTGTTGTTGTTGTTGTTGTTGTTGTTGTTGTTGTTGTTGTTGTTGTTGTTGTTGTTGTTGTTGTTGTTGTTGTTGTTATTGTTGTTGTTGTTGTTGCTGTTGTTGTTGTTGTTGTTGTTGTTGTTGTTGTTGTTGTTGTTGTTGTTGTTGTTGTTGTTGTTGTTGTTGTTGTTGTTGTTGTTGTTGTTGTTGTTGTTGTTGTTGTTGTCGTTATTATTATTGTTGTTGTTGTTGTTGTTTCTGTTGTTGTTGTTGTTGTTGTTGTTGTTGTTGTTGTTGTTGTTGTTGTTGTTGTTGTTGTTGTTGTTATTGTTGTTATTGTTGCTGTAGTTGTTGTTGTTGTTGTTGTTGTTGTTGTTGTTGTTGTTGTTGTTGTTGTTGTTGTTGTTGTTGTTGTTGTTGTTGTTGTTGTTGTTGTTGTTGTTGTTGTTGTTGTTGCTTTTTCTTTTTAATTTGCTTTTGTTTTTGCTTCTCTCTTGGTTGTGCTTTTCTGTGGTACTTTGCCTTAGTTGCATACAATTAATCCATGCAGCAATGATGCATTTCCGTTACATTAAACGCTACCTTGACGAGCCTCATGACGCCATTCAATTTTTATTTCTTTTTGTTATGTGGCCAAAGACCTCGCCTTCATTTTCGATCCATAAAATTTATCGTTGCGCCAGTAGTCACACAGTTAAAATTCCATGCAACGTTTTTTCTTGATTGTAGCATTCTAACGGCATTATGTGGTTGCCACCCTGATATCATGACGATAAGAATTTTTTTTATATTTTTCTTGTGTGGTTTAATAGCATATCTATTCTATCGTAAAATGAACTTTACAGTAGCACGTCTCTCGAGTAAGTAATTATTCCATGTAACGATATTACGTTTCTGTTACATAAGTTGCTATCTTCCAGACCTGATAACGTCAGAATTTTTGTTTTATTTTTGTCGTAAAACCAAGGATAAATTCTTTACTTTCCTTTTTAAACATTTATTGTAGCTTAAATACTTACCGAGTATTAATTCAATGCAACGCCGTTGCATGAATGTTGCATTATAGATCTTTGAGCGGCTCTCCCGGCACCCCCATGATGTCAAAAATTTTTTGTCTGATTTTGTTGTGAGGGCTTAGAGCGTATCATATTTTTTATCTTAGCACTAATACTCAACGGGTAATAATGCCATGTAACAAATTTCCAGTTGCGTTGCTTAAGCAACTCAAACTGCGTCCCGATGACATTTTGAATTTTGTTTTTATTTTTTTTTTTTTTAGAATGAAGTGAAATAACTAACCTTTACGGTCGTTTCATTATTTAAATGAATTTAAATGAATTTAAGTGCGTAACAATTCAATGCAACGCCGATGAATTTTGAAAAAAATGACCTTTCAATTTTTTTGGAAACCTGGGCGGTAAGACGTAACTTGGTCACGTCAAAAGACAACAATTAATAATAAATAATAATAAAAGACAATTAATGACTATTATTAAGAATTCATGACAATTAAGACAATTAATGACAAAAAAATGAAAACTAATGACAAAACCAATTAATGTCAACCAATCCACTATAAATGGCAATAAATGTCACATTTGACACTAAATGATAAACGACAATTGTTGATAATTAAAGGCAATATATGTGAATGATAATAAATGACAGTGAAAGAAGTGATTCATAATGAATCACTCTATATGACAATGTTCTAAAAAAAATGCGTGGTCATAAAAGGGTTCATGAAACGTAAATTTTGTTCTTCGTGTTAATAGGCAGATGGAACCCATTTTTTTTATTACCGACCTCGAAAACATTAAATAAAGTTGTCAAACTTCGCTTGTTTTTTTTCTGACCAATTGTTGTACAGTGTAATTAATGACAATTGACAATAAATGATAATTAATTTGACAAAGAACAGTTAATTACATTTAAGGGTTAACAAAGATAATTACTGACAGTTCATGAAATGCATCAAATGAATCAATTGAATAAAATGAAACGAAATTAATGAAATTAATGAAATTAATGAAATTAATGAAATGAATGAAATGAATGAAATGAATGAAATGAATGAAATGAATGAAAAGAATGAAATGAATGAAATGAATGAAATGAATGAAATGAATGAAATGAATGAAATGAATGAAATGAATGAAATGAATGAAATGAATGAAATGAATGAAATGAATGAAATGAATGAAATTAATGAAATGAATAAAATGAATGAAATTAATGAAATGAATGAAATTAATGAAATGAATGAAATAAATGAAATAAATGAAATGAGTGAAATGAATGAAATGAATGAAATGAATGAAATGAATGAAATGAATGAAATTAATGAAATTAATGAAATGAATGAAATGAATGAAATGAATGAAATGAATGAAATGAATGAAATGAATGAAATGAATGAAATGAATGAAATGAATGAAAAGAATGAAATTAATGAAATTAATGAAATTAATGAAATGAATTAAATGAATGAAATGAATGAAATGAATGAAATGAATGAAATGAATGAAATGAATGAAATGAATGAAATGAATGAAATGAATGAAATGAATGAAATGAATGAAATGAATGAAATGAATGAAATGAATGAAATGAATGAAATGAATGAAATGAATGAAATGAATGAAATGAATGAAATGAATGAAATGAATGAAATGAATGAAATGAATGAAATGAATGAAATGAATGCATGAAATGAATGAAATTAATGAAATGAATGAAATTAATGAAATTAATGAAATTAATGAAATTAATGAAATGAATGAAATGAATGAAATGAATGAAATGAATGAAATGAATGAAATGAATGAAATGAATGAAATGAATGAAATGAATGAAATGAATGCATGAAATGAATGAAATTAATGAAATGAATGAAATGAATGAAATGAATGAAATGAATGAAATGAATGAAATGAATGAAATGAATGAAATGAATGAAATGAATGAAATGAATGCATGAAATGAATGAAATTAATGAAATGAATGAAATAAATTAAATAAATGAAATGAGTGAAATGAATGAAATTAATGAAATGAATGAAATGAATGAAATGAATGAAATGAATGAAATGAATGAAATGAATGAAATGAATGAAATGAATGAAATGAATGAAATGAATGAAATGAATGAAATGAATGAAATGAATGAAATGAATGAAATGAATGAAATGAATGAAATGAATGAAATTAATGAAATGAATGAAATTAATGAAATTAATGAAATTAATGAAATTAATGAAATGAATGAAATGAATGAAATGAATGAAATGAATGAAATGAATGAAATGAATGAAATGAATGAAATGAATGAAATGAATGAAATGAATGAAATGAATGAAATGAATGCATGAAATGAATGAAATTAATGAAATGAATGAAATAAATTAAATAAATGAAATGAGTGAAATGAATGAAATTAATGAAATGAATGAAATAAAAATGAAATTAAAATGAAATAAATGAAATGAATGACAATGTTTGAATGATGACAATGAAAGAATGATTACATTTTTTTTATTATCTATTTAAAATATTTTCTTCATATATGCTGGTTATGTGAGCTTCCAAAACTTGTTTGTCACTCTGTTGATTGTGAACAGCCCTTGAATGAAAAATGTTGCGAGTTTCTATTTAAGCCAAATTCTAAATGTGTATTCGTAGCTGGCACAGTTTATCTTGACAACTTTCTGTTTGAGAAAGCTGTCTGTTTGGTAGCTTTTCGACGCACATTGTTTTTGTTTTTTTTTCTCCATCCATTTTCTATTTCTAATTTGAATTTGAAAGTTTAGCTATCATGACAAGCAGTTTGACTATAGTTTCAGTTTCTGATTTCAGCTTCAACTCTTCGCATAACCTTCAACCCTTCAGGGTTGTAATTTAATTAAAATAACATTTATTTTTGGCTCAATGCCAAATTTGGATTAACTGATTTACAAATTTGCTTAAGCTTAAAGTTTAGCATCAACACACACTTACTCACGTATATACAGATACCTACATATACCCACACACTTTTACCCCGTCATGATTAAAGTATTTAAGTGCTGGCTTATGTCAATGGTTCTGCCCCATGTACGGCAACATTTTATTTGACACCCGAAATACAACCCACGAAATTGCTACGCTGAAGCATAAGCAAGCAATTCAATCCATCGCAGTTAAGTGAGGAAAATTGCTTCATTAACGCACTAGCAAATGGCAACCCGGATGGAACTTCATGGCTTGGCATTAGAACAATTCGGTCATCAGGCATCATCAGGCGAACGTGTAGAATTTTGAAATGCTGTAAATTGCTTTTGGGACTCTTTGGATTGCCTACACGCGCAACGTGGTGCTCATTGGGTGGTCTACATGTGAACATGTACAAATAAACATACATATATGCATACAAACATAAGTCTTAGTAGCCTAGAATGGTTTAACGGAAACGTGCTATGGTAGCTTCAAGAAAGTAGTTTGAGATATGAACTTGGCACTTGGTAGAGTTTATGGACGAAATGCGTTAAATACCGAGACATGAGCTCTAAATAGATAAAGATACATCTATAAATAATTGTGTAGGAAGAAACAAACCTTATATGGCGCAAAGACATTGGGAAGTTTTTATTTAAATAAATTTTCTTAACCATTGCTTATGTGAGTAAAATATAAAAAATTATTTGGAATGAAATTCTGAAATTCACTCTATAGTACAAAAAATAAGTTCCAATATTTTTAATTTATTTTAAAACTAGTAAGAAATGATCTTCGACTGTGCCGAAGTTAAAATACCCCCATGTCCGAACCGAAGTATATTCAAAGTCTTAAGCAGTCAAAAAAAATGTTAAATTGTAAAAACATTTTCGTCATACAGTGATGTGCGATGAAATAGAGCCAGTGCTATAAAAGTTATTTAAATCAAAAAATCTTAGGGAACCTTGCATTTTTAATTTTTTCTTTTAATAGGTTAAAAAGAATAATTCATTTAATTAATATTAGTAAACTAATTCATTAAGTTACGTGTGAAACAAAAACGAAAAAATTCAAAATTCAATGATATGTCCTCTTTCGGCTGTTTAATTAAAATAGAGCCAGAAATAGTTACTTGATTTTAGCCATGACATGTGATTAGAAAATTTGAAATTTCATGATATAATCAATATAAATTATGGAAATATAATTATTTCTACCTCAATATTTGGTGCAGTATCCATTATTTCTGATAAATTCTGAGCAACGCCTAGGCAACGAATCCACTAGTTTTTGGTACTTAGTAGCTTGAATTTTCTTCCATGCCTCCTTGATTAACCTCCAAAGATCATCTCTTAAGACTTCGATGTATTTTTGTCTAAACGATTTGTTTCCCGCTTCGATGTGTGTTTCGGGTCGTTATCCTGCTGATACATCTATCGAAGCGGCATATTAAATCCTGGTGTATTTCAAAGCATTCATCTTTTACTCGAAGCGAAATAAGGGACATGTGCCATTTTATGAGAAACACCTCAAAACCATTCTACTCCCACCGCTATGTTTAACAGGTTTTTATAGTATGTTGAGGCAGGAATTCGTCATTAGGGGGTCTTCTCATAGAAAGGCTGCCTCGGTCGAGTTAAATAAATTAACTTTGGTTTCATCTGACCAAAGAATGTTTCGCCATTTGCTCGTTGGCCAACCATCATAATCCTTTGCGAGTTGAAATCGCTTGCGGACATTAACTTTGGTCAGGAGTGGTATCTTTTTTTGGTGTTTTTTTTTTTTTGTGAAAACTTTAATTCGTTCTCAACCATTTTCTTTGCAGTCAACTATACCGGCTATTATTCTTTGGCTTTTACCTTGTTTACGCAAATTTTTAATAATTTTTCGGTTTTCAGAACTGCAGTGCTTCGCTCTTCCCATTTTAAAATCATAAAACTCAGAACTCTCACTCAAGTTCTGTAGTAAAATTTTTTTAAAAAAGATCTTTTTAAATTAAAAAATTTTTAGTTATATTGGTTGGCTCTATTTTAACGCACACTTTAAATGCAACAATATCACACAATTTCACAGGTTAGAGAAAAATAAAGGCGCAATTGTACTCAAAAACAACTGTACAATATTCATGGGAGAAGTGGTTTTTAAACTACGTTTGGTTTACAACACACCAAGTTGTTACAAAAAATTTGAATTAAGTAATATCACCAGCAAGTGCGTGGCTCTATTTCATCGCACATCACTGTAGTTTCAACAGAAAATATTCTCTTTTGTTATTTTACCTTTTTGATAAAGTCACTTTGTATGGGAGGAAGACGAGGTTTTCATCCGATTTGGTTGAATTCATACTCAGAGTGTATATTAAATATGAAAGCTTATATGCAACATTTCAAGTCCATATAATAATTTTTGTGGAATTCTAAGAGATTTTACCGTTTTGATAAAGTCACTTTGTATGGGAGGTAAATATTTATCGAGCTTTTCTTTTGTTTCTTTCGCATGGCTCATTTTTGATTCGATTTGGCTCATTTTCGAACTCGATTTCGAAAATGATTTCGATTTCAAACTTTATTTTTTAGATACAAACTTAAATATTGAATTTCGTGATGATAGCTTGAAAATTACGGCTGTAATCGTGATCACAGACAGACGGACAGACGGACATGGCTAATAAAGAGCTCCACGGGTGTGTTTGCAAGACATTCGTTTGTTTTTGCATGCTCACTCTATTCAACTCTCAACTTTAACAGCATTTAAACACAAACAATATAGAGACCAAGACCAAATGAGCATAAAAAGCATATCGAAAACAAGACAAACGAGAACTTCTTCAAAGCGAGCATATAAAGTAAAATAGAAATGTGTTGAAATGTGTTGATATGCTCGGTGCTAGACACTGAGTAATGGTGTATTTTATGCTTATTTTTTAAAATTATTTGATGAAATTAAAAATCTAACTTATAAAACGAATATAGAATTAACGAAAAAAAAACAACAACTTGCACACAAATAATGTGTGTTGTTATTGTTTTGTGTTTAAAAGGTTTTTCTGCTTCATATCAGATCAAAGAAAATAGCATTACAAAGGGAGTGACAAAATTAATATACCCCGTTTACGTTTTTTAAAGGTAGGCGTATAAAATAATGTGAGCTGCAATGTGCTCGATGCGTGCTATTTTATGACACAGTGAAAACAAAACTTTTTCTAATAATATGATTTTTAAGAGAGAATAACTGTGTTTTTAATATTTTCAGAAATATCAAAAAAGTGCTGCGATGTGCTCTCATTGTGCTACAATATACCGCAGAAAAATTAAACAAATCTTATATTTGCGGATCTAAGAGCGTATAGGGGCATTCAAGATGATGCCAGCCTAATAAAGAAAACACACGATTTTTGTCAAAATTATTATTAATTCTTCTACATACTCCCTTTTTTGCTCGATACACTTATTCCAACAATTTTCTAACATTGCGATGCCCTTTGAATAGTAGGATTTCTCAAAATTTCCGAAATACGCTTCAGTTTTCAATTCAATCTTTTTATTCGTCATAAATCTCCTTCCCTGGAGCCACAATTTTAAGTTTGGGAACAGATAATAGCCGCTGGGGGTAAAATCTGGAGAATATGGGGGTGAGGAAGCAGCACGAAGCGTAACTCGTGCAATTTGGCCATGGTTTCGATCGATTTGGGAGCTGGAACATTGTCCTTCAATAAATGGGGCGATTTCGTTCTTCAATTTCTCCAATAATTTACATTAAAAGTCGCTGTTGATTGTTTTTCCTTTTCTGAAATAGCCGATGAACAAAACGTCACTTTAATACCAAAAAAAAAAAAAAACGCCAAAACGTTTCCGACCGTTTGTTAAGACTTCGCTTGCATTGGTGCACTTCCACTCGGACCTACCCACTCTTTTGCTGATTCCTTGGATTTTGATGTATAGTGGTGGATCCATGTTTCATCCATGGTCACTATTACGCAAAAAACAGTCGGATTTTGTTTTAACATGTCCAAACATTGTTGGGAAGTGCGAACACGTTCATGTTTTTGATTGATTGCTAATGAATCTTGCACTGAACCTATCTTGCACTCAGCTTTCTCATACCCAAATGTTCATGTAAAATTGAAACCACCGACCCACATTGATATACCTACAGCAGAAGCTATCTCACGCACTTTCATTTTCAGATTCGTCAATACGAAATTTTTTCCAATACATTCTGGAGTGGTCACTGTTTTTGATGCTTTCCGGCGTGTTCATCTTTTGTGCTGATTCGACCTCTTTTGAACTCTGCAATCCAATATTTGACTATTGAATATGACGGATCAGATTCACAATAATATTTATCGAGCTTTTCTTTTGTTTCTTTCGTTTTTTTGTTACTCAAAAAGTAATGCTTAACAGTGGCGGATCTACATACAGGCTGAAAGGCTTAAGCCCCCCTTGGAGAATTTTTTGTATGAAAAAAAAATTAAAAAAGTTGAAAAAGACGTCTCAGCCCCCCCTTTGGCATAAAAAAGTATAGTTCCCCCCCCCTCTTTGGCAAATCCTAGATCCGCCATTGATGCTTAATCAAAATACGAAATTCTTCCTTATCGATTTTTATAACAATACCAACAGTTGTTCAATTTAGTCACTATTCATTGACAGATCAATCTGATATTTATGGTGTTTTCATCTTAAGGTTGCCATCCGTCAAAAATGTCATGCATTTGAAGAGTGGTGGTGTCGTTACTTGAAGACCGGCAACATGTTGAATTGCAAACAGTTGCAGAAGTTTTTAAAAAGGACCTATACCTTTCTAGCTCATAAATTTTTTTAAAAATTTATACAAATTATTTATACGTAATTTAAAAAATACGCCAGTAGTAAGATTTGCGTTACTTTTAAAAGGGCGGAAGAGGCGTGGTCAAAACTTAGTATGCCATAACCTAAGTTATGATCAAGTAATATGTGAGCTGAGTTTGAATTAAATCCGTTCAGCCGTTAAGATTTGTATAGTAGTCAAACAAACAGAAAATGATTTTTATTAATATAGATTATTCATTATCTTCAACCTCTTAATATTCTTGAAGGTTAATAACCATTTAAGTTTTTTAGATAAAATTTCAGGAATACTTGAGTGCTGAAAATATATTTGTTTTGTTTTCAAAGTAATTCATTAGAAATCTTCAACGATAGGTAAGGATTAACTTAAATGGGACATTTTTGAGGAATATTCAGATAAATGTTAACACTTTTTTAAACACTTTATGGTACAGTTTTAAAATTTTTGAAAAAAGTCATGCCATAAAAGTGCCACATCATAAAAAGCATACCCTAAGACTAAACTCACCGGGCACATTACGGCAAAATTAGTTCTTCGTCACATATAAAAAATGGCTTACTATGAGCACATTTCACCAAAGGTATTATAATTTATAGTTTTTGGCAATACTTTTTGTTCTTAAAGAAAATTTTGGTCTTAAAAAAATCATTCAATATTTTAAGGAATATTTTTAATATCATTGTTATTGTTGCTTTTATGAAGAAAAGCAATGTTTAATATACAAAATTGTATAAGTGACTCTTCAAATATGCATAGCTCACCATTTCAACATATTTGGGTACAACAATTTATTGAAGCTTCTACCAATTGCTATGCCACTTGCTCTCTCTCTCTCTCAGTCAGCGGCTATTAAATATAAGCGGCTTAAATTTTTTTTCTTAATTGCTTGACAAATTAAATAAAATCAGCTTAACAGCTTTTCGACTTTTCAACTTTTCTGTCGGCAAGCTCAACTTCGCGCCCATCAAAAGCTGCCTTATACCATTGAAGAAGAGCGTTGGTTTCAAGGGTAAAGAAAAAAAAATATACATATCATAAATTGGAAAACATGCTGCGTGTGCATGTACTCCCACCAACGCAGCTTTTTATCCGCAAATTGTTGGTGAGGCAGCTATAAATGTACAAACATATTTTATATTTATATAAATGTTATTGATATTATAGCCATAAACATGCATGCATACATATATTTATAAGTGGAAATAATTAGTCAGCATTAAGGATTAGCTGTGTAGGATAACACAGCAGATTAAGAGTTATATTATAAGCTCTTAATATGCTACGCAGCAGAGGAGTAGGTGATTAAGATTTTCAATTAATTTATGTTAATTCGTTACGTGGTTATATGTTTATTTGCTCCTTACTTTCATAAATTAAAGTCTTTTGTTACAGTTTTAATGGGTTGGTAATAAGCGTGAATTATTGCCTCTTGTTGATGGTTATGATATTCGAGTTTCGATTATGAAGCTTCGAAACTCATGATATTTTCAAAAACCTTAAATTGTATATACCTATACCTTTGAAAAATATTCCAATTTTTTACACAAAATTGTTTGGAAATTTCTGTCTCACTCTTATTGCAATTCTTAAATATTTGAGAGAGAAATGTTTGCAAAATTGTACTTTCAAAAACATGTGATTTGAACAGAAATCTTACATATCAAAATGTTTTCTAGTCAATTTAAAATACTAGTTCATCTTAATGTAATCAAAAAATATGACATGGCATATGACATAATACATGATATGACATATGACATGACATATGAAATTACATATGGCATGACATATGGAAGAACACATGAAATAACATATGACATGACATATGACATGACATATGACATGGCATGACATATGACACGATAGGGGGATTATATATCCAGAAGCCGAAAAAAGGTGATGTTTGTGAATTTTTTAAGCAAACCTAAGGGATATTTTTAAATGAGGGTTTTTATACCTAAAAATATACACTTTCAGGAGTATGACATGAAATATGACTTATGACATGAAATATGACATATGATAGGGTTATTGACATATATCCAATTCAATTTTCTAGGCGATACTCTCCACAAACTTCTGTACCATCAACTATAACTTTTGAATTGTAAGTATTGATAAATTTTTCATTCCAGTTGATTAGAAAAGAGGAAAGAATTGAAGAGAGACTAAAACGTAGGACCATGTTCAACTCGGGATCCGAATAACTAAACTCTGGGTTGGTAGTCAATGGCGCTACCATTCGAATACCGAGCCTGATAGTTGAAGGTTCAAAATATTCACTGTCTTTTTATAAAAATTAGCCAAAAATTGTTTTTGTTAAAAAAGAATTTGAGTTCAATTTAAAATTTAAATTATTTTTGGGTATTTTTTAACTCTCTTTCATATGATTAACAATTTCACAATTCAAAAATTGTCTAATTTACTTAATATTCAATCTATCTAGAAAATTTTGCACACATTTGCTTCAAATTCTCTACGTTGCTTTCCCGCTTGGCTCCTTGGACTGGACTGTTTGTCGGATTTTTGATACTTTCTTTTTTTAAAAAAGTAATCTTTAATTAGCTGCGTTCGATTCGTCAGTGCTCAACTCAACTACGGTAAAAAACGGCTACTCACTTAGCTGTTACTTACTGCATAGTTGGCAACACTTTTGTTTTTACAGACCACATAAAGTCTGACAGTAAATTCATTTTGTTTTTGTACTCACATCACATTTTGAGAGAATCTATTACTTTTACCTTATTCCGTACACAAGCCAACTAAAAAATAAAAACCTGGCAACGCAACTTTACTCAACTCAACTGATAATTGACCTACTCTATACTCAACTGCTGTAGACTTTGTTGTTGTTTTTTCCATACAAATTTTGAAATAAGCGACATGAATTGAGTATAGGCTGGCGAATCGAACGCAGCTATTATAAAGATAGTAGTAACTTACAAAGCACAAAACTTTTTTCGGCAACAATAAGAAATAAATCCCTGTGCACAAGTTTAATAAATGGCCTGTACACATTATAGTAACATGAATACACGACGCACAATGGTTCCAAATCGAAAAAAGACGGCCAAAACCTTTAAGGTGTTGTCTAATCTGCATGAAAATAATGATTTGCAGGTTTTTGAGTTCGTTGATCACGAATCTGAAGTCAAAAATTTGAAATTCAAAATGGCGGCTTAAAAATATCGGCCATGAACATGCTAATTTTTATAATAACTATATTATGAGGTTCAATTTTGTTGCTATAAAAGTTTTCGAGGTTGCTGATCACGAATCTGAAATCAAAAATTTGAAATTTAAAATGGCGGCCATGAACATGCTAATTTTTATAATAACTATATTATGAGGTTAAATTTTGTTGCTATGAAAGTTTTCGAGGTTTCTGATCACGAATCTGAAGTCAAAAATTTGAAATTCAAAATGGCGGCCATGAACATGCTAATTTTTATAATAACTATATTATGCAGTACAATTTTGTTGCCCCGAACGTTTTCGGGGTCGCTGATCACGAATCTGAAGTCAAAAATTAAAAATTCAAAATGGCAACTTACAAATGGCGGCCACAAACATGATAATTTTTACAATAACTATATAATGATTTTCAAATTTGGTGCCCACAAAGTGTTCGGGGTTCGCTGATCATGAATCTGAAGTCAAAAATTCGAAATTGAAAATGGCGGCTAAAAAATGTATGCTAACTTTTATAATAACTTCGAAAGTCAAATTGACGGCCATGAACTAATTTTTGAGCTAAATTTTCTAAAATCTTAGATTTCATAACTTTTTTAATATTCTTTATAATAAATCTGAGGTCTGATAATAATGGTAAATCTGATAATAATGGGAAAATTATGGAAAAATTATTTTTTTTTTGTTTATTTTTAATATTTATTTTAAAAAACTATTCTTCTAATAGAAGTAAAACATCTGGTGGTAAATGTAATGTAATTGTAAATAACAACCGATCGCAGACAAAATGAAGTTTAAAAAAAATGCGTACAAAGGGCAAAACGCAGCTGATTTTCACAAATTCAAGTCAAAACAAATGACTACTCAGTTAGCTTCGATAATGCGACAAGAGAGTTAGGCATGTAATTTTAATGTTTTAATAATTATATACACACAAAGTTAAACTCATTAGCTAAGTAAGTTTAATACCAATACAAAAAAATTACTTACTTACTTACTTATCTGGCGCTTACAACCGTAAGTCGGTATAAGAAATTGCGCCAGCCATTTCTGTTTTGTGCTTGCTGGCGCCAGTTGGAAACACCAATCGTGGTCAGGTCATCCAACACCTGACCCTTCCAACGAAGATGTGGGCGTCCTCTTCTGCGTTGACCACCACCGGCCACTGAATCGAATATTTTTTTCGCTGGAGCGTCGTTTTCCATTTGCTCAACATGACCTAGCCAGCGAAGCCGCTCGATTTTAATGCGCTTAACTATGTCGATGTCAGCGTGCAGCTCACACAGCTCGTGGTTCCATCGAATTCGGTACTCAGTAAGATCTTACGAAGGTTCTTTCTCTCGAAGGCTCCCAAAGTCTTTTCATCAGAACTGCTCAACGTCCAAGTTTGTGCTGCATATAATAGGACGGGCATGATTAGTGACTTATAGAGCGTGAGTTTTGTTCGTCGAGAGAGGGCTCTGCTTCTCAATTGCCTACTTAGCCCAAAGTAACACCTGTTGGCAAGAGTTATCCTTCGTTTTATCTCAATACTAACATCGTTGAAAGAGTTAATGCTGGATCCCAGGTAGACGAAGTCCTTAACAACCTCGAAGGAGATGTTGTCAACAGTGACGTGGTTTCCAAGACGCTGGGACTGTTTATTTGTTGATACTAGGTATTTCGTCTTAACTGCGTTCACTGCAAGACCCATTCGACTCGACTCTTTTGCTAGCCTGGAGAATGCTGCGCTGACTTCGCGCGTATTATGGCCAATGATATCGATATCATCAGCATACGCCAGCACCATAATACTTTTGTAGAATATCGTGCCACTGCGTCTCAAATCAGCAGCTCGGATGAGCTTCTCCATCATTAGGTTGAAAAAGTCGCACGATAAGGAATCACCTTGTCTGAAACCTCGTTTGGTATCGAGTGGAGGAGTGAGGTCCTTCCCGATTTTAACTGTGCTGCTGGTGTTGCTCAGTGTCATTCTGCAAAGGCGGATGAGCTTTGCAGGAATACCAAATTCAGACATGGTAGAATATAGATGATTCCTTATTGGACTGTCGAAGGCGGCTTTGTAATCGACAAAAAGATGGTGTGTGTCGATTTGTTTTTCTAGGGTCTTCTCCAAGATTTGTCGTAGCGTAAATATCTGGTCTATGGTGGATTTGCCAGGTCTGAAGCCACACTGATAAGGTCCAATCAGCTGGTTTACGATGGGCTTCAGTCTTTCACATAGTACGCTCGACAGGACCTTATATGTGATATTAAGATGGCTTATCCCACGGTAGTTGGCGCAAATTGTGGGATCGCCTTTCTTGTGGATTAAGCAGAGCACACTGAGGTTCCAATCGTTTGGAATGCATTCTTCTGACCATATTCTGCATAGAAGCTCATGAATGCATTTAAATACAGCTTCGCCTCCATTCTTGAAGAGCTCAGCAGGTAAGCCATCGGCTCTTGTGGCTTTGTTGTTTTTAAGCCGAGCTATAGCTTTCAAGACTTCACTATGGTCGGGCAGCGGAACTTCAACGCTGTCGTCCAAAATTGGGGATTCCGGGATATCATCTCTATTGGCGGGATTGTTGTCGTCGTCGTCTGAATGGCGTCTGAACACAGCCTAGAGAAGTGTTCCCTCCACATCATCAGTGTACTCTGGATATCTGTCACTAGATTCCCATTTTCTCCGTCTTATTTTTTCGAAAAATTTTCGGACCTTATTTCTGTCACCATGCATCTCAATTTTCTCGCACTCACGCATTTCCGCTTCCCTTTTCTTTCGCCTGAAAATGCGTCGCTCTTCCCTCCTCTTCTCTTTGTGTCGCTCCTTAGCAGCACGCGTTACAACCGACTGCAGGGTGGCTTTGTAGGCGGCGTCTTTTTCTGCAGTGGCGTCGCGACACTCTTGGTCGTGCCACTGGTTTCGGCGAGGGCGGTGAAAGCCAATCACCTCTTCGGCAGCCGTACGCATAGAGTGGGAAATATGATTCCACTGCGCGCATATATCGCAGTGTTGCCAAAACCTGGGATTTGGCCCATATTTCGGGTTTTTTAAACCTCAAACGGGCGCACGGGATTTTGAGCCCAAAAATGGGATTTTCGCTCAAGTCGGGTTTCTTAACTTCTTTTTTTTTTAATTTAAAAAATTTATGAGATAGGGCTGGGCTGTGAACCAGGATGGGTTGTCAACCATTACTTTTTTCTTTCCCTAATTATCGAAGGAATTTCGTTTCTTTTTTTCTTATATTTTCGTAGATTTCTTAAACGAGGCCAAAACCGACCTACGGTTGTAAGCGCCAGATAAGTTAGTAAGTAAGTATTTGACATATCGCCAATATTTCAACTGCTAAATTTGTCTTTTGACATGACGCAATTTGTGCAGTTACACCGAAGTGTACAGATATATTGCTTGTGCCAGTGGCAGACATCGTGTTTGAAACTGTGAAAACTTTTGCGAAAGGCAATGGAGAGCTGCGAGCTTACTGCTCCAGACAAAATTGATGATCTGAAGCAGGAAAAAATAGCAAAAAAGTCAAAATCCCTAGCAAAAGCATTACTGAAGAAGGCACAACCAACACCATCCAAGCGTCCTAAGGCAAAAGAACCATCAAAACCATCTGATGAGGATATTGATTTTTGCACCATTTGTTTGAGATTTTTGCCTAAAGAACTGACACCCAAAAACTCCATCGAATGCAACACATGTGGCCGGCCTATTCACTTGAAGTGCGTCAATATGGGAAAGAGTTCGTATTTCACATGCAAACATTGCGACACCGATTTGGATGAAGATGAAGAAAATTATGATTAAACACTTCTTATTGGCGTCATTATAACTTGTTTTGCCTCTTACTCATAATATTATTGGCGATTTACTTCGTATTTTCCGACTTTTATTGGTATTTGCCAGATTTTTCACAACCCAGCGACATTTTTGGAAGAGCCAAAAATCACGTCTTTAGAAAATTGGCAGTAGAGAGTTAAATTTTAATCAAATCGCTTATCTGTCTGCATAAAAAAGTTGCGTTGTATATTCACCTTTCCAACAGTATCTTGGATTATTCGATATCTTTATTCTGAGGAAAAGTTTGAGCACAAAACCGAAACCCGGTTCACAACCCAGCCATCTGCACTACATTAAAAGCAATACTCTTGCTGTTTAAAGCAAGACCCTTGCAAAGGTGTTTAAGAATTGAACTTGAACACAATGACACTGTGAATATTTTAAAGAGAAAGAAGAAGAATTAAATTTTGGATGGTCGGATTCGTTTTCTTTTTGAATTGACTTAAAAGACTTTTTGACCAGGTAAAAAAGAGAGACAAGCCAAAAAAGTTAACGAGTAATTAAACATGAAGCTATGTGCAAGGTTTGTGAACGGGATTTTTTTCGGGATTTTTTATATTTAAAACGGGATAAACAGGGCGTTTTAAAGAAGAGAACGGGATATTTGGAGCTCGGCCTCTGGCAACACTGATATATCGTCGATCGGAGGAGTGCTTTCTTGAAGCAGGAGTGAGAGTCGAGTAGCGAAGTCTTCGGCTGTTTGCTTTGGTTGCAGCTTTTCGACGTCTAGCTTTCTCTGTGCTGGATTGCGCGCATTCTTGGTTGCGCACAGGCGTGTACGGATCTTGGCTGCGACAAGATAATGATCCGAGTCTATATTGATCATATATACTAATACACAAAATAAAGATAAAAATAATGCTTTAAGAAAAAATTTTTTTAGTTTCCGACACCATTTTAGTTTTTCTTAAAATTTTCCTACAGGGGCACTTTGTGGCTCTTCTATTTTTTTTTTATTTTTTTTATTAGTATAATAAGATATCTCACAAAGGCACCAATACCTTTTTAGAGGGGGGAAAAAGGGGAAAAACACTTTTGTTTTCTCCATTTTGACTGAGTCAAATATTTAAGAAAATGTATATTTTCTTTGTATTTTTTAAAAAATAGAGTATGAATATTTTTTAAAATTTTACTTTTTTTCTAATTGCTTAAGCTTCAGTCCAATACATGAAAATATAAAACGTCATAAATAAATTATACAAATAATACAACAAATGTTAGAACTTGGCTTTAAAAATTACTCCTTTTTTTCGCAAAATTTTTGTCAAATTTTGAAGGCCTTAAAAATCCTTAAAAAAATTAAAAAAAAAAATCGACGCACTTATTTTCTTTTGTCTATCTTAAATAGACATCTGAAGTAAAAAATGTTTTTAAAATTTCTTTAAAAGTTAGGTTTTGGCCGTCCTTTTTCGATTTGGAACCATTGTGCGACGTATTGATAGAAATATCGTTTATTTGTGGGCTAGTTGATTATTTTGAAAAACACCATCCTTAGCGACTTCCTCTTCCATTCCTCTTATAGTTATTATCCAGGGTATTATTTTTATTGAAACACGTTTTGCTAAAAACTTCTGTCGATTTTTCAATTTTGACCATTTACGATATAAGTTATTTAAATGGGGCTATAAAAAACATCTGTTTGGTGAGCCCATTTGTTGCTACTGGCATCATTTCCATAATTCATAGAATTATATGCGACAAAAATCTATTTTTATGAAGCTTAATACTCTGGTTTTGAATTCAGAATTAAGCTTTGCTTAAAAGTTTGACATCATTTAACATTTTGCTCGTATGAGTGAAGCACCTTTAATCCTCTGCTAATACTTTCGATACGGAGATTTGTTTTGATGTGCTTACTTCGGGAAAAACGAAAAATCGGATCTATTTTATTAAAATTTTTTTTTTTTTTTGTATTTTTCAAATACTTACTTTGCCATTTTCGCTGAGGCGCAGGCAGCAACAATCAGCTTAACTGTAACTGGAAAATAAATTGCATTCAGTACGGTTTTTATGTGTATGCATGTGTGTGTGTGTGTGTGTGTGTGTGTGTGTTTCTTTTTCATGTTTTTTATATCCTGTTTCCTGTGTTTTTCTGTTATTTCGAAACGCTTTGATTGTTGCGAGCTCATGTTGCAATGCCTGGATAGCTAGAACGGTATACATAACAGGATATATCACACACTCGTAGTACGTACAAACACTCAGTGCCACACAGTGTAACAATTGCAAACAAGCATGCAAACACACAGTCAGACACACAGAGAGACAGACAAACAAACAAAGGCCCATCCACACAAAGTTTTTCTCTATGCTAAGCTCGCTATTAAGTGGGCGGCAAGGGGCGGGTAGAGTAAGGGTCTGAATTTATAGGCAACCCGGTAAATATTAGACATCAAGTTCGTGGTTCAATTTCAAAGTGATGTTGACAGAAGCCTTCAATTTGTCGAGGGATTTGCTTGCAGATAGAAAATGTTATATTGTTGAAACGTAAAATAGGTTGGTTGAGTTAGGGAGCGAGAGAGGGGATGTGGAATAGAACGTATCAAGCTATTTTCGTTTTATTTCGTCTTAAATAGCTTTGATTTCCCTGCAATAAACAGAATACTTAAGCGAGAGCTTTGCTTTAATGCCAACAGCAAGGAACCACTTTGTGACTACTTTGCCAAGTTTACAATTATAAATAAACTATAAAAACAACAACAAGAACAATGATAAACAGTCATAAATTAAGCTGTTTGCATTGTCGTGTCCTCAGCTTTTTCCTAACCTGCACAGGACACGCTGGCAATTCTTGAAGAATTCTTGAGCAAATACCGCATGCGACGTTCTAAGCAACTTTAAAGAAACGATTTTGAATAAATTTTTAGCGACTTATTCTTATGGGTCAACGACCTGTAATTTATAATGTCTCGATAAGATATGAATGCCTGAACCCGGCCGATAGCCAAGATTTACCTTGAGGGTTTGATATTAAGAAAAAAAAATGTAGGTACCTATTGGTATATTGTTAAAATACAAATCAGTCGACCCTGAACTAACATTATCTTTTTGAAAAATCGACAGACACCTCCTAGACTTTTTTGGCCCTTGAAAAAGTTCACACAGGTACCGAAAATGGTGCATTTGAAAAAAATAATTTAAAAAGCATGGAAAAAGTATCATTTATAAATATCAAAAGTATTATTTATGATTAATAAATTAAGGTACTTGTTCACAAAAAAAAAAAAAAAAAAAAAAAAAATTAGAAAAAAACGAAATACAGTTAGTTTTGTCATGGACCCGTAGGTTTTAAAGTGACTGCGTTTTCTTATTCTTAATTCTTAATCTAACCCATTATACTTGTCCATATTCTTATTCGTTTCCTCTCTCTTGTGCTCAAACTTTTCCTCAAGAGTGATAGAAACAAGATTACGCGTTCCGCAGTCTCGTTATCTAATCTCTCTTTCGCAACTGAGTGCATGACGTCACACAGTACTTTTGCTTGACAAAAACGTGTGCAAATGTGCGATCTCTTAGGCAAATTGACGAAATTGAAAATAAATTCTTTCGAAAAAGTAAAATAAAAATATCTACTCTTCTGTATAAAAATATGAATGTTTTCGCATACGAAAAATATGAATTTTTTTAACTTTCAAGATGTTTATCTCCTAAACTATTCGAGACTGACAAAATTTCATTGTACCATTGGGTTAAGGAGGTCCATATATATATTATAAAAATAAGAAAAAAAAAATATTTAGGCGTGGGAGTGTGAGTAAAATTATTCCAAAGACTGACAATATCGCTTGTGACGTCATCTTCTCTCTCTCTCTCATTTGCGGAACGCGTAATCTGGTTTCTATCATTCTTGACTTTTCCTTATACTTTTTTTGTTCTTATATTTGTCTTAAGAATTGTTCAAGTCCCGTTCATAATTCTTGTCCCACCTCTTGTCCCAATCCTCAGGCAAGAGGTCCAAATCCTGGTCCCAATTATTGTGCAAATTTTCCCGATCTTAACCTAATTTCTTGCCCTATCCCTCTTATAATCCTTACTCAATTCCGTGTCTTATTACTGTACATAATCATTGTACCATGATTATACAAATACAATTGTGGCGTCCGTGGCGTAGTTGGTTAAAGTGCGTGGCCGCTATGTCAACGAACCTGGAGACCCACGTTCGAACCCCAGCAGCGACAGAAAATTTTTGAATTAAAATAATTTTTCTGTACGGCCGCCACCTGCAGACAATGGCAAACCTCAGAGAGTAATCAAAATGCCATGTAAAGCTTCTTGAGAACAAGAACATTCTGTTCATCGCCGTTCGGAGTCGGCGTAAAACAAGTAGGTCCGGTTCTCGGTAAATTGTGTACAAACTTAATAACACGCAGAACACATTTGATCATAAGAAGCTAGGTCAAAGTCCTTTCAAGGGCTGAAATCGCCAGTTATTTCTTTTTTTATTTATTTTTAATCATTGTACAAGACCTTGTCTTTTACTTTTACTTTTACTTTTACTTTTACTTTTACTTTTACTTTTACTTTTACTTTTACTTTTACTTTTACTTTTACTTTTACTTTTACTTTTACTTTTACTTTTACTTTTACTTTTACTTTTACTTTTACTTTTACTTTTACTTTTACTTTTACTTTTACTTTTACTTTTACTTTTACTTTTACTTTTACTTTTACTTTTACTTTTACTTTTACTTTTACTTTTACTTTTACTTTTACTTTTACTTTTACTTTTACTTTTACTTTTACTTTTACTTTTACTTTTACTTTTACTTTTACTTTTACTTTTACTTTTACTTTTACTTTTACTTTTACTTTTACTTTTACTTTTACTTTTACTTTTACTTTTACTTTTACTTTTACTTTTACTTTTACTTTTACTTTTACTTTTACTTTTACTTTTACTTTTACTTTTACTTTTACTTTTACTTTTACTTTTACTTTTACTTTTACTTTTACTTTTACTTTTACTTTTACTTTTACTTTTACTTTTACTTTTACTTTTACTTTTACTTTTACTTTTACTTTTACTTTTACTTTTACTTTTACTTTTACTTTTACTTTTACTTTTACTTTTACTTTTACTTTTACTTTTACTTTTACTTTTACTTTTACTTTTACTTTTACTTTTACTTTTACTTTTACTTTTACTTTTACTTTTACTTTTACTTTTACTTTTACTTTTACTTTTACTTTTACTTTTACTTTTACTTTTACTTTTACTTTTACTTTTACTTTTACTTTTACTTTTACTTTTACTTTTACTTTTACTTTTACTTTTACTTTTACTTTTACTTTTACTTTTACTTTTACTTTTACTTTTACTTTTACTTTTACTTTTACTTTTACTTTTACTTTTACTTTTACTTTTACTTTTACTTTTACTTTTACTTTTACTTTTACTTTTACTTTTACTTTTACTTTTACTTTTACTTTTACTTTTACTTTTACTTTTACTTTTACTTTTACTTTTACTTTTACTTTTACTTTTACTTTTACTTTTACTTTTACTTTTACTTTTACTTTTACTTTTACTTTTACTTTTACTTTTACTTTTACTTTTACTTTTACTTTTACTTTTACTTTTACTTTTACTTTTACTTTTACTTTTACTTTTACTTTTACTTTTACTTTTACTTTTACTTTTACTTTTACTTTTACTTTTACTTTTACTTTTACTTTTACTTTTACTTTTACTTTTACTTTTACTTTTACTTTTACTTTTACTTTTACTTTTACTTTTACTTTTACTTTTACTTTTACTTTTACTTTTACTTTTACTTTTACTTTTACTTTTACTTTTACTTTTACTTTTACTTTTACTTTTACTTTTACTTTTACTTTTACTTTTACTGTCATTTAACACTCGAGAGTGAGCGGACGTGTTTGTGTAAAGCTCTGTTTAAATATCCAATTTAAATAATAATTACGTGATTTTAATCAATAATCGCGCATTATATGAAACATTTTAGTGATTGGTGCAAAATAAAATCATAGTGCAACGTAAAAAATTACAAAGTGTGCATTAAATAACAAAATAATTAAAAATAAAACCAGCAATTTTTCTATAAGTGCAAAAAAAAAAAAATAAAAAAAAACTAACTTTTCTTGCTTCCTTCGCGTCTCTTTTATTCTCTCGCGCTCAATACTCTTTCACTCCAAAAGAGAAAGACGAAATGGATAGCAATAGTGCAGAAAAACTAACAAGCTTGATGTGTTATCAATGTTCGAAACCTCTCCCATCAACTGGAGACTTCATAACTTGTCACCTATGCAAGGCAAAATACCATTACCAGCCATGCACGACGCTCTCTGAACTCTGGTACACGAAAATGAGCAACGAGCGAAAACTCGCATGGAAATGTCAATTTTGCAGGGGGCGACAAGCAAGTGTATCGGAAAGTACTCAAGAAAGTGAGCCGAAACAACAAACCCAAAAACAACGCCGTAACGACGAAGATGATGAGGAAGAAGCCGGTAACAAGCGCTATCGAGCTTATGACTCCCAATCTATTGCTGCTCAGCAGAGCGACCTTAATTGTGTAAGGACTGATGTCTCAGAACTCAAGACTGACACAAAGGAAATTAAAAATATGATAGCACAGCTGACTTTAAATTTTTCGATCTCACAAGACGAACTACGAAGAGAAGTGGCGAACTCGTTCACGAAGATGAACGAAACAATGGCGCAATTGGCATTGCAGGTTGCTGATCTCTCAGAAAAAAATAGAGAAAAGGATCAACGCTTAGATCAAATGGAGCGCAAGATCAACGCTCTTGAGCAACAATCGATCGAAAGAAATATCGAAATTGGAAACGTGCCAAAGAAGGATGACGAAAACATCAAACAAATAGTGGGAGCCGTCGTTAAATCATTAGGAGCAAACATCGCGGAAAGAGAAATTACTGACGCATACAGAGTAAAACAAAAAAGCAACAACATTATTGTAAAGCTCTCATCGCCAAATGCAAAGCGCGAAATTATGCAAAAAACGCGCGGCAAAAAAATCAATGCTATCTCCCTTGGCGAAGCTTTTGAAGGTGATGCCAACATAAGAATTTATGTGAACGACCAACTTACAGCAACAAATCGCCGCCTTCTATGGCTGGCAAAAAACAAAGCTCGAGAGAAGGGATGGAAATTTGTTTGGGTTCGTGACGGACGTATTTTAGCTAAAAAATGTGAACAATTAAACACAATACAAATCAGCACTGAAAACGATATCGGCCTCATAATTTAGATTATACACATTTATTTACACATATTCGAAAGAGAAATAAATTCAAAAGAATAAAAACAAAACAACCAAAAAAGACAATATGAATACAATTACAACAAAAACAATAAATAATTTTCAGCAATTAAACATAAATGATTTACAAAACCGCGGCATTTCATGTTGCTACTTAAATATTCGCTCTCTCCGCAAAAATTTTAACTCTTTTAAAGTTGCAATAAATAACATAATAAACTCGTTAGACATCATAGTTCTCGTTGAAACAAATATTACGAACGATGAAAATGAGTTATTCTCTTTAAGTGGTTTCAATTCGGAATATTTGAACAGAGAAAACTGTAGAGGAGGTGGAATTGCCGTCTTCGTAAAAGAAAACATTCCCTTTGAGGTCTCTCTTCCAACTGTCTCATCATTCGAAACTATGCTAATAAAAATAAAAACAGATCATCCACTCACGCTGCTTGCAATTTACCGCCCCCCGTCATCCAACACAACGCAATTCGTATTAGAGCTAGACAGAACAATACAAAGAGTAGAACCAAAACAAAACGCAATCGTCATCGGCGACATGAACCTTGACTTAAACAAGACAGACAACAACACAACAAACTACCTCGATATGCTCTCATCGCACGGTATGCAAAACGCCAACAATTCCCAAGACACTCGAGTGGACATTGCGCGGGAAACATCAACAAACATAGATCATCTTTTTATGCGATACAGAGAGAGTGATACCTTAGTAGCTGTAATAAGAACAGACATTTCTGATCATTATGCTCTTTTATGTAGAATAACAACTGAAAAAAACAACACAAAAAATGTAAACAATCAACATAAAGAAATAATAAATAACTATAGGGTAAATGAGCTAATTATGGCAACGAACTGGGAGAATATCATGCAGGAAAACAGCATTGATAATATGTATGAAAAAATTGAAAACACATTTAAAAATATTTATTCAAAATCAAAATATATAAATAGAAAAAATAAAAAAAGAATAAATAACCCGTGGATAAGTGATGATCTCGTTAAATACTGCGAAACCAGAGATAAACTATACAAAAGATGGTTATCAAAGCCCAAAGACAAGCAACGAGAACGTGAGTACAAATCTTTTAGAAACTTTACAAATAAAAAACTAGAATACGCGAAAAATAGATTCTATCAAAATAAATTTTTTGAAAATCGAGCTGACATGAGGAAAACTTGGCAAACAATAAACGAAATATTGGGTAAAAAGACATCTAGCCTTGATGAAGCAATCATAAAAAACATGAAAACTACCAACACTAACGAAATAGCAAACAATTTTGCAATAAAATTTAAAGAATGTGTCAACAAAACAATTCACAGCTGCTCGATTCAGACATTGAATCACAGTCAAGGCTCGTTACAAAATTCAATTTTTATCGAACCGGCCTACGAATCAGAAATATTTAACATCCTACGTCACATGAAAACTAAAGGGCCTGGTTATGATGGAATTCGACCAAAAGACCTAAAAGAACATGCCAATGCTATTGCTCCCATCGTGACTAAGCTCGTAAACCTTAGTCTAGAAGAATCAAACATACCAAAGAAACTAAAAACATCTATTGTACGTCCTATCTACAAAAACGGCATCAAATCGGATTACGAAAACTACAGACCAATTGCATTATTGCCTGCTATTAAAAAAGTTATGGAAGAAATAGTAGTAAGACGATTGACCGACTTTATTGAAAAGCACAAACTGATCCACAAAAATCAATACGGCTTCCAAAAAGGGAAAAATATAAACCAACTGCTAGGATCGTTTGCAAGCTATCTAAACAAAGGTCTTAGTAAAAATCACCATAGTCTTGTAGTCTTCGTAGATTTCAGCAAAGCATTCGATACGCTGAAGCATCAAACTCTTTTAGCAATGCTTAACAACAGCGGTATACGTGGTGTTATGTTAAAATGGTTTGAAAACTACCTGCACTCCAGAACCTACCGTGTCAAAATCGATCAAGAGCTTAGCGAGGAAATAGGCATAACGCATGGTGTTCCACAGGGCTCAAAACTGGGTCCTATTCTATATATCTTATATGCAAACGATATGTTAAAGCAGCTAACGTGCAGCGAAAGTTTTGCCTACGCAGATGATACCGCAATCGTAGTGACGCATAAAAATCTCGAGGTAGCCACACAAATTATGCAGCAAGAAATAAACAAAATTACGAGATGGTCTCATGATAATGGTTTAACTATCAACGCCAGCAAAACCAAACTCTTGCACATCAAGCCACCGCATATTCCACACCACAACATTCCAATACAATTTCACGATTACGAATGCTTGCACGCCACTATTCCAACTAATCGCAGCAACAACACCGATGATACTTGTGAAACAATAGAACAGGTCACAACATACAAATATCTAGGAATACTTGTTGACCATAATTTGAAATGGTATGAACACATAGAGTACGTCAGAAAAAAGCTCCGAAAAGCAACACACATGATCTATCACCTCAACAATTGCAGCAACAATAATGTCATAAGACAAGCGTACTTCTCCCTCTGCGAACCGTATATACGACATGGTATAACTGCATGGGGAACATCTTCCCACTGCAGATCGCTTCAAAATAGCCAAAATCAGGTGTTAAAAATACTTGACAGACGGTCTCGAGAAAGCATTAATAGCACCAACGATATGCA
>OX030948.1:33488701-33493701 GCA_943735915.1 Pherbina coryleti
TGTTCCAGTTAGTGTTATGCCTCATTTTGACATAGTTTATTTGTCTCACTCATGCCGCCATCATCACTACCACGACCAACGCGCCACCGCCATCTCATTATGTTCTTCACTCAAGTTTAATTGGAAAAGTTTCATTCGCTTGTTTGCTTAAAATTTCAATTTCCAAACTTTAAACGCTTTTTGCAAGTTTTCGCTTTTAATTGATTCATGCGAAAAGTTTTCATGTTAACAACATTTTTGGGCGAAGGATAATGCTTTTCTTCGTTAAATCCTTAGTTTGTCCTGTAACGACAGCGACATCAGCGACGACAATGATGACTACGACGACGACTACGACACTAACGCCGACTACGGTGGCGCTGGTAACGACTTCAACGCTACGCTCCAATAATGAAATTTTGCACCTTTCTACCAACTCAAAACACAATTTGTACCCATTCAACGTCTGCAATCAGGCTTGAAATGCTTTTAACAAATTTAATTAGGTTTACGCAAATTTTTACTTACCATGAATACAGTGGGCGAATGTCTACGAGTGGAGCCAACAAGACTGGGAAAATATCAGTTGAGAGGTGCAATAACCTCATTTGTAAAGAATGTGTAATGATGGGAAAATGGGTTTAAGCATCGTAATTTTGGGATTTAATTTGTTTTTTTTATTTTTTATATAAGAACTGAATTCTTTTTTAATTTTGAACTAAGGTTTTCTGAGGTTAAATCTATTCAGTCAAGGCTGGCTTGGTTCGAAAATGGAGTGAAATATGTGTAGAGTATGTTTAGCATGACGGAAAGCCGTAGAAACATGTGAATTTGAATCAGAGGCAAGAGTTATGATTTTACCTCAGTCAATTCACGTTACTTAACTCATCCTCTCCACAAACTTTCTCTACCATCAACTAAAACTTGAGAGCGAATTTTTAATTTCAATCGATTGGAAAAGAGGAAAGAAAAGCAAAAGGTCAAAGCGTAGGTATATGCTCTGGCCGAAATTCGAACCAGGGTCCTGGTACCACTCAACTACCGAGACCGCCGTTAAAACAATTTTCGATTCGAAGCAAATTGTATTTGTTTGTGGAGTAAAAATATTAAGTATTTCAAATTTACTTCTATCAACTGAGAAAAACGGGCCACAAAAAAAGAAAAAAAAAATCTCGGAAATTTTTAGGAATCTTTCTTTCTTTTCTTTATTAAATTTATCTCACAAGGAACTTTGACTACCAATATCCAAAGGCGATCAATGTTAACTCCAAAAGGTATTTACTTTTGGCAATTTTGACGTGACGAAGGTTTCCAGAAAAGTTGAAAAAGGCATTTTTTTGAAATTCATCGGCGTTGCGTTGAATAATTACTCGCTGAGTATAAGAGCTATGATTAAAAAAATGGTACCACCGTACAGGTAAATTCTTTGAAAAGCATCGGCAAAAGCAACAACACCAACAACCACAACAACAACAACAACAACATCAACATCAACATCAACATCAACATCAACATCAACATCAACATCAACATCAACATCAACATCAACATCAACATCAACACCAACATCAACATCAACATCAACATCAACATCAACATCAACATCAACATCAACATCAACATCAACATCAACATCAACATCAACATCAACATCAACATCAACATCAACATCAACATCAACATCAACATCAACATAAACATCATCAACATCATCAACAACAACAACAACAACAACAACAACAACAACAACAACAACAACAACAACAACAACAACAACAACAACAACAACAACAACAACAACAACAACAACAAAACGTATCCAAAGGGAATTAATACATGATTCCCAAAAACAAGAGTTTGAACATGAAGTAAGAGTATAAAAAAACACCGCCACGTCAAAGTCTACGGGTGTGTTTACGATATAGCCAACTCTTTTTTTCTAAAATCTTGGACATAACTTTCCCTTCACTGATGTCCATTTAACTATCTTGTAAGAATTCTGTGGGCTTCAAACCCCTGGATATCCCTGGTTATATCGCCCAGAAATTACTCAACTTTTGAAAGTCTCTCTACCCAGGTTTTACAAACAACATGCTATCAACATATTGGCTATCAACATGTTTTTAGTTTTGGCAACGACTTTCCTTTCACTGATGTCCATTTTACTATCTTGTTAGAATTCTGTGGGCTTCAGACATGTGGATATCCATGGATATATCCCCCAGGAATCAATAATTTTTTAAAGTCCCTTTAATCAGGTGTTATAACCAATATGCTATCAACATATTGGCTATCATAAAATCAATATACATGACATAACTTTTACGAGGGCTATTTGCTATTTATATTTCTGACCTAACAATGAAAAAACAAAAATATTTATGATCGGAATTGGTTTAATTGCTTTTCACAATATTCTCAATAGACTTGTTTGAGGTAACTCCAAGAGAAACATTTTGAATTTAATCAACCACTTCTTTGGATGTCGAAAATCGTTGACAACGTTATTTTTTATATTTTTATTTTTGGGTCTTAAAAAAAAAGTCATTGGGTGCCTACTCCAAGATTAAAATGGGGCACACAGCAGGCTCAAAGTGAACTTTTTTCTTATAGACCAATCTCCTTTAACCTGGCTTTGGACAGGCTGTTCATGAAAACAGACGAAGTTTGTTTTTCTAAGTGAACGATCTAAGATGATGCGGATTTTTTTTATAAGGTCTTATTATCAACTCTTTTTATCTTATTATCTTGTCAGCCACTTCGCTTTAAAATTCATTTCATTATTAACATGTTTATGTTTTTACAAAACTCTCATCAAATTCCAAAATGGCCGACATTACCTTTGCAGAAAATATCGAAAATTTAAATTAACAACTCACATGAACATCTTTAGAATTACAATATGATCGAGATTCCATTCGCAATTCGTCAGATAGTAACACAAGTTAACAAACAACTGCCCTACTAAAAACTTCGACACAGAATTTAAAGAAACGCGCTCACTATTAACCAAAAAAAGTAAAAATCCTTAAAAAATTAGAAATTTTTTGTTTGGCCTTCAAAGCACGTTTCTACAATTACAACATGGACAAAAATGCTCAGCGATAATCCTTACAACTTGCGGCGATTTTATTTTGCTGATAATGCTTAAATCCCGCTTTGGCAAGCACTCTTAAAGAGGTGCCAACAAGAGGCGAATTGGGGCGAGTGAAATGGTCAAAAACTACTGTAATTGATGTTGGTGTTTTTTTTTTTTTTTTTGTTTATTCTTGTTGACCTTCGAAGGTGTTCTGGGACTGGTAACGGCAAAGGATATTCGACGAATTAAGCGTGTCTGTGCAGGTACAGGAGCATGGCCTCAAGCTTATTGAACAACGACTTTACTTAACAATACCGTTGTTCTAATCGGCACTGATCAAATCTTCAAACAGAACAACAACAATAAGAAAAAACACAACAACAAATTATTTACTCAAGCCTACAACATTGAATGTTTATGTTTCTTCGATTGCTTATTGTAGCCTGGAGCTTTGAATAATCAACGCGCACGTGTTCCAGGAAGTGCCTGTCGTGCCATAACGAGGCGGAGCAACAGCAAAACAACAACAACAACAATACACAGGAACACAATTACATGCATTAGATGTAGGTATATGCGTGCATGTAGATGGTGAATAAGTAAATCTAACACACCCACACAAACACATACACACTCACACATGCTTCCCGAAAGCAAGCGGGGCAAATACGCCAGAAAGTAGGCTAAATAACAAGAAAAATAAAAATCACGTTGTTTTCGCCCCGTTTCTAATGAGGTGCCTTTCTTGATACCGCTTCGTTTGGGTTTCTTTAAACATTGATTTTGATACCCTGCAGCAAGGACAAGAAAGACTTGAAGAATTGAACAAAGAAGGGAAAGAAAAAAAGCAGGGAGAAGTGAAACACCTAAAATACAAGCAGCAACTTAAGAAAACCAAAATGAAGAAGTTACTACGTAAATGTTATGGGTGTGGCAGAGACGCCCTAAAAAGGTAACTGAATTACGACCAAACAACGATAAAGAAAGATGCAAACGCAAGAAATTTGCGGAAAGAACAAATTTACACGAGAGATAGAAAGTTTCCGAGAAGAACAAATGAGACTAACTTGAATTTTTTGTGTCATTTTTTTCGCTTTTTTGTGCCTTTGTGTTCACCTAGCAATAGGCACGTGGCGGCAAAAACAAGAAGAATAGGGAAAAGTAAAAAACTTTACCCACCAACAAGAACAGCAACAACAACAACTGCAACAAAAATAATAACAACAACAACAACAACAACAAAACAAAAAAAAAATAACAACAACAACAACAAACAGTAGAGCACCAACTTTAGTACATCATTAAGTAAAAGTAATTTTCTTACAGCTTTCTCAGGTAAATTACAGTGCCAGCTAATATGCGTCTAAATAGCCCTAATTTGCTAAATTTTATAGCTTTTGTTCTCGCCCATCCTTCCTTCCAGACAAAGAAAGAACGACCGGACCGAACAACTCTAAAGGTTCAACACTTAAGCACACTTGTTAGTCCAAGTTGGGGCATGACATTGAAAACACGTCTAATGAAAAAGAAAGAAAAAACAACTCCAAAAACACAAAAAGTTAAAATAACTTATTCCTACTTGGTCAATATGACATAAATAAAAAAAGAAATAACTTTCCTAGGCCTTCATATATAACCTTCAGCAGCTGTCAAGCTCCTATCAAATCAATTTCCCTGACTTATGCTGAAACGTTGGAGCGCGACAAAAAGTCACGTAATTTGAAATGAGCTGCTTATTTGCTAAAATGGTATTTTGTACCCATGCAAAAGACTAAGGCTTAGACAAATTTGAAGAAATTTTCATAAACTGCTAACGCATCAACCGTTATTCAAATTTTATGCTTTTTTTTTTTTTTTTTTTGTACAGGTACTCAAATGAAGTCATTAATCAAAAAGTTGGCTAAAAGTGCTTTGAGTTCACATAATTATATGTAAATGTAAT
>OX030948.1:33498701-33666201 GCA_943735915.1 Pherbina coryleti
ATCCTCGTAAAAACACAAGAGATTAGAAGTAGTTGAGCGACCAGCAACAAAATCATGTGGAAAAGGACAAATGCGATTTTTGACTGAAAAGTAAATTTTAGGTCTGTTCCCGTACTTTTTGGGCTAAAAATGGTAAAACTGTCAAAACCGTGAGAGTTAGGAAAAATCTCTCAAAAATAGGTCTGTTCCCGTACTTTTTGGGCTAAAAATGGTAAAACTGTCAAAACCGTGAGAGTTAGGAAAAATCTCTCAAAAATAATGAAAAACACAAAAAAGTACGGGAACGCTTTTTGGACTAAAATTGTGTAAACTGTCAAATAAAATCGTTTATTTGATGTGGAGCATTGGCAGTACAGACGACATGCTGAAGATTTTGAACAATATAAAAATTAATTCTCAAATAAACATTTATATTTAGTTTTTATACAATTTACCATGTTTTTGGTTTCCATTCCAACAGTTTTTTGTTTATTTCAAAGAACTTTTATTGTTTTGCAATTTCTTTGCTAACATGTAAACATATGATTTTAAGCAGTTTAACACTTTTACCATTTTTGCCAGAAGAAATTTCTCGGACTAAAACTTGTAGCTTTTGACAGGGAGGGAAAATTCTTTACTCTCTCGATTGCACTCTCTTTTACCATTTTTTCGAGTACGGGAACGTTTATCGGACTAAAATCTGTAAAAATGGTAAATTGGACTAAAACTTTAGAGTACGGGAACAGACCTTTAATGATACTTTCAAATAATTTAGATATTGTCGTAAGCTGAGAAATTGGTCGGTAGTTGGTAACCTCACTTATGTTGCCACTTTTAAGGATTGGTTCAACAAAAGCATATTTTCACGCTTTAATACAAGTGCCTGTCGAAAGAGATTTATTAAAAATTTGAAGTAAAGGATAAGCCAGAGACACGATGCAAAAGGGAACAAAAAATGGGAAAATGTCATCGATATCAATTTTAAATAATGGTTTGAGTTTAACTAAAGCGTCAGTAATATCTTCGATTGTAAGACTGAGCGCTCCGCAATCGAGCCGAGAGAATGCAGTGATGAAAGATTCCTGTTCAGAATCCTCATCACTAGTAGGCTTAATAATAATAGGCTTAAAAAAGTCTGCAAAAAGGTTCACAGTACCCTGTGATGTGCTTTCAAGCAAATTGTTAAAAAACATCGAAGACGAAACAGAGGTATTTCAGAGAAAAACAAGAAGATTTGAAGAGGAATTGTGATTTCACAAGAATTCTTTTTTTTTTTTTTTGAGAATTAAATTTTTTTATTTCTTTCTAGCCTTCTCTAATAATATTCATTCTTTCTCTTGAAATTTTTTTTCCAACAAATTATAAATATCAAAAATATTTATGAAACCTCTGTATAAAATATTTATGACCTGGTCAGTCTTTTTAAAGATTTCGTGTTTGTTTTGTTTTTAGCTGGAAGCAATAAAATAATAATAAAAGCATTTTATGATGAGTTTTTTTTTTATTGCGAGCTAATAAAAATTAACCGCACACAAAGGATGCGAGGAGTGAAAATAAGAGTAAGGTACTAAAAGGGACATAAAGAGAATATTATGGTGAATATTATTAACGAGAATACCCTTCTTCTTTAGGATTCACTTTCTTATTGGTTTAGAAAAATAAAAGATAAATGCAACAAGAATTAATGTAAGAAAGAGTAGAACCCTTTATACGAGAAAAAGGAACACAAATACTACAATTTCAAATTATAAAAAGTAAGAGGCCGAACAGAATTAAAAATCGATGATCTGCTCGTCAATCGCAGAGAACACGTTCAGAATAAAACCTAAGAAAATGGCTTTGAGCAAACCCTATTGTTAGAAAAATATGGCACCACTAAAAGCACTCAGAGAGAAAATCGTCGTTTGCAAGAAAAAAAAAGAATAGATTCTTAGTCTGCGATTTATTACAGTTATTGTGGCTAACGACTTGCGATTTCATTCTGGACTTGTTCATACATTTTTATATATTCTATTGCTTTGCAATGTCATCAATCGCAACGATAACTCAATTAATATCGGAAAGGAATCAATGGGTAAAATTCACTAGATACAGCAATTAGGTACAACAATCTAGTCCATTTCTTTATTAAGTGCTGCACAATAAAAGCTCTATCCACGAAAGTAAGAATTCAGCCTGAATTGTTGACATAAAAGCTATTTCGCTACAGCTACGCTCTATTGAATTGCAACAAATTCTTGTCTGAAGTCTCTTGAAACGGATTCGAACTAAATGCGAAACCCTGATTTTGCTTCACTTACCGTGTTTATATTTATTAAATTTATCCAATAGCGACGCACAGTCTGTCTCATCCTCATGGGTGCCATAAGCATTGGCGCCATTTTCTCTCTGATAAACTGCTAACTTTTTTCTTGCTGAGCTCTAAGATATTCACTCATCCTTTTTACCTAATTGAATTGTCGGTCTCCGGCGACGTTTACTTCGCGTTACACATTTGCTTAGGCTAAGCGAGCAGTAAAATATTCCCGAGACCACGTTTGTTGCTATTGTTGTTGTTTTTGTTGTTGTTGTTATTCTTATTTACGCGCCAGGTAACGGAAATTCCTGCACAAAGATTATGTCGACATCGTGACGAGTAAGGATAGCTTAAGTGAATTTTATAAAGCTTCGTGTGCCAGCGCAAAGTTTAAATAATTTTTCCCATTTTATTATGCATCGTGGTCGTGTATCCTTTTCTTGGTAACAAGTTGTTTGTTTAAGGATGTACGTTGGAAGAAGGACCTGGTGAATTCTTGAGTGAAGCAGGAATTTAAGCTTGTTTATGCTAGCATTGAAACATTGAGACGGAGAATCATGGCAGGGCAAGAAATATTTTTGTTAAACTTAAAGATGAAATGATTTAAGACTAAAGAAGTTAGGGGAAAATAACTTTTAAAACGTTATGCTCTTACAATCGAATCTAAAACCAAAAACAAGATTTTAAATAAAATCGAACAACCGATTAAAAAACCAGACACAAGATGAGAAATATAAGAAAAACGAAATACGAAAATAAAAAATCGAATACCAACAACCCAATATCAAATTTCAATAACCAAATACCAAATACCAAATACCAAATTTAAAATACCAAATAAAAAACACCCAGTACCACATATCAAATAACAAATACCAAATATCAAATACCATATACCACATAAAAAAATACATAAATAACTGGCCATTTCAGCCCTTGAAAGGACCTTGACCTAGCTTCTTATGATCAATTGTACCATATACCATATACCAAATACCAAAAACCAATTAAGAATTTCCAATTACCAAATACCAAAATTTCAAATACCAAATATTAAATACAAAATACCAATACCAAATACTAAATATCAACTATCAAATATTTAATATCGAATACCCAATACAAAATACCAAATACCAAATACCAAATACCAAATACCAAATACCAAATACCAAATACCAAATACCAAATACCAACTACCAAATACCAAATACCAAATACCAAATACCAACTACCAATTATCAATTACCAAATTTCAAAAACCATATACCAAATACCAAAACAGAATAACCAACTACCAATTAGTCAAAGTCAAATTCAAACTCAAAGACAAAGTCAAAGTCAAAGTCAAAGTCAAAGTCAAAATCTAAATCAAAATCACAATCAAAATCAAAATCAAAATCAAAATCAAAATCAAAATCAAAATCAAAATCAAAATCAAAATCAAAATCAAAATCAAAATCAAAATCAAAATCAAAATCAAAATCAAAATCAAAATCAAAATCAAAATCAAAATCAAAATCAAAATCAAAATCAAAATCAAAATCAAAATCAAAATCAAAATCAAAATCAATATCAAAATCAAAATCAAAATCAAAATCAAAATCAAAATCAAAATCAAAATCAAAATCAAAATCAAAATCAAAATCAAAATCAAAATCAAAATCAAAATCAAAATCAAAATCAAAATCAAAATCAAAATCAAAATCAAAATCAAAATCAAAATCAAAATCAAAGTCAAAGTCAAAGTCAAAGTCAAAGTCAAAGTTAAAGTGAAAGTCAAAGTCAAAGTTAAAGTCAAAGCAAGTGTCAAAGTCAAAGCAAGTGTCAAAGTCAAAGTCAAAGTAAGTGTCAAAGTAAGTGTCAAAGTAAGTGTCAAAGTCAAAGTCAAAGTCAAAGTCAAAGTCAAAGTCAAAGTCAAAGTCAAAGTCAAAGTCAAAGTCAAAGTCAAAGTCAAAGTCAAAGTCAAAGTCAAAGTCAAAGTCAAAGTCAAAGTCAAAGTCAAAGTCAAAGTCAAAGTCAAAGTCAAAGTCAAAGTCAAAGTCAAAGTCAAAGTCAAAGTCAAAGTCAAAGTCAAAGTCAAAGTCAAAGTCAAAGTCAAAGTCAAAGTCAAAGTCAAAGTCAAAGTCAAAGTCAAAGTCAAAGTCAAAGTCAAAGTCAAAGTCAAAGTCAAAGTCAAAGTCAAAGTCAAAGTCAAAGTCAAAGTCAAAGTCAAAGTGAAAGTCAAAGTCAAAGTCAAAGTCAAAGTCAAAGTCAAAGTTAAAGTGAAAGTCAAAGTTAAAGTGAAAGTCAAAGTCAAAGTCAAAGTTAAAGTCAAAGCAAGTGTCAAAGTCAAAGTCAAAGTCAAAGTAAGTGTCAAAGTCAAAGTCAAAGTCGAAGTCAAAGTCAAAGTCAAAGTCAAAGTGAAAGTCAAAATCAAAGTCAAAGCCAAAGTCAAAGTCAAAGTCAAAGTCAAAGTCAAAGTCAAAGTCAAAGTCAAAGTCAAAGTGAAAGTCAAAGTCAAAGTCAAAGTCAAAGTCAAAGTCAAAGTCAAAGTCAAAGTTAAAGTGAAAGTCAAAGTTAAAGTGAAAGTCAAAGTCAAAGTCAAAGTTAAAGTCAAAGCAAGTGTCAAAGTCAAAGTCAAAGTCAAAGTAAGTGTTAAAGTGAAAGTCAAAGTCAAAGTCAAAGTTAAAGTCAAAGCAAGTGTCAAAGTCAAAGTCAAAGTCAAAGTAAGTGTCAAAGTCAAAGTCAAAGTCGAAGTCAAAGTCAAAGTCAAAGTCAAAGTGAAAGTCAAAATCAAAATCAAAATCAAAGTCAAAGCCAAAGTCAAAATCAAAATCAAAGTCAAAGTTAAATTCAAAGTCAAAGTCTAAGTCAAAGCCAAAGTGAAAATCAAAGTCGAAATCAAAATCAAAATCAAAGTCAAAGCCAAAGTCAAAGTCAAAATCAAAGTCAAAGTCAAAGTCAAAGTCAAAGTCAAAGTCAAAGTTAAATTCAAAGTCAAAGTCTAAGTCAAAGCCAAAGTGAAAATCAAAGTCGAAATCAAAGTCAAAATCAAAATCAAAGTCAAAGTCAAAGTCAAAGTCAAAGTCAAAGTCAAAGTAAGTGTCAAAGTCAAATTCAAAGTCAAAGTCATAGTCAAAGTCAAAGCCAAAGTGAAAATCAAAGTCGAAGTCAAAATCAAAATCAAAATCAAAGTCAAAGTCAAAGCCAAAGTCAAAGTCAAAGTCAAAGTCAAAGTCAAAGTCAAAGTCAAAATCAAAGTCAAAGTCAAAGTCAAAATCAAAGTCAAAGTCAAAGACAAAGTGAAAGTCAAAGTCAAAGTCAAAGTCGAAGTCAACATCAAAGTCAATTCCAAAGTCGAAAAACACAATATTATACATAAAAAAGAAAGAAGAAATTAAATAACAAATACAATAAAGATAAATATTATAAAACTAGTAAGAAATGATCTTCGACTGGGCCGAAGTTAAAATACCCCCACGGCCGAACCAAAGTGTATTCAAAGTCTTAAGCAATCAATAAAATGTTTATCTGTAAAAACGTTTTCGTTATATTTTTAACAGAAAATATTCGCTTTTGTTTTTTGATAAACTCGCTTTTTATGGGAGGTGGGCGTAGTTTTCACTCAATTTGGTTGAATTCCATACACATAGGTAGTACACGTTATATATCAAAGTTCATATGCAAAATTTCAAGTCCATACATTAATTTTTGTGGATTTTAGAGAAATTTTACCTTTTTGATAAAGTCACTTTCTATGGGAGGTAGGCGTGGTTTTCGTCCGATTTTGTTGAATTTCACACTTAGAGTGTATTTTGAGCATCAAAACTCATATGCAAAATTTCAAGTCCAAATATTCATTTTTGTTGAATTCTAAGAGATTTTACCGTTTTGATAAAGTCACTTTGTATGGGAGGTAGGCGTGGTTTTCATCCGATATGGCTCATTTTCGAACTTGACCTTCATTTTTTAGATAAAAGCTTAAATATGGAATTTCGTGATGATAGCTTTAAAATTACGGCTGTAATCGTGATCACAGACAGACGGACAGACGGACAGACAGACGGACATGGCTAAATCAACTCGGGTGGTGATGTTGATCAAGAATATATATACTTTTCTATACCTACCACGCCTCCTTATGGGCGTTACAAACGGAGTGACAAAATTAATACACCCCCATTTACGTTTTTTAAACGTGGGGGTATAAAAATATAAAGGATAAAAGCAAAAAAAAAAAAATATATAAAAAATTAGGTAAAATATAACAAATTTAAAAAAATTAAAATATGTCACAAGAAATAAAACACAAGAAACTAAAACGAAAAAATTAAGTTTAAAAAAAAATACAGAAAAGTGTTAAATTTATAAAAAGTACAAATATTAAATAAATATCAAATCCTGCGCTAATAATAAAATAAAAAAAAAATAAAAAAAAAATTAGAAATGAAAAATAATTTAAGCAAAAAAAAAAAATAAAAAATTTATAATTTATAAATTAAAAATGATATTAACAACAAAATACAATTTACAAATAAAAAGAAAAAAAATTAAGAAATTAAACAGAAAGTTAAAAAAAATTTAATGAAAAAAATATATTTTATAAAAACATAAACACATAAGTAAACATAAAAATAAAAATAAAATAAAAAAATAACAGATAACAAATATTAACAATAAAGATAAAAGCTAAAGATAAGAAAAAAATTAAGAAAATTAATTATATAAAAAAATAAGATATTAAATAACATATAAAAAAATTAAAACACGTCACAAGAAATGCAACATAAGAAACTAAAACTCAAAAAATATGTTAAAAAAAAATAAAGAAAGGTGTTAAATTTATAAAATGAACAAATATTAAATAAAAATTAAAAACTGCTTTAATTATAAAAAAAAAAAATATAAAAAGAATTGGAAATGAAAAATAATTTATACAAAATGAAAAATAAAAAATGTTAAACTTATAAATGAAATATACAAACTACACCAAATCGCAATTTCCAAAGTAAAAAAAGAAAACAATAAATAAAGAATACATTAATAATAATAAAAATATATATTAATAAAAACATAAACACATAAGTAAGCATAAAAATAAAAATAAAATAAAATAAAAATTTAAACCAAATAAAAATAATCAAGTAGGAATAAAATAAGAATAGAAATAATCAAGAAGGAATAAAATAAAAATAAAAATTAGAAACAAATTAATAATAATAAGAAAAAATAAAAAAAAAATATATAATATAGAAATAAAAATAACAAAAATAACAATAAAAGCAAAAATAAAAATAAAAATAATAATAATAATAAATACATAACAAAAAATAAAATTAAATATATAAATAAAAATAAAAATTAAAATAAAAATAAAAATAAAATTAAAAATAAAAATAAGAATAAAAATAAAAAAATAAAAAAATTAAGAGTAAGAATAAATATAAAAATAAAAATAGAAATAAAATACAAATAAAAATTTCACAAATAAAAATACAAATAAAAATGAAAATAAATAAAAATTAAACTTAAATGAAAAAAAATTGATATTTATAAAAAATTAAAATAAAAGTGAAAATAGAAATGATAGAATAAGAACAAATATTGGAAAATATGAAAAAAAATTGAAATTAACAAACAAAAGTATTTTGATGTGACGACCATGGCCGAGTGCGTGAACCACTTGGTGCAAATTATTGAGCCGCCAGGTCCGAGGTACGCATCCTCCACCAGACACAGATATTTTTCTAAATTGAGATAAATTTTTCTGATCGGTCGTTACCTTTCTGCTGACAATGGCAAACCTCAGAGAGTAAATAATGCCATGTAAAGCATCTAGAGATATTAGAAGCTCGGTGTATATCCTTTCTGGGGTTGAAATGGCCAGTTTGCAATTAAATAAGCAGAATTTTTTAAAAGAAGAAAAATATAAAAATGTACATAAAAAATCCGGAGTTTTAAAGCTGAGATTTCATTAAATTTTATTTAAGTTTTCCACTCAACCTGATGCACAATAATTAATGCATTAATCTTGTTTGTATAGGGACTGGTGTTACTCTTTGTGTCACTCAATTATTAGTTCACTTTACATATCATCCTTAAAGAAAAATTTGATATATTTTTCCTATAAACTTTTCCTGAAACAATCGCTTCTTAAAAACTTGATCATGATTATCCTGAGCTTTAAATACAATAACAACTGCAATACAGCTCAGCACAATAACTACTTAAAAGCTTACTAAACAAATAACAACAACAAAATGACGTTTACACGCTACTTTAAGCCAAAAAGTATTCAATCAGGTCGACTCAAATACGAGCAACGAGCATGACATCAACAAAAAGCAACAAAACAATAGGCATCAACAATTGATGCACAACATACATATACACACATCTGTAGATGTAAGCGTAGCACTTGAAGCTTGAAGGATTGTTATTTTTTTTTGTTTTTTTAATGCTCTGCTCAAAAATTTTAAATACTTCACAATGTAATGCATTCCACATGAGTGACAACAACATGATTGTGCAAAGTTGCGAATAAGCTGTTTTTTTTTTGTTTTTTTATTCTGTTGTTACATTCTTTCACGTTTTATGAACTTGTTGTATGTGTGTGTGAGGAATAATCGCAAAATATCCTTGAAATTATTTATTGCTTCAAGAGAACACACAAACAAAACCAACACTAACACACACAATAATCAAAACAAATGAAGCTCAGCGTACAATTTGTGGGGGCGTGTCCGGCTTAGAGTGGCAAGTGCGCTAGTGAGTTGAGTTGTTTGACGTGCTGCGGTGGAAGCGGAAACGGAAGTGCACATGCACATGCATTGTTTTCAAACTCATTGATATAAAATGCTGCTGCTGACACAGCTATGTTTTAACGTGTGTGCTTTACACTGTGCAAGAAAATTTAAGAGAAAGAGTAGAAAAATTAAAAATTAAGGCACTGACAGGGATGAAGCTTTTGTTCGTTCATTGTGTGCGCCCTTTTTTCACTGTGCAAATGTAAATGCTTGTAACAAATACTTGTTGTGCTGTGTGGATGTGTTTTGCAAGTATTGGAGTGTGTTTATTGTGCATGCGAAATAAGAACAACAACAACAACAACTCATAAGACTGTCACTCCTCGTGACATAACTCACTCACGCTCAACCTCTCACTCACTCAGTTACTCACTCACCCAACCACACACACACACACTCACCTACTCACACACAATAACAAAATGATTGATGGCAGCTGAAATTAATCATGAAATGATACATTGAGCAGATGCAACAATGACAGCCAACAAAACTGCAGAACAATGAACGAATGAGTCGTTGTGGCTGAGGTTCACAATTGCATAATAAATAAATGAATATATAAGTATATATATATATAAAAATATCTAGATACATCATGAATGGTATAAAAATTTAATGCTTGTTTTGAGTGCCAAGCTTAGCGTTAGCTTTTAAATTATTAATTCACTAAATAATAAAAAGTATTTTTACTAAATTTGTGCAACATGGCGTATGAGCAACATTATTAAAACATTAAATTATGTATAGCCGAATATTTAAGTAAATATAACAAAAGCTTGTTTTGCTCTAAAAAAAAACTATTTGATAAGCTTTTTCGTGCCATTGGCCAAAATAATAAAACTTTAATTTAACTACCAGAAAGTTGCTTTATTGCACAAAAATAACATTTAATCAAATATAGCTCTGCTCACATACAGCACACACCCACATGCACAAACACACATATACATATAAACTTATTTTATTTTTGAATTATTACCTTGTTCCAGCAGGTTATTCCTTTTGTAACCTGCCACGTGAACAAATTCTACGCAGCAAATTGGCTTAAGTTGTCGCCTTGCTTTTCATGTCATGCTCAAACATATACATACAAAGGTCAACTAAATTTAGTGCTAACCGAATAAGAAGAAAACTTTTTTTTCACTCTTTATACCAACTAACAGCTGCTGGTATTAATGCCATTACTTGTTTATGAAAGTCATACCCATCATGTTATATTCATGTTGCGCTGCTACCTGGAGAGTTAGTCGCAACACGTTGCCAAAAATTACTTAACTAAAGCTACGTGCTTTAGTCATGAAATCATATATCATGGAATGGATATCATAAATAAATATTCTTCTTCAATGACATGGTGGCATTTTTTGGTAGCTTGTTGCCGAAAAGAGGGAGCGATATTAATAAACCTGTAAGAAATTCTTGAAGAACTTTATTTATAAAAGTTAATAAAGACAATAACCTAAAAGTTATTGCATTTTTCCGATATTATTTTATGAAAATTATAACAGTGGCAACGTTGAATCGTCACCTTTTTCTCAAAGACGTCAGTAGTCAATAAAATGTTTTGTTTTAAAGAATATTTTTTACATATCCACAGAAATTGTCCAACATCTTCCTAAATATTGCCATAATTTGAAGAGTTTTTGAATTTTTGGTATAACTGAGTCCTTTCACGATCACTCTATGTGAAGAACTGAAACGTACCGAAATTCTAGCTTAGTTGTAAATACGTCATGTAAATTTCACGAGGCCCATTTTTGGCTCAGCTATTATACCAACCGTGGCGTCCGTGGCGTAGTTGGTTAAAGTGCGTGGCCGCTATGTCAAAAGAACCTGGAGACCCAGGTTCGAACCCCAGCAGCGACAGAAAATTATTTGAATTGAAATAATTTTTCTGTACGGCCGCCACCTCTCTGCAGACAATGGCAAACCTCAGAGAGTAATCAAAATGCCATGTAAAGCTTCTTGAGAACGAGAACATTCCGTTCATCGCCGTTCAGAGTCGGCGTTAAACATGTAGGTCCATTTCTCGGTCAATTGTGTACAAACTTAATAACACGCACAACACAATTGATCATAAGAAGCTAGGTCAAAGTCCTTTCAAGGGGTGAAATGGCCAGTTATTTTTTTTTTATTATACCAACCAGCAAAATTGTCGTTATTGGACCGACCACAATCACAATTGTTCGACCAAGCATCAACGCATCTACAAGATTGACTATTTGGTACGGTTTATGGTACGACGACATCATTGGATCTCGTTTCTTTCAAAATGAGAAAATGATCAATGGTTCTCGTTAACCGACTTTCTGGGGCCAGAGCTCGACGACATCGATATATCCGAGTTGTGGTTTCTATAAAACGGCGACAAGACATGCCATACAAGAAGTGCTGAAGAAGACATTTGGCAACTGGGTCATCTCATGGCAAGCGCTCATCAATTGGTCGCCGCGATCATGAGGCTCAACACGTTTTGATTATTTTCTTTGGGGCTACGTCAAGCCTTTAGTCAACGCTAACATGCCAACTCCTTTGAACGAGCTTGAGGCCAATAGCCTATGAGGCCTATAGAGTACCGTATATATATATATATCGCCCATTTCAGATTGAGGTGACCTATCAGTCACACCGACCATGTCCGATTTGGCTCAAAATTTGTTTTAAGGTTAGTTTTTTGTTAAGAAAATCAATTCCGGAGTTTAAAATTTCAAAAAATTTTTTTTGCGGAGCCACAGCTATTCAAATGCCAAAATAGGGCCTACTTTCAGACAACGTAGCTCAGTCAATTTAAATCACATTTTATTAACTAATTTTAAGGATAAAATATAAAACTTTTAAAAAATTGCTACAAATTGACACATTGGTAATTTTAAACTCTAATGCCATGCCAACAACAGACGCTATAATTTTTTTTCAGTTTCTTTATTTTGGTTTTTTGTACGTTTCAATACCTTTCAAATTACATAAAATTAAGTTGTGCTCTTAAAGGGCTTAGAAGTTATGGCGAAAAACGTGCAGTGTTAAAGAGTTTTCAATACAAATCCAACTACACATTCAATTTTCATCCATTTTTTTCTTTTCTTGATTTTTTACAAACAAAAATATAAAAAGTCGATAGCTAGTTGAATTTGTATTGAAAATTCTTTAACACTGCACGTTTTACGCCATAACTTCTGAACCCTTCAAGAACTCATCTTAATTTTATATCGTTGGAAAGTTATTGAAACGTAAAAAAAAACCAAAATAAAGAAACTGAAAAAAAATTATAGCATCTGTTGTTGGCATGGCATTCAACTTTGAAATTAACAATGGGCTAACTTACTGCAATTTTTCCAAAAGTTTTATATTTTCCCTTAAAAAAGACAAAATAAACTTTTCAATGACACCTTATTTACGAAAATCGGATTTAAAATGACTGAGCTACGTCGTTTTAAAATACACCCTATTATGGCCTTGAAAAATGGTTCTAAAAATGTATAACTTCAGATTTGGTTTTCTAAGCAATAAACCAATCTAGGAACAAAATTTGAGCCAAATCGGAGATGGTCAGTGCAACTGATAAGTCACCTCATTCTGAAATGGGCTATATATATATATATATATTACCGTTCCTCATAGCGTTCCTTGTTGAAGTGACACTACACCTAAAGTAAAGAAGTATTATTTAAGAATCCATTTAAATGTGAAGGGAATCCATTTAATTTCTACGCTTACTATTAGGGTGTGGTGAGGTGAACGCGTTTCGCTTTTTTTTTTTTTTTTGAGGCTCACAGCACTTCCAAAAATTACAATTTTTGAACAGTTTTTGGCTAAAATTGCAAGAATGAACCTTTTTCTTAATTTCTATGCGCTCCGATTTGAACATTTTTGATTTCAGCAACAAATTATGGTTATACTTCGAAAATTTTCGTTTTTCGACTTTTGAAAAATGGTGGAGTGAAGCGTTTCACCAAAATAATCATTCCGTTTTCATGTATAAACATCAACATAAATCGGTTTAATGGCCTCGAGCGGGCTCCTTAGTCAGCAAGAAACTAAGATAATGAATAAAAGTTATCGAATCTAAATTTATTATTCATCGCTAATATCGAGGCCAGAGTCGCAGTTTTGACAGGTGTAGTAGCCACGGTTGCCCATGTTGACATATATCAAGTGATATGACCAGTCGCATTTCTTGCAATGAATTAAAAAATGCAAAAAACAAAAAACAATAAAAGCGCATTAAACACAAAGCGAATTTCTCGGGAAAGCTGTTTTAACCCCCCTGCGCGCTGTCCCGAGTATACTCGACCAAACGAAGTCGTTTCCGTATTCAGAATGACGAGTATACTCGTCCAAAAGTAAACGGGCACATCTCTGAATCTATACAACTTTGAGACCCCCGCGAGGGCTCAAATTAAAGGGTGAAATGTCCTCTACAAGATAACACCCTGCTGATATGGTCAATAAATTTCGGGGGGTTGAAAACAGGAGTAGGGGAGAGTCCGGAAATAAAATAAGCAACATTTCTGACGTGAAAAATCGTAGCCCGGGGCTGGAATCTGGTACTTGGGGGTTTTCGAGGTCGCTGGATCTGAATCCGCCATTATTGGGTAGGAAAATAAATTCTTACGGGTTGAAAATAGGAGTCGGGGGTTGAAAAATTTGACGAAACGAAAAATTCAAGATCTTTGGTAAGACTTGGATAAGCTATAATTTTCAAGAAGGAAAAATATACCCAGGATGTGCCGCGTGGAGGCTCCCAGTCTAATACATCCCTTGTTTAATTATTTTTATTTTTGTTTTTTTTTAATTTTTTTATTTTTGTTTTTTTTTAATTTTTTTTATTTTTTTCTATTTTTTTTTTCGTTTTTGTCTTGCTCACAAATTTCCACCACCCAAACCCCCATTTTCACCCCTTGGGGGGATTTTTTCGCCCCAACAGATATCGGGAATGGACTCAGCGCCCCAAAAAACCCTATACCAATCATGACTTTTCGGAAATCATTGTCTAAAAAATTCATGCATTTGGAAGCGTTTACTCCGGGATAATTCATGCGCAGGGGGGTTAACCTCAAATAGGTGGGTATAGGTGGGTCTCCCTCAAAGCTTCTGCTTGATGTAGCCGCAGACGTTTTCGATGGGATTAGCATCAGGCGATTGTGCAGGCCAATCTAATGTGATGATGCCTTTTTCACGTTTGCACTCGGTGCTGAGGTGGTTGCGATGCTTGGGGTAACTGTCCTCCTGCGGAATCCAGTCTTCGTTTTTGATTATAAATTGGCATTTGGCAGTCGGTTAAATTTTGACCATTCTGGCAGCATTAAGGTTCTCGGTAAAGAGGTGCAAAGTGCCGAAACCCTTTTTTGAGAAGCATCCCCAAAGATTTAATAATTTTAATGGGATGTTTAACGGTGCGCTAGACAAAACTACTTGACGATGAATACCAAGCTCGCCGTACGATCGATTAAACCCAAACAGAAGATTCGTCAGAGAAGAGTACGTTACTCCAATCGCGATCAATGTTTTCGGACATCAGTGGTTTCTTCGTTGTGATTCACCTTTTCAAATTATTTTCACGCAAATGGTCACGAATATATTAAGTCACGATGGTCACGAATTATAAACGCTTCGTGCGATATATTAAGAGCTTTTTGCCTCAATTTCGGTTGCTCTTGACGCAAGCTTAAGTCAGGATTCCGCGAAAACAAACTCAATATAATTTTTTCATCCTTCTTGGTTACGTTCCCTGTTGAGCCACGATCGGGAAGGTCATCGACGTTTTTAGATTCCTTAAAGCATTCACCCACTTCGGAACAAAAGCCTTTGACTTTTTCAAATACTTGGCCGCCGCTGCATAAGGCATTTTTGGTCCTTTTGGATGGTTGCGGAGGAAAACTGTCTCGAAGCGTTCTGCGTATGCAGCACTTATTATGCCTAACACAATTTTCTGATAAAGTCTCGACCACCAATTTAACTTTTTTACTAATGCGCCAAGGGCAGAGGTTATATCTACTTGTTGACAAAATTTCAGGGTTGCCTTATTTACCGACTGCGAATAATGTCGTACACGCTCTTACTTAACAGACAGTACCTTGAATTTATGTCGAGTAGTTGGAACAAAACACGATAAATTCAGCCAATCAAAAAAACTTTTGGAAAAAATGTTTACCACTGTTTTGGAAATGCAACACAATGTACGTCTGAACGCTGTATCATAAAAAATCGTGCGGCAATGAAAGCAACAACACTTGGATATATGTAAGCGCGCTGTCAAAATTTCACAGGTGAAACGCTTCACCACACCACTCCCTACAATACCACAAATAAACCATAAACATACTATTATTATAATATTGTTAACATACCGTCACCCCCTCTTAATAAAAATTTAATTTCTTCATCTTCATCTTCACAGGTGTTATTTTGTCGGCCAATTTCGATGATTTCATTTGGGAATTACTTATTTTGATTACTTGGAATTGGGAATTGCTTATATTGATCCCTTATTTTGATCCCCAAATTTCAAGTCAAAAGCTCAATGTGTTGATTTTTGAGATGTTTTTAAAATCTTGCTTAGAAGCGACGCCGGCGTTTAATCGGTTAGTGACTTGTGTATTTTTAGAAATTATTTATCGTATGGAATGAACGTTCCTCATCCATAGTTTGAAATGTGATTTAAAGAAAAAAAATAAATGAAATTTAAAAATTTTTCTTTAAAATGTTGTGTAAAAGTTTTGTTTTTGTTTTTGTCATACATGAGACAACAAAAAGAAATGTATTAAATCATTGCCACTTAATAATGATTTAAGTTAATTAAAAGTTACTCATACGCCATGATAAACATTTAACACTTTATTTTGCTTCAGCTTGTGTTTTGAGCTTTACAAACTTCGTTTATGATATTCAGATAACTTTTTGACACTAACTCAGATCACATTTTATGCGTTCATATACACAGTTAGAAGGATTCGATGCTCTTAAGCAACACAAAGTTATGAAGACATTTTCTCAAATCGAAAAACTTCATAATGAATTATTTAGCTTACTTAACGTTTTTGCAGTAAAAACAACTGGAACACACACAAACACACACACACACACACCCATACACATGCCTATAATCCGCAAGAATTCATAAATATGCAATTATTCATTGCGTTGGAGTTATTCAAATCCAGCAGCCGCTAGTTAGTTCTTATATGATGCTATTTTGACAGCCATAGAGACAGACAGGAAAAGAGCGTGGAAGGCAGAGATTAAGGCACAGACAAAGGCAAGTGATACAGCTATTATATCACATAACACTACCACCAACGTAGGACTTATGCGTTGTTGTCTATTTGAATGGGTGATATTCATATGAATTGGTGAAATGTTGGTAGAGTAACACATATACACACATACACACACACACCCATGAGCAATTCTCTTGCTCTATTACACAGAGTTGATGTTGTTCTTGCGGTATGCATAGCAAATAGCAGTCAACACTAAGTTATACAATCACATGAATTAAAAAAGAAGCATAAGTTTATTTGGGCTCAAAGACTCATACGTGTTTTGATGCTTTCTTGTATGACATGTCGCATATAAAATCTTTTTCCTACACATTATTCTATGTAAGACATATAAACTTTATCTTAAAATATGGGTTTCATTACAATCTCAGCCAAAATGAGGTTTTTTTTGTGGAATTCTAGAATTGCATTAAAGAAATAATTTAATTGAACTAGTGGAATACTTGATGGAAATATTAATGAACTTATATCAACGATGCTGATGTAAGAAAATGATTTATAAAAAAAATTGGGTTAGGAATCACCTCTAAAAATGTACATACAATTAAAAAAAAAAAAATAAAGAAACATTCGTACAGAATTCGTGAGAAGCATGATTCATTAACAATAATTTTGTAACAGGTGGAATGTCTTTTAACCCAATTCTCCAAAAAGTTTTTTTAGTATGAAATTACATCAAATTTCAAAAAACTAATTTTTGCTTTTCGGGACGGCATCAGCAGTCGAGTAGGTAACGCTCTTTACTACCTACCCAAGGTAGTAAAGATTTCTTTCCTCATTTCTTTTAAGATCATTCTCAACTGAAGTTACAATTCATCAACATGTACGACCTAAATCAAAACAAAATTATTTTAAAAAGAAAACAGAAAAGTTTCTTTGGCTTTCCACCACGCTTAGAACATCCTTGATTGCTCTTTGCTTCCCACTAATCTATCACCCTATTTCGAACTAAGGCAGACTTGACTAAATAGGTATTCCACCTGAATCCTTGGTTCAAAACTAAAAACAAAAATATATTTATGATTTACCGGGACTGCCTTTTAAGTCTTACGTTTTTGAATTGAACGAATTTTGACGTTTGCACTCGAAAATTTGATATTTTCTATCATAAATGTACTCACAAAGTTTTGGTGTATGTGCGTTTATTGCTTTGTTTACAATGATTTGAAAATTGTATTTCAAATGTATGTATGGAATTAACACGTGAACATTTTTGGGTGATGATCTTTTATAATTTCGACGTGAATTGACAAGAAAAGCATGCATCGATCAACTTTGTTTGAATTTTTGGTGATGAAGCACCACACCCAGCAATTGTAAAAGTCTGGTTCAATGAGTTCGAGACTGGTCGTCGTTTTTTCGAGCATGAATTTCGTGAAAGTCGTCCTAGAACTGCTGTTGTGGCAGAAAACATCGATGGTGTGGTGAGGTGTTGGAAGCAGACCGGCATGTAACATACTGTGAGCTGGAGTCATCCTTGTGCATTAGTAGGACTAGCATACATTCGATTTAAGACAAACATTTAGACGTCAGGAACATTTTTTCCCTTTAACCAGTAACTTTTAGTGAATGGGCGCTGGCAAAGATTCACGTTTTTATCGGAAAATTGTACTTTTTCAAAGATGACGATGGCAGGAAAGTTATTGTGAATGGCGAACGCTACCGTACGATGATTACAAATATTTTTTTGCCCAAAATGGAAGAACTGGACTTGGCTGCCATGTGGTTTCAACAAGACGGTGCCACATGCCACACAGCACGCGAAACAATGACCCAATTGAGAGGCAAGTTCGGTGAACAGTTTATTTCACGTTCGGTACCGGCCAATTGGCTACCTAGATGGTGCGATTTAACACCTTTAGACCATTTTTTGTGGCGCAATGTTAAGGCTTATGTCTATAGGAACAAGCCCGCAACGGTTGACGCACTGGAAATGAATTTTGAAGAATTATTCGTGAGATACCGGCGGATATGTTAGAGATATTATGCCAAAATTGGACCCAGCGTATGAACCATTTAAGGCGTAGTCTCAGTCAACATTTACATTAAATCATCTTTAAACATTGAATTATATAGATCGTTCTATCGACTCAAATAAAGATTTCATACATTTCTCTAAATTTTATGCTTTTTTTTTTTAATCAAATCCGAAAGCTCTTAAAAAATCACCCTTTACTTGTCCGTATCTTTGCAGTAATTCTAAAAGTAAGTCTGTCCTGATCTTTATCCGTTTTCTAATCATTGTCCTAAAGTGTTATAGCAAAAAACTTCTTCCCAATACTTTTACTAGTTCTTGTCCTCTTTTCCTTGTCCTATTTCTAACTCTTGTCTTTGTTCATATCTTTGTCTTAATTAAATTTTCTTTATTCTAATGCTTTGTTTAATTTTGATTTTGTTGTTATGTATTGGGAGTACGCATTAAAAACTGCGCATTTTTTGCTTAAATGGGAGCTTTATTGTGAAAATTCGGACACGTCTTTTGAGGCTATCCACGAATCAATCCATATTTTTGCATCTTCATAAGAACGAAAGTGCTGTTCAGCCTGGGTCATCGATCGAAACAAGTAGTAGTCGGAAGGCGCAAGGTCTGGTGAATACGGCGGGCTGGGGTAAGATATTCCATTTCAGCGTTACTAAGTATATTTTGAGTGACCTTGCAATATGTGGTCCAGCATTGGCATGCTTAGGAATCATTTTGTCATGTCTTTGTCTGAATTGCGGCCGTTTTTTCCTTCAATTCTAGATTATTAGGCCAGGGTAATCATATGATTTCTTACGCTTTGGATTTTTGGAATGGATCCACTTTTCTTTGCAGGAATTTTTTACCGAATTTGCCATTGGAGCAGCTGTTCATATGCTAAAAATCGTCATTCGACGTCTCTCGGCTTCAGATCGTACGGCACTCAATTTCCTTGCTTTTGGATCATTCATTCCCATTGCTTTCAGACACCTGCAAATGGTCTTCTGATCAACTCCCAATGAATTTGCAAATTCTTGTTGCGTTAGACACGGGTCTTTATCGAGCAATGTTTCGTAATGTTTCGTAAAAACCTCTAAAAATCACGTAATGTATGGATATTTTTTTGCCATGATATTTTTAGTACAAAAAATTGTTACAAATAGTGTAAATCAAAGAATTACAGAATTCTGCATCAAAAATGTTTGCCCTAACATAAAAGATATTTACTTTTTGCAGTGATTTTTTATATATTTTTTTTTTTTGCAATTTTCATTGAAATATGTTTAACTCCTCCATCTTTTGCCTGATTTTCAATTCCGAGGTATCATTTGAAAGGTGCTGACTGCTGCTTTTTATTCTTGTCGCTTATTAACCCTTATAGGCTGTTTTTATTTCTTCTGTTCTTAGGCTTTCTTCTGTGATCTGAGATTCATGCTTTAGATTTTCAACTTCTGCCTTTAACAACTGAATACCTTATTTGAAGAAAGTTTACTTCCCCTAGTAGTCACTTACAGATCAATTCTGTCGCGCTTACGTTAATCTTGTTACCGTAGAAATTCACCTTTTAGTAACTTGAACACTCTGTTGGTATTCTGCGACCAAGCGGTACCGGTGAATATTGTTACCATCTCTTTAGGTGGTAACAAGCAAAACAGAAGACATTTTTTTAGCTTGCATTAAGTTACTCGTATTTTGAGTAATTAATTTAATTTTAAAATCCTCAAATCGAAATCGGAGCAAATAATAATAAAAAACGATGTCAAATTCACTGTTGCTCCTTCTTCAGCACTTTCCAAGGAATAAAAATTTATAGCAATTCACGGTGTAATATTAATTTCAATAATATAAAGGGTCCGCCAAATACCTTTTTTTTTTTGAAAATGCTATAAAAAAAAAAAGAGTTGGCTGTGCCGTGGACACACCCGTAGGTTTTGACGTGACGAAGTTTCTTGCTGTTGTTGTTAATGTTGATGTTGATGTTGATATTGATGTTGATGTTGATGTTGATGTTGATGTTGATGTTAATGTTGATGTTGATGTTGATGTTGATGTTGATGTTGATGTTGATGTTGATGTTGATGTTGATGTTGATGTTGATGTTGATGTTGATGTTGATGTTGATGTTGATGTTGATGTTGATGTTGATGTTGATGTTGATGTTGATGTTGATGTTGATGTTAATATTGATGTTGAAGTTGATGTTGATGTTGCTGTTGATGTTGTTGATGTTGATGTTGATGTTGATGTTGATGTTGATGTTGATGTTGATGTTGATGTTGATGTTGATGTTGATGTTGATGTTGATGTCGATGTTGATGTTGATGTTGATGTTGATGTTGATGTTGATGTTGATGTTGATGTTGATGTTGAAGTTGATGTTGATGTTGCTGTTGATGTTGTTGATGTTGATGTTGATGTTGATGTTGATGTTGATGTTGATGTCGATGTTGATGTTGATGTTGATGTTGATGTTGATGATGATGTCGATGTTGATGTTGATGTTGATGTTGATGTTGATGTTGATGTTGATGTTGATGTTGATTTTGATGTTGATGTTGATTTTGATGTTGATGTTGATGTTGGTGTTGGTATTGGTGTTGGTGTTGGTGTTGGTGTTCGTGTTGGTGTTGGTGTTGGTATTGGATTTGGAGTTGGTGCTTTTCGTTTAGCTTTTTTTTTGCTTCCAGCAATTAATCCAGCAAAAGTGATGCATATGCGTCACATTAGGCGGTTCCCTGACGGTTTTTGACACGCCGTCAATTTTTTTTTTTATTTTTGTCATATGCCCGAAAACCTCACCTTTGTTTTCGTTCCTTAAAATTTACCGTTGCACCAGTAGTCACAGAGTTAAAAATCCATGCAACGTTTTTTCATGGCTGTAGCATTTTTACTGCATTATGTGATTGCATCCCTGAAATCATGAGAACAACATTTTTTTTGTAATTTAGTTATGAAGCGTAATAACACATCCCTGCTGTCGTAAAACAAAATTTACTGTAGCACTCCTCCTGAGTGAGTAATAATTCCATGCAACGATATTACATTTCTGTTACATAAGCTGCTATATTCACGAACTGACGACGCCGGAATTTTTTTTTTTATTTTTGTCGTAAAGCCATGTATAAAAACTTTGTTTTCGTTTTTAAACTTTTATCGTAGGTTATATACTCATTGAGTAAAAATTCAATGCAACGCCGCTGCATGAATGTTGCGTTATCGATCTTTGAGCGGCTCTCTCAGGGTCCCCATGATGTCAGAAATTTTTTGTCTAATTTTGTTGTGAGGGCTTCCAGTAGGCCTTTATTGGCGTATCGTATTTTTAATCCTAGCACTAATACTCAGCGAGTAATAATTCCATGTAACAAATTTTCAGTTGCGTTGCTTACGCAGCTCCCACTACGTCCCTGTGCCGTATTAAATTTTTTTTTGTTTTTTTAATATAGTCAAAGAATTAACCTTTATAGTCATACTATTGTTTTAATCATAGCTCTTAGACCCAGCGAGTAACAATTCAATGAAACGCAGATGAATTTTTAAAAAATTCATTTTTCAACTTTTTTGGAAACTAGAGCAGTACAACGTAACTTCGTCACGTCAAAACTACTGAATATTTTCTCAAATTTCTTTTTTTATTTGAATGTACAATCCTTCCGGTTAATAAAAAAAAAATTTCATTCAAATGGCTGTCCAATTTTTAAGCACATTATCGATTGTGTGCAGCTGTATTTCACCAATGGCTTCACAAATATTGTTAAAGCGTCAATTGTCTCTGGCTTGTCGGCGTAACACTTATCTTTGAGGGCACCCCACAAATAATAGTCCAACGGTGTCAAACCGCAGCTTCGAGGTGGTCAAACGACATCAGCTCTGCGGCTGATAATGCGATCTTCAAAAACAGGGCGCAAAACATCGAGTGTAGCTTCGGCTGTGTGGCACGTAGCGCCGTCCTGTTGAAACCAAATGTTGCCAATATCCTCCTCTTCAATTTTTGTGAACAAAAATTCGTTCAACATGGCCCGATAACGATGGCCATTGACTGTAACGGCCACTCCTTGCTCATTTTCGAAGAAAAATGGCCCAATTATGCCTCTGGACCAAAATCCGCACCAAATAGTGACTCGTTTTGGGTGCATCGGCTTTTCAATGTATGCGTGCGGGTTTTCTGTGCCCCAAATGCGACAATTTTGCTTGTTTACATACCCGCCAAGATCAAAATGAGCTTGATCTGAAAAGATGATTTTTTTGGCAAAATCGGCATCTTCTGTAAGTCGATCGCAAGCCCACTCAGCGAAGCGAAAACGCATTGGATGGTCAGTTGGCTTCAACTCCTGAACCAATTGGACTTTGTATGGCGTCATACCAAGGTCTTTATGCAAAATTCGTCTCAATGATGTCTCCGAAATGTTCAATTGTTGAGAACGACGATGAATTGATGTTGATGCCGCTTCATTCACACTTTCTGCCACAGCAGCAATATTCTCCGGTGTACGCACTGTTTTTGGCTTTTCACGCTTTGGTTTATCGATGAGGATGCCAGTTTCTCTCAATTTTTTCACAAGTTAACGAACATACGGAGCTGACGCTGCTTCTGTTCTTCCAAAATCCGTACGCAATTTTCGCACACATTCTGCAACATTACCATTATTTTTAAAGTAATGTCGCAATATTTCCCAGCGTTGTTCAAGCGTATACACAACCATATTCGTTCAGCGAAAGGATAAAACTAATTATCTGTCAAATCAGACATGTGCTAAGTGTTACCATTCACGAAATAAGCACTAGTTGAAAAAAAAACCGTTAGATGGCGGACCCTTTAATTCTATGTATTTACTTCTCATTTTCCATTCTTCATATTTCACCACACAAAAGAGAGCTTCATTTCAATAAGGTGAGTTTACGACTGTTGAAAGCATTACCGAGTGCACAGAGTACCAATTTCTAAGACCGGTAACGAGTTTCGGCAACAATATTGCTGGTTACCGGTAACGCACAGAATCGATCTGTTAATTGATTTCAGTTGGTGTGGGGAGTTTCTTTACGCTACCACAGGTAAAATTGTATGATGGTCTAAAGCTTGAAATTTTGCCTGGTTTTCACCATATCATTTATGAAGGGTACGTAAAAGCTAGACTATTTTAAAGAAAAAAATAAATCAAATCATCTTAAGATAAGAAATATATACTTACGGTAAATCAGCATCATTAAAATTCTGCTCTCAAAAATTTTAACCTTGAGGAAAAAAGGCACATTTAGTCAAAATTTTTTTCGATTTTATTTTATTTTGTTTACATTTCTTGAGTTTTTTGTTTTGATTATTCTAAGCTTATAATAACAACATAGTTTTTGTTCGGAATTACTTATTGCATTTAAGTATTTATATACACAATATCGATTATAGGTATGTTCTATGATAGCACACAAGAATGGACTCGACACATGAGGAACTCGATGAGAAAATTGTTGCAAGAAGTCAAAGATGAAGTCAAAACATTCCAGTTTGCAAGAAAGCAATTATTTTCATGATCAATTTAAAAGAGCAAGTTACTCATGAGTAAGTCCAGATAAATCTTGACATACATACATACACATTAAAGTAATATTATTTCCCGATATATTTATAAAGATTCTTAATTAGAATTGTAGAGTCGAATCGCTTTAAGACTTATACTAAAGTTATTATCACGTTTTTGTGGATATTTACAACAACAACTGTTAATAATATATTTACAAAATTATATACCGACATAATACGTAAGTTTCTATTTAATTGCTTATGTTTAAGAGAAGAAGAAAATTAGAAAAATATCAAGCCAAAATAAAGTAGATACAACTTGAATAAAAAGCTTGCTTTTTGGTACATTCTAGAAACACAATTTTTCTTCTTTTTTTTTTAATCACTAATACAAGATACGCTTTGTTATATACAAGTTAAGATTATTATTGTTCAATTTTCTTTTAAATTTAAAGACCTTGAAATCATTATAATAGGTCGGAAGTAGTACGACAAGTTGTTAAAAAAGTATCTTAAATCTTCAACTAGACCATAAGTAAAAACTGCTATTTCATATAAATACGAGAAATAGAAATAGAGAGAGAAAGAGAGAGTGAGAAGTGAGAAAGAGAGAGAGGAGTTTAATTTAGTGCTGAAAAAAAGAGAGAAAGTGTGAAGTAGAGCAATATTCAAATATAAAGTATCTTTTAAAGGTAGCCGTATTATACAGTTTCAGTTAAGTCGTTTGAATATAGTTAAAACCTGCCAATATAAAATTGTTTTATAAAATTAGTATTTTTTTTTAACAACATTGAATTAGCTTTAAAAAAATTTAAGGTAAGCGTTGGTACATTCATTCACATTATTTAAGTTTTAATATTTAAGTTTTTATTTTTAAATTTCTCACTTGATGGAAAGCTAGTTTTTTTCTAGTTATTTTCGTTTCTTTTTTCCAATAATTCATTGGTTAAAATTTTTTTTTTAAGAGTTGCACATACGAGCTAAGGCCACATTATTCTATATTTATAAATAAAAAACTAACATCGCATAAAAGAGCTACACTTAATAAAACTAAGAACTTAACTTATGTATAGCTACAAATGCAAAAAGTTTGACAGCTAAAATTATATTCGGGTAAATCATACAAATTTTTGTGTAGAAATTTATAATTTGTTTTAATTTTTTTCATTATAGAAAACTTACAGTAACCTCTGCATTAAGCCATTACTTCTTTTCACATTGCTAACAGCTTCTTCTTGGGCTAAATAAAGTTTATCTTTAAAACAAAAGAGCATTACTTTATACTTTATTAATAATATATATATATGTATGTATAAACGTTGGAACAAAAGGAAGGTAGTGATATACGGATATCATAATAATATACGAGTAGGTTCAAAACAAAACTACTTGAATTGTGGTCTGAATGGTTACACTATGCGCCACTATACACGGCATCCCACTATACTTTTCTTGTAGATATGGGGTTTCTAAAGACGAAAATCGCAAAAAACAATTTTTATGGATACGTTTTTTTAAAAAATTTTTGAAACTTTTTTTTCGTTTTTTTTTTGCACATAGTCGTATATATTGAAACATATCTTAGATACCACTTATCCAATTTTAATAATAAAGCCTATCAATTTAAGCCAAATAAAATTTTCTACAAATTTGCTCTGCAATTTTTTTCATATATTTAAATATTTTGAAAAAAATCATTTCTTTTACCTAAAAATGCAAGTCAAAACGTTTTCAAAAATTCATAAAAAATAGCAAACTGCAAAAAGTGGTAAATTTTTTCATTTGATCTTAAGGGGACATATAGGTTACAAATTTAAAAAAAAACATTTTTTTCGGGAATTTTTTTTCATAGAAGGAAAAAAGATATCGTTTTCAAATTATGCGCATATATTTATTTATCAACATTTAAAGAATACAAAACATTTTTTTCAGAATTTTTGGAGCGGTTTTTAATGTTACAGGTAGACCTCGCTTAACACGTGCTTCTTATAACACGGCCTCGCTCTAACACGGTTTACGTTTTGTGATCATTTTTCGTTTAACACGCTAAATGGCCTCGTTCTAACACGGTTCCGGAAATTTTTTTTTTTTTTTTTTTTAAGTCAAAAAATATTTGCACTTGTTGTGTGTGCATTAAAGTACATGTATTAAAAAAAAACCTTCATATTTTAACTGATATTTTTTAGTTCTAAGTCGAAATTTGAACGCCATCTACTGCTAAATGGTATAACATATTTTGCTGGAGTAGAAGCAGACCTCTTTTACCGACAAAAATTATGAATTCATATAAGACTCGTAGGTCATAAAATGAAATGTTGTGAGAGAGAGCGAGAAGAAATGAGTTACATAATTGTTGAATTGTTCAATGCAGCTTTTTATACATCGTTTGTGTTTGAATATGCAATGATATCAGGAATTCCCGAATTAAGTCTAGCAACGCGATGTTACAAACAAATTTGGCAGGTTTGCTCAGTATGTAAGTGTCTTCTGTGGATATAACTCAACACGTGCTCATACATTTGATTAAGTGAGATAAGTAAATAATTTCAATTCAATAGGTATGTAGAATATGCTTCAGAATTCCTTATTTAATTTTGAAGTCTTAATTTATAAATTTGTTTTCCAGTTTATGATCATGTCGCAAAAGATACCGCTCAAGAGGAAAGTTATTTCTTTGGAAACAAAAATTATAATTTTGGATCGTTTATGCCAAGGAGAAAAAATTGCTGCTGTCGCAAAAAACTTAAAGATAAATGAAGCTTCAGTGCGGACCATAAAGAAAAATGAGTCGGCAATAAGAAAATCAGTTGCTGATGGCTCCTTAACCTCCATAAAATATTCCAATCGACTACGCCCACCAATAATGGAAAAAATGGAAAAGGCGCTTAATATTTGGATTGAAGATAACTGCCAAAAGCGAATTCCTTTAAGCAAACACATCATCAAAGAAAAAGCTCTGAGCATTTATGAAAACCTCAAAAAGAGTGGAGAGCCTTCTGTATCCGCAGAATTGACTGCAAGTAATGGCTGGTTTGAGCACTTCAAAAAAAGATTTGCTATTCATAGCTTAAAAGTTCAAGGAGAGTCAGCTTCGGCTGATGTGGAAGCTGCTAACACATTCCCAAAAGAAATTCAAAAATATATTGACGAGCAAGGATATGTAAGGGATCAAGTTTTTAATGCTGATGAAACTGGACTTTGGTGGAAAAAAATGCCGAACAGAACTTTTATTTCAAAAGATGCAAGGAGCGCACCTGGATATAAGGTATCCAAGGACCGAATAACTCTGCTTTTGTGCGGAAATGCATCCGGTGATTGTTTAGTCAAACCATTGCTAATTTATAAGTCACTAAATCCTCGTGCGCTCAAAAACATAGACAAGAGTACATTGCCAGTTTACTGGAGAGCAAATTCGAAGGCTTGGGTTACCAGAGATATTTTCAGTGATTGGTTTTATAATTGCTTTGTTATAGAATTTGAGAAATATTTAAAGAAGAGGAATTTGGACTTCAAAGCTTTGTTGCTTTTAGATAACGCTCCAGGTCATCCACAAAATTTGACTCATCCTAATGTCAAAATTATGTTCATGCCACCTAATACCACGTCACTGTTGCAGCCAATGGATCAAGGGATAATTTACACATTCAAAATGTATTATATCCGAAATTCTTTGCAGTGGATTTTAAATTTAACAGAGTCGTCATCTGTGGATTTAACAAGCGCTTGGAAGACGTATTCAATCAAAGACCGTATCCAAATAATAGCGAAATCAATAAAGGAGCTGAAAAAGTCAACATTAAGTGGATGTTGGAATAAAATATTGCCGTCTGTGGATGTGGAAGAAGAAACAGGGGTCGCATCTGAAGAAAACGGACTTACCGAAATCTTAGCAATTGCACACTTAATCGACGGTGAAGGATTTAATGATATGGTGGCAGAAGATTTACAAGATCTACTGCAGGAAAACGAATTAGAAGATTCCGATTTAATTCAAATCATATCGCAAAGTCCTAATAAGCAAAATTCTGATAACAGCGACACTGAAGACGATAGCGAAACTCATGAATTAACGGTTAAGGATTTTCAAAAGGGAATGAGTATAGCCAAAAACTTGGAGTCGTTTTTTTTAAATGCCGATCCTTCTGCTGAAAGTTTAAAAGAGAACTTGAAAATTGTATGTTACCATACAAACAAATTTATAAAAAACTGTCAAACAAACAGTCAAAACTAACAGATTTTTTTAAAAAACAGCCCCAAATGGATGCACCTCAAAAGCGCGCACGATTGACCATAAGCAGCGATGAAGAACAGATTTGAATAGCATGATTGTGTTTTGATAAATTTTGAATTCCTTTAGTTACTTTATTTTTTTAAGTTTGTTATTTTTTTTAACTATACAAACAAGTAAACTTTTGATTGAAAATCAATTTTTGTTTATTTTTTAAGTTATAACTACAATTAAAATTAATAAAGAGTAAAAAAAAACGGCTTTTGATGTATTTTTTGATATCCTGGAACGGAACCTTACTTTTTGTACTGGTTTCTTGTTTCACTTAACACGGTTTCGTTTAACACGGTATTATACGGGAACGTAACCCCCGTGTTAAGCGAGGTCTACCTGTATTTGATTTTTTTTAAAATATGCCAAAAAAATTGACGGTGTGCAGGATATCACCAGTCTGGAACATCTGAGGAAAAAATAAAAAAAAACAAATTTATCCTTGTTGAAGTGGCCACCGCCTGAACTAGGATAATTTTTATCTGCCGAAAAAAAAACAAAATGGTGGCCATTTGAAAAAAAATCGATTTTTGAGGTTACAAAATCGGTGGCCATTTTGTTTTTCTTCGGCGGATAAAAATTATCCTAGTTCAAGAATAATTAAGTACTAAGATAGATAAGTACTTAAACAAGGATAAGTTTGTTTTTTTTGATTTTTTTCCTCAGGTGTTACAGACTGGTGATAACCTGCACACCGTACTTTTTTTGACATTTTTTTTAAATCAATAAAAAAACATCAAAAACCGCTTCAAAAATTCTGAAAAAAATATTTTTGTATTTTTTAAATGTTGATAAATATATGTGCAAAATTTGAAAACGATATCCTTTTTTCCTTGTATAAAAAAAAAAATTCCTGAAAAAAATTTTTTTTTTAAATTTGTAATCTATATGTCCCCTTCAAAATACATTTTTAATTCAGATAATAAACTATCGTTGAAAGAAATTCGTGCAAAAATATTTGCTTATATAATAATTTGGTTTGTGCTTCGAAATGCTTGCCCAGAAACAGGGCCCTTAAGTCCCACCACAGAGCGCGGCGCCTTTTTTTTTCAAAACAGGGTGACACTCTCCCTAGTATTATCACCGGATATACCATCGCGCTCAACCTGAGACACAAACCAATTTACATCCTTAAAGTATGCAACGGTCGCACTAAACCAGAGACACAAACCACCGGGTATACGACCGCCATTTTGCTCTTATTTGCTCCTCACTTCCGGTCTAGAGCCGGCTTATACACACAGAAGTTATAACAACAATAATAAAAGCCGTCAGGGTTAACGCAGTCAAAAGGGATAGATAAATATAGGATAAACTATGTTATCAATAATTTTAACACTAATGGATAGGATTTCCCTAGAATATTTGTGTAATGTGATTGTAAACACGAACCTCGAGGGGTGGAGGATGGATGTTCCACTAATCCCCGAGGTTTTGGAGTTAGGGAACCGCATGCATCCATCTATTGGTGGGTAATAAAAAAAATGAATAGATAAATAAATTGGTGTTTTATTTTATTTTATTTATGTTTAATGATTGTTTATTTCACAAAAAAAGAAAATGGAGAGCATTAGCTAAAAGAAGTTGAATAAAAATGAGAAAATATGTTGCCATACACAAATGGTCTACTTTAAGGTTCTAAAAATATTGTGTTGCGGTCAAATGCATAGTAAGTAAAAATATTTTGTTCTTATAATCAGCAATTTTCCCACAATATTTTGAGTTGAGATGCATATAAAAGGCCACCCGCAGCACTGGTTTGCCATCAGTTTTCTTTAATAAGTCAAATGAAATTAAGTTTTTTAAGATGTCAGAGGACCTTAAAAATAAATTTCAAAACGTCCAAAGCCCATTGAGGGATATGCCGTTTGGTGTAAAATACACCATTAACAAAATGGAGAGGGTGAAGACGCCATTTGGCACCAAAGTAAGGTGTTTAGCAAATGGCAAATATCATATATATTTGCCACCCATATTCAATTTTACACTATCGGATGAGGAGATGGAAATTGTTAATAGCGATTTGCAGTACTTGATAAGTAGGGAAAGAGGAAGCGCTTCTTCCTCCTCTTCCAACAACAACAACAACTACTTATTTATGCGGCTCCACACCGAAGATGAAGGGAAAAACTTCGGGTATGTGTTTTTGATTTTTCTTTTTATCTTAATAATTTTTATTTAATTTAATAATTTAATAATTTCAATTTTCATTTTCTTTCAGCGTGATATATCAACATAAGCATAGAAGATACAGCATTATGTTATGTCTATATATTGATTCAGCTATTTTCTTTTTATTCTAGTACCGGCATTATTCTATTTAGAGCATTTATGGTCCCTAAGCCCGAGATTATATTTCAAATTTAGTATTATGGATCTCTGCCGCTGCTGTTGGGAGGATGAAATTACGGACCCCCTTCATGCAGCAATCCGGGAATTCCGAAAAGATAGGATTTCCCTAGAATATTTGTGTAATGTGATTGTAAACACGAACCTCGAGGGGTGAAGGATGGATGTTCCACTAATCCCCGAGGTTTTGGAGTTAGGGAACCGCATGCATCCATCTATTGGTGGGTAATAAAATAAAATTAATAGATAAATAAATTGGTGTTTTATTTTATTTTATTTATGTTTAATGTTTGTTTATTTAACAAAAAAAGGAAATGGAGAGCATTATCTGCAACATGAGGCTCACAGCGTTGGATATTTTTTAAAATGCTCTTATGATGATAAGTTCTTATATTATAAAAGTTATAGAGGTTTGAGTTGTGCGGAATAGTTTGGTAAGGAGAGTCAGTACATAGCAAATACAGTGGAATCTATTACAGAGTTGAGCAGATAGTAAAGAGATTATGTCATGCTCAATATGAAGTCAATAGAATAGAACGCGTGGATACAAGATATGGAGAAAGTATAAGATGTTTGCAAATAAGGAATATCACATTTATTTACCAAAAAGATTTCTGATTATCACTAAGAATCAGATGGATTTTTAAAATGAAACTCCACACAATCTAATGAAAGGCAAAGACCTCGAATGGTGCATTTTCTCTAATTCTTAAAAAGAAGAAGAAGGAGGATGGGAATATATTCTACAACAAATTATTTGAAAGCTCTGTTTGAAAGCTTGACAAGTTTATATTTCCGTTAAACTTTTTTGTAGTTTATTGTTAAGTTTATTTATTTGTAAAGAGCGAGATAAAATTTGATGGTTGGGAATACTGTTGCAGTACAACAATGCGATAATAATTGAAATTTTTCCTATAAAATCCTGCTCTGTAGGCTCAGTAATTAAACTAAAAATGGACGCAAATCATCGCAATGGAGCTCAAGCTGTTGACCCTCCAGCTGTTGACCCTGAATGTAAGTAGAATACATTAACGCATTATGTTATGTTTATATATTGATTCAGCTATTTTCTTTTTATTCTAGTTATTCTAGTTATACCGGCATTATTCTATTTAGAACATCTATGGTCCCTAAGCCCGAGATTATATTTCAAATTTTGGATTATGGATCTCTTCCGCTGCTGTTGGGAGGATGAAATTACGGACCCCCTTCATGCAGCAATCCGGGAATTCCGAAAAGATAGAATTTCCCTAGAATATTTGTGTAATGTGATTGCAAACACGAACCTCGAGGGGTGGAGGATGGATGTTCCACTAATCCCCGAGGTTTTGGAGTTAGGGAACCGCATGCATCCATCTATTGGTGGGTAATAAAAAAAATGAATAGATAAATAAATTGGTGTTTTATTTTATTTTATTTATTTATATATTTATTAAATGGTGTGCTGGTAGCAACTTTATTATCTTCAAAAGAATTATCTGAATCCTTTTCATGTTTCACTATCTTTCTCTTATTAGTTGATTGAATTATTTCATGCAATGGTTTTGATATTGATTTAAAAGTCTTTTCTAAAAGCTCATCATTTGCAACTTCTCCCAGTTGATTGTTTTTAAATTTCTTTTTCAAAATATTTCGTATTTTAATAAGATTGTTAAGTAGTTTTTATTCATATTGAAAGGTTTATATATATATAAATAGGGTAAACAGGTCAGTTTCCCAGTTAGCTGTTTTATAGAACAGGTCAGTTTAGCAGTTGCTGTTTCATAGAACAGATCAGTTTAACAGTTAGCTGTTTTATAGAACAGATCAGCTTAGCAGCAGTTGTTCTACCGATTTTTAGATATCGATTCTGTTTCTTTTATAAACTAATAAAAACATCGAATCCTTTTCTATAACGACCATTATTCATATCATCATCTTTATTAATAACTAAAAATCCATATTTTTCTCTCCAACACTTTGAACATAGCTCATGGGAAGTCTTTACAGACATATCAGAACCAACATGATCATATATGTAAGGATTTAATAAATCAATACAATAGTAAAAAGCATAGAACCATTGGAATGATGCCAAAGTCTGTTAACATAGGAAATGAACGTTCCATGCTAAAACAAGCTTATAATCATCCAAAAGTTTTTGAATATGGCAAACTAAAAGTTGGAGATCACGTTCGAATTTGCAAATATAAGCACATTTTCGCAAAAGGATATACTCCAAACTGGACAACTGAAATTTTTAAAATTTATACTATACAGAATACAAATATTGTAACTTATTTACTGGAAGACTATCAAGGAAACCCGGTTATTGGTGGATTCTATGAACATGAAGTTATGAAGACCCATTTTCCGAATACGTATTTGATTGAAAAGGTTATTAAAACAAAGGGGCAGCAAGTTTACGTTAAATGGTTAGGATTTTCCAGCCACCATAAGTCTTGGATTAATAAAGATATTGTTCAATAATACATTTTTATACATGTACTTAAAAATATGAAATAAAAGCTATTAAATCACATTTTATGAATAATACAATAATTTTGATGAAACTTCATTTCCTTTTTGTTCTACGTGTCCGCATTTTTACTGCATCTTTGGGGAGCTTTGAGGATGCAGTTTAAATACTTAAAAATAAGTTGAAGAAAAGTGATAAAATTTGTGGTCATAAGCAAATGCATGTGTTTTTAAAAACTTTAAAATAAGTTGAATAAAAATGAGAAAATGTGTTGCCATACACAAATTGTCTACTTTAAGGTTCTAAAAATATTGTGTTGCGGTCAAATGCATAGTAAGTAAAAATATTTTGTTCTTATAATCAGCAATTTTCCCACAATATTTTGAGTTGAGATGCATATAAAAGGCCACCCGCAGCACTGGTTTGCCATCAGTTTTCTTTAATAAGTCAAATGAAATTCAGTTTTTTAAGATGTCAGAGGACCTTAAAAATAAATTTCAAAACGTCCAAAGCCCATTGAGGGATATGCCGTTTGGTGTAAAATACACCATTAACAAAATGGAGAGGGTGAAGACGCCATTTGGCACCAAAGTAAGGTGTTTAGCAAATGGCAAATATCTTATATATTTGCCACCCATATTCAATTTTACACTATCGGATGAGGAGATGGAAATTGTTAATAGCGATTTGCAGTACTTGATAAGTAGGGAAAGAGGAAGCGCTTCTTCCTCCTCTTCCAACAACAACAACAGCTACTACTTTATGCGGCTCCACACCGAAAATGAAGGGAAAAACTTCGGGTATGTGTTTTTGATTTTTCTTTTTATCTTAATAATTTTTATTTAATTTAATAATTTTAATAATTTAATAATTTTAATTTTCATTTTCTTTCAGCGTGATATATCAACATAAGCACAGAAGATACAGCGATGAAGAGGGAGAAGAAGCTGATGATGGTGTACAAAAACACGAATTAAACAACTAATTTATTTAAAATTTATAAAAAAATATGAAAATAAAAATGTTTATAATTAAACAATTTTTTATATTTTTTGCTTTATTGAGTATATGAATGAGACTCACAGCGTTGGATCTTTTTTAAAATGCTCTTATGATGATAACTTCTTATATTATAAAAGTTATAGAGGTTTGAGTTTTGCGGAATAGTTTGCTAAGGAGCGTCAGTACATAGCAAATACAGTGGAATCTATTACAGAGTTGAGAATAGAACGCGTGGATACAAGATATGGAGAAAGTATAAGATGTTTGCAAATAAGGAATATCACATTTATTTACCAAAAAGATTTCTGATTATCACTAAGAATCAGATGGATTTTTAAAATGAAACTCCACACAATCTAATGAAAGGCAAAGACCTCGAATGGTGCATTTTCTCTAATTCTTAAAAAGAAGAAGAAGGAGGATGGGAATATATTCTACAACAAATTATTTGAAAGCTCCGTTTGAAAGCATGACAAATTTATATTTCCGTTAAACTTTTTTGTAGTTTATTGTAAAGTTTATTTATTTGTAAAGAGCGAGATAAAATTTTATGGTTGGGAATACTGTTGCAGTACAACAATGCGATAATAATTGAAATTTTTCCTATAAAATCTTGCTCTGTAGGCTCAGTAATTAAACTAAAAATGAATGCAAATCATCGCAATGGAGCTCAAGCTGTTGACCCTCCAGCTGTTGACCCTGAATGTAAGTAGAATACATTAACGCATTATGTTATGTTTATATATTGATTCAGCTATTTTCTTTTTATTCCAGTACCGGCATTATTCTATTTAGAACATCTATGGTCCCTAAGCCTGAGATTATATTTCAAATTTTTGATTATGGATCTCTGCCGCTGCTGTTGGGAGGATGAAATTACGGACCCCCTTCATGCAGCAATCCGGGAATTCAGAAAAGATAGGATTTCCCTGGAGTATTTATGCAATATAATTGTAAACAGGAACCTCGAGGGGTGGAGGATGTATGTTCCTTTAATCCCCGAGGTTTTGGAGTTAGGGAACCGCATGCATCCATCTATTGGTGGGTAATAAAAAAAATGAATAAATAAATAAATTGGTTTTTTATTTTATTTTATTTATGTTTAATGTTTGTTTATTTAACAAAAAAAAAAAGGAAATGGAGAGCATTATCTGCAACATGAGGCTCACAGCGTTGGATATTTTTGTAAATGCTCTTATGATGATTACTTCTTATATTATAAAAGTTATAGAGGTTTGAGTTGTGCAGAATAGTTTGCTAAGGAGCGTCAGTACATAGCAATACAGTGGAATCTATTACAGAGTTGAGCAGATAGTAAAGAGATTATGTCATGCTCAATATGAAGTCAATAGAATAGAACGCGTGGATACAAGATATGGAGAAAGTATAAGATGTTTGCAAATAAGGAATATCACATTTATTTACCAAAAAGATTTCTGATTATCACTAAGAATCAGATGGATTTTTAAAATGAAACTCCACACAATCTAATGAAAGGCAAAGACCTCGAATGGTGCATTTTCTCTAATTCTTAAAAAGAAGAAGAAGGAGGATGGGAATATATTCTACAACAAATTATTTGAAAGCTCTGTTTGAAAGCATGACAAGTTTATATTTCCGCTAAACTTTTTTGTAGTTTATTGTAAAGTTTATTTATTTGTAAAGAGCGAGATAAAATTTTATGGTTGGGAATACTGTTGCAGTACAACAATGCGATAATAATTGAAATTTTTCCTATAAAATGCTGCTCTGTGGGCTTTTTAGCTCAGTAATTAAACTAAAAATGTATGCAAATCATCGCAATGGAGCTCAAGCTGTTGACCCTCCAGCTGTTGACCCTGAATGTAAGTAGAATACATTAACGCATTATGTTATGTTTATATATTGATTCAGCTATTTTCTTTTTATTCTAGTACCGGCATTATTCTATTTAGAACATCTATGGTCCCTAAGCCCGAGATTATATTTCAAATTTTGGATTATGGATCTCTGCCGCTGCTGTTGGGAGGATGAAATTACGGACCCCCTTCATGCAGCAATCCGGGAATTCCGAAAAGATAGGATTTCCCTAGAATATTTGTGTTATGTGATTGTAAACACGAACCTCGAGGGGTGCAGGATGGATGTTCCACTAATCCCCGAGGTTTTGGAGTTAGGGAACCGCATGCATCCATCTATTGGTGGGTAATAAAAAAAATTAATAGATAAATAAATTGGTGTTTTATTTTATTTTATTTGTTTATATATTTATTAAATGGTGTGCTGGTAGCAACTTTATTATCTTCAAAAGAATTATCTGAATCCTTTTCATGTTTCACTATCTTTCTCTTATTAGTTGATTGAATTATTTCATGCAATGGTTTTGATATTGATTTAAAAGTCTTTTCTAAAAGCTCATCATTTGCAACTTCTCCCAGTTGATTGCTTTTAAATTTCTTTTTCAAAATATTTCGTGTTTTAATAAGATTGTTAACTAGTTTTTATTCATATTTAAAGGTTTATATATATAAACAGGGTAAACAGGTAAACAGGTCAGTTTAACAGTTTGCTGTTTTATAGAACAGGTCAGTTTAGCAGTTGCTGTTTTATAGAACAGATGAGTTTAGCAGCAGTTGTTGTACCGTTTTTTAGATATCGATTCTGTTTCTTTTATAAACCAATAAAAACATCGAATCCTTTTCTATGGCGACCTTTTTATATCGAATTTACTTCGAATTTAGTTTATCGAATAACTAAAAATCGATATTTTTCTCTCCAACACTTTGAACATAGCTCATGGAAAGTCTTAAAAGACATATCAGAACCAACATGATCATTGTAAATGTGTCTTGTATTCATTTCATCATATTTAAACATTATAATCATATTGGCATTATCACGAATCAAATGTTTTGGTATACGTGTATAATAGAGTGGGTCAATTTTTTTCTCGACAAAGCTGTTGTCAAAATCGTAATCTATGACGAATTCTAAGAAAATTTTCCAAAGAAACCATGTGTCTAAAACCAAAATCGAGCTTCCGATTTTTAACGAGAAAGTTTTGTTTTCATATACTTATTTCGTTCTAAATATGTTAAAATGACATGAAATTGTTTTTGTTTCCATTTGAATTTTATTGTTTTTTCTTTTGTTGTTTTGCTACGATTATTACAGTTTCTCAGAGAAAGTCAATGATAAGAGAATGTATTCGATTGATATCCAGTTATTGTGCACGTGTTCTTAAATTTCACGATTTTAACTTTGAAACTCAGATTCTGTTTTGCTATCTATTATTTGTAATTGAATAAATATGGAGTCTAATATGTCAATTGGTTCTTCTACTGATAATGATATTACATTATCAGTTCATACGGAATCAAATTTAATACACATGCCAATTCCGAATTTAAGTGCTTTTGGGTTGCCAAGTGATTTACACGAACTGAATTTGCCTAGTTGCCGCGATGTTTTAAAATATTTTTTTTTTCTCAGTGATCGGTCTAAAAATGAAAATAAAATGTTTTCATATAAATCTTTTATTCCACAAGTAGCCGATAAACTTATTGAAATTTGGAGCAAGTTGAATGTTGCCATAATGACGAAGAAAACTGTTTACTAAAACTAAAAAGTTTGCTTAATAAATATTCCAAAGCAACAAAAGCCAAATCTACATCTGGAAAATACAAAGCATTTGTGGAAGCAATGAATACCTTATTTTATATCGGAAAATGCAAGTGTACTTTACAAAGTAATCGTTGTTCATGTGGTTTGACGCCTGATCACTTACACGAATTTTTGACTGATCAGCACTCCGTAAGAAAGCTAACAATTCCAGAAGTTCTGACAGATGTTGTTGATTTGGAATCCGATGCTATTGCTACTGGAGATTCGTCTTACCGTCCTGAGACATCGTATATGGAAGTTGATGAAGTTTTCATATTCAGAACACCAAATTTGCAAAATGCAATTGTTCTTAATTGCGGTCCGTATACAAGAAGGTTTGATACTCCTAATTATGCTATGATGTGCGACAGATTTGGTGTGTCGGATAGAGTGGCTGCGTGTTTAGCTACTGCGCTTTTTAAAGATATAGGTTTCAAAGACAAAAATGGAGAAGTTATTATAATGGACAAGTGCAAAGTAACGCGAGAGAAGAAAAAAATCAGGGATTCTGTGAAACAAAAACAAACAAATGCTTCTAGCCTGCTGGCATTCGCTTTTGATGGCAGGAAAGATGAGTCGCTAAAAATGGAGAATATAAACAATAAACTTCACCCAAGGATGGTTAAAGAATCCCGTTAAAGAATATCGTGGTTGTGCGAGAACCTAAAACTGAGCTATTGGGTCATTTAATACTCGATGCTGAGGACGCTGGTACAAAGCAAATGCAGCTATATGACTTTTTTGTAGAAAAGAACTTAGCTCTTACCGATCTGGTTGGAATTTGCTGTGACGGTGAAGTGACCAATACTGGCACAGGAACTGGTATATTACGACGATTTGAAGTAATGTTAGACAAGCCATTACACTGGTTTGTTTGCTTGTTACATTTTAATGAGTTACCTTTTCGTCACTTATTTGCTGCTCTGGAAAAATCTATCACAAGTGGTCCGCGAACGGATACTGGTGCTCTCACGAAATTAATGGAAACCTGTGAACAGATTCAGGTGAGCAAAGAATTGATAATTTTATAAATATCTATATTTTTGATTCTAAAGGGGAAGCTTGTTATTTTTGTAGGTTGTTTCCGATTTTGTAAGCATTTCGCTGGGAAATATGCCACCCGCCTTGTCGGCAGAACAGGAAAAAAAACTTTCAACGGACGTTAAGTACTTATATCAGATTGCTTTCGCAATTCATAATGGTTCCTGTCCAGAAGGTTTAGGCAACATAAAACCTGGGCCTATCGTTCATTCCCGTTGGTTAACCAAAGCTGGTAGACTTTTACGATTGTATGTAACTACGAATTCACCATCCGAAAATTTAAAAATTTTAGCAACGTATGTCATGAAAGTTTACGTACCAATGTACTTTAACGTAAAGTATTACGATTCAGTTATACATGAAAGTGCACTCTTATATAAATTTATTTGTTCAACGCAATATTTGCCACAAAATTTGCGTGAAATTGTAAATAATGTTGTTCAAAATAACGGATATTTTGCCCACTCAGAAAATGTGCTTCTAACAATGATTTTTGACAACAGAAAGGAAGTGCGCGGAATGGCTTTAAAAAAAATTTTATATTATCGTGAAAATCTTTACGACCCAACAAAATTAAGAGTTTACAAAAAGCCCACTATAAATTTTAACTGCACTAATTACTTCGACATGATCAACTTAGATAACGATGGCATTTTATCGGAACCCCCATTCACTGCAACCATACCCTATGAACACTTACTCAATTTCATAGAATTTGACGATCCGCCCCTTCCGGATCCACAAATTCCTCTTCACATTCAAGGAACCGAGCGGTTTGTGCAACTACTGACTAGTGTCTCACGTCGAACTATTGAAAAAAAATCGCAATGGTGTTATGGCAGTCACAGTTAAAAGTCGAAACGTAACACCTAGGATTGATAGCAAGAAAGACCTTAAAAATAAGTAATGTTGAAATAAAAAGTGTGATATTTTGAAAACATCGCAAAATTGTTTATTTTAATTTTAGTGAGGGGACAGGTAACATAACTTAAAATACAAGGCCTTCCAATTTTTGGATAATTTTGAAAAAAATTTGCTTACACAAAATGATACAAATAGTAAGACTTTTAAAAACATAAACAAAATATTGGAGAAATTGAAAACTTTTTTGAGGGAAAAATATCTTCTCACATGCCCGCCATTTCTTTTTTTTTTTAATTTCAATTTTATCTCACTTTGATGAAGGGTACAGTACAACTGGTACAGCTGAATATACCACTCTTACGTGTTTACCTTAACATTAAGCTTATTAAAAAAAAAAAAAATACAACTTTCTCATTACAAATCGGAAGCTCGATTTTGATTTTAGACTTATGGTTTCTTGGGTAAACTTCCTTACAATTTGTCGTAGATTACGATTTTGACAACCGCTTGGTGACTTTTTTTCGGTCCATACAAATTGACCCCCCCTAGTGTATAAGTTTGACATAAGTAAAAGCTATCAACATCTTTATGACGATCCATACAGAAGTAAGATCGTATATGATTTTGTTTCTCGCAAGCTACATCGTCGAATATAAATATTGAGTGCGCTTGTACTTCATCTGGGTCTATGACGTCATCATAATGGGAGAATACTGAAAAACTTATTTCCTTAATAATAGGTTTAATTAGACGCTCCAAGTATTGATACTTTGGTTGCTGTGCTGACTTTGAGTATAAGTAAATATTTTAAAATTTAAATCCATTGGGACTTTCAATAAGACTTATCATCACATTTGTTTTTCCGCAATTTGACGGTCCCACAATAAGACTCCGAATAGAGTTTGGTAGTAATGAACTGTGTCTTAATATATTCGGTGTTGCTTTAAGAACCGCATTATGACAACTACTAAATTATATCATATAGTTACAGTACCTACCCAACCACTTGACACCAATACACCTAAAACTTCAAATTCACATCTTATTACTCCACATTTTCTCTCAGTGATCTTGTAATGATCATTTAATAACAATTAACTTAATTATTCATTAAATTATAAATCGAAAGCTTCACAATTATGAGCCAAGTGTCACATTTCAATGTCTAAACTTAATAATGAATCGAACGCATTCCAATTGTTAACCAAGTGTCACATTTCAAATCGAACGCATGCCAATTGTAAACCAAGTGTCTCATTTCAAATCGAACGCATGCCACTTATAAACCAAGTTTCTTATTTCAATACACCTGTTCGCATTTTAAATGTCCGTCTGAGCTACTTGCTATGTTGGCATCAATAGTAATTCAAAGAATTGTATTTGAGAAGCTACCTTAAGCTAATGTAATAAGAATACTAATAATGTAATAAGAATTCGAATGATCGAAAGCTTGATCATACGATAGAAGTCCAAAGAGCAAAGCTCTTTGACTAAAGAAAGCTCTATTTAATTGATATAAAAGGTGATCGATTGATTAGCTGGAGACAGTTGTAGTTATAGTTTCTGATTGAAATGAAATAAAATAATAAAGTTATAAAGTTTTATTAAAGTCTTATTATAATAGAAATAAGAATGAATAAATTTTATTAATAATTAAAATAATAATGAATAAATAAAACCTAAACTTTGTTTCACTAAAACTATATATAATCGGGTCATTTTATTGATTTTACATCAATTTGATTACAGCCTCTGATCGAAAAAGTATAAATACTACTGCCAATTATTTATAAAAAGGTAATCAGTCTTCGTCCATCCTTTATTGGAAAAGGTATTCTGAATGATTTAATAGACAAACTTCCGATTGAACTTCATTTACCTGGTTATCAATTTTGTGGACCTGGTACAAAGAACCAGGAGGTTCTTTGAGGAACCAAGCAAGAGGAACAAGGAATCAAGAGGAACAAGGAATCAATCTTTAGGATGCTGCTTGCAGACAACACGATATAGTATACGCAAACAACAAAGATTTGGAAAAAAGACACATTGCTGATAGAATCTTAGCTGAAAAGCCCCTTGGCAACGGGTAAACGCAAGTAGTAGCAGTATTGCTGAAAAATCAAACGCTTGGCTTGTCACTAACGCAATGAAGGTGAAAACAAAATTTGGTATGGGCAAAGTTAACAGTAAAACTAAGAGATCTCCTCAAGTAAATGAACATCAACTATTTAGACACGCCTTAAAAAGTGCTTAAATGAAAATTAAGAAAACTAAAAATTTGGATGACGCCGTTAAAATTTCAAGAAAAGTTGTAAATAATATTTTTAAGGGGAAAAAATCTCTGATTAAGACACCTCGAGTAACACCGCTCCCTAAATCTGGAGGTTTTCTTGCACCTATATTCGCTGCCCTGGGTGCATTTGGTGGTCTGCAGTTAAAGCTGGAAAAGAGCAGTTAAATGAAGCAAAACGACATAACAGTAAAATGGAGGCTATTGCAATGGGAAAAGGCATGTTTCTAAAACCATATAAAAAGGGATTTGGACTTTATTTAACACCTTATCAAAAACAAAATTTTTTATAAAGCTACCCAAAAGAGCTCTTTCCGATATAAGTAGATTTGAAAAAATATGTTAAAAACATTCCAAATTTTAGAGGAGTCTTCATGTACGATACTCTTCCAAACAAACCACTTAAAAAATGCAGCTGTCTTAATAACAAAGCAATCTTCTTAGTCTAGATATTTCTCAGCTAAGCTGAATCTATCCCTCCCCTCCAAAACTTTGTGGGAAAATATTAAAAAACTTGGGGTATGTAATAAGAAAAACTCTGAATGTCAAATTGACCCAGAAACTCTCAACAGCTGTTTTTTTGCAGACAATTCATCACCTATGACTGACGCTAATGTGCATGTTAGTTGTAATATGTCCGTTCTGCAATTTTTTCATTTTGTTCCTGTTAATGTAATTGATGTTGGTGAATGTGTGATGCAATTGAATTTAAATGCGATTGGTTAAGATGAAATTCCAATTAAGTTTAAAAAATCTTATTACCTCATATTATAAGCCAGTTTACACACCTTATTAATTACTGCTTTACATCGTCTTCATTCCCGGATATGTGGAAAGTAGCTATTGTGTTACCTGTGGCAAAAAGAACGAACCCGTCAGGAGCTTCTGATTTCAGGCCTATAAGCATTCTCTCGCCTCTTTCAAAGGCATGTGAGAAACTAACTAAACTACTCTCCCCATATCAGTCTGGTTTTAGATCACATAAGGCCGGAATATGATGCTGGTAACATTACATTGCTAAGTTTGCTTAATTTTTCAAAAGCTTTTGACAAGGTAAACCATAACTATCTGTGTCAAAAACTCAAGCTTTTATTTGGATTCAGTGAAAGTGCTGTAAATTTAATGTCAAGTTACTTGTCTAATCGGTTGCAAAAAGTTAAAGTTGGGAATATTTTTTCGCAGTATAAACTGGTACTTAGTGGTGTTCCAAAAGGTTCGATTCTTGGTCCACTCTTATTTTCGTTGTTTATCAATGACATATTTTCTGTCTGCAAGCACTGTTCTGTTCATGAATATGATGATGATGTTCAGTTGTATATTTCTCGGCGTCTTGGGCTACTTGAGGATTTGTGTTGCAGATTGAATGAATATCTCAATAACATTAGTGAGTGGGCCAAAGGCTATGGTCTTCAATTGAATGCTGCCAAATCGTATGTTCTACCCATTAATAAACATAAAACTTGTGTTGATGATATCCCTGACTTGTGAATTGGGTCTAACGAGCTTGAATTAGTGTCGAAAGTTCGTAATCTGGGTTTTTATATAAATTCGTCTCTATCGTGTACTGATCACATTAATAGTGTTGTGACGACTAAAATATCGCTGGCGATTTTTTAGCCGCACAACGGCCAAGGTGCAAGAAAGGCACCTGGTGAACAACGCCACTTCAGGCTTCACTTTCTACATTTATATACATACACACATAAACACTGAATATTATGAATAAATAAACACATGAACACACAAAAAAAAATAACACCCATACTTTTTATATTAGAAAAGAGAGAGAGAAAGGGAAAACATGTAAAAAAAGGTTGGAAACATGCAAAACGTGCGCAAATACATGCGCAAAGCTGGCGTGATCTTGCTCAGAGTCAAGTAGCGGATCACATAAGGAAATAAGAGAAGGCAAATTGCTGGGCAAATGTGGAAACAAATTCTGATGAAAGACAACAACAAGGCTGCACCGTACGGGACTTCGGTTACGGGAAAAACAGCCCAGAACTTTCGATTGCGGTACCTTGTTTATCACAAACAACAAGAAGACGATGGTATAAATAGGCCGCAATCGAAAACAAGAGGACAGAATGTGTTATACATTAAAAGTGTGCAGAGTGCAAGTGATCGAAATTATCTAAACAAATAATAAAACAGTGAAGCAGAGAGTGCAATTGGACCGAAAAAGTATTTGAGTAAAATACGCCGACCGAAGAAAAGAGTGGAAAGTGGCAAAAACAGAGGAGGTGAGAAATTGTGAGAAGTGAAATATTTTTTTTATTAAGAGCAGAGTCGTTGGCTTGTAGGCCCACCTGCAAAGACAATATATAGACATTTCGGTGGCTTGTAGGCCCACTTGTCTATCCAACGGAGAAAGCAGAGTCGTTGGCTTGTAGGCCCACCTGCAAACGTGATAGATAAACATTTCGGTGGCTTGTAGGCCCACTTGTTTATCCAACGGCAAGAGCAGCGTCGGTGGCTTGTAGGCCCCCCTGCAGTAGCAGTAGACAGAGTCGGTGGCTTTTAGGCCCACCTGTCTTCACATTTTTTTTAGCAGCGTCCGTGGCTTGTATGCCCGCCTGCTCAAACCAGAACATTGTTCGTGGCTTGTAAGCCCGCGTGTTCGCATTTTTTTCATCGAGTAACAGTGCTGCGGCTTGTAGGCCCGCCTGTTAAGCCGAGACGCAGACGTGATAGACCCGGAGGAATAAGGCCCACTAAATCAACAATACAAATTTATAAATTCAGATATCTTACAGTGTATTAAAGATAAAGGCCAAAAATTTAATAAAGATCGATTGTTAAAGAAAACCCAAGTGTAATTTCTTGTAAGAACCCTGGAAACCCGCTGAGCTTACCCCAGCAAACAAAAGAACCAGCGGAGGTTCGTTACAGTGTAGTCCAAAAAGTGTATTATGTCCTTCGTAATTTGAGAATGTTTGCTAGTGTGACTCCTGTCAATGTTAAACGTAAATTGGTTATACAGCTGGTGTTACCTGTGATAACCTACGCAGAATTGGTGTATAGTAAGCTTGACTCCTCCTCTCTGTTAAAATTACAAGTTGCTTTTAATCATGCTACGCGCTATGTATTTGGTTTACGTAAATTTGATCACTTATCTAGTTATAAAAATGCCATACTTGGGTGCGATTTATCATCTTACCTTGATGCCAGAAACTGCATTTATCTACATAAGCTGATTCATACAAAAACACCTTCCTACTTAAATAATAAACTTCAATTTCGCTTATCTAGAAGAAGTAATGTTGAGTGAGAGTTATCTTTACGCAATCCATTCTAACTTATTTTTCTTCCTCCTAATTCATAATTATTTCTTTTTCTGTCCTCACCTTTTTTAAATTCTTAAAATTTTCAACTTCTTATCCTATTTTCTGGCCTGTCTTATAAACTATTAAATAAATTTAAGAGCAAATGATATTCTTCTTAAACATACAATGTATCCTTAGTTAAGTTAATTCACGAAACAGTTGTTATCATTGCTATATTTAAAGTATTTTTATATTAAACAGTTGTTATCTATTTTATATTGAATGTATCTATGTTGTACTATAATAGAACTCTGTTCTTATTGTACTAATGTATGTGGGATTTGATTCACGGACTAACAAAAATACGAGAAGTGGGCGACAGTACTAGTTGACAGGCAACACTGACCGAAAATGACAACACTTAGAAACGAACAATGAACAAACTCAACGAAAAGAGGACAAACTAACCAGAACTAAGAAACGAACTATAAACAAACGAGCAGAGTATCGACAACCACCGAGTGTGATTGACGTGTCCATTTAGAGCCTAGTGAATATAATTTTTGTACCAAGTTTTGTGAATAAGCAATAAGCTAAAATAAGTATTATAACTATTAATTCATAATATTAATTATTAACTATTATAAACTATTAACCTTTTAATTGAATGTGTGAATCAAATTAATAATAAACAAATGATTTTAAGGTGAATAAAATCTAAAAATAAACTTAATGTGTTTTAAATCGAGAGAAGAGGTCCTACATGTATTTTAAAATAATAAATGAAAAAAAATGAAATGAAAAAGAATGCGGAATAATCAATCTGGATACTTCAAGGGGACCTGGAACACATTGGGTAGCATACTGGAAAAAAAAACAATCAAATTGAATATTTCAAACACACCAAAATGAAAGCGTGATCTATATCTAACCGCAGACAATTGCTTGTTGGAATTTGGGGTTTAGTATGTGAAACAATATTTATTTTGTTTAATTCGTGTTAAGACGTTGAGTTGAAACATTCATTATTTAAAATGACACAACACATAACCAAGATTGATGAAATTGTAAAATTGGCATATGAGAATGCTGTAAATAATCGTGCGCTCGTTATTCAGAGCATTAAGGAGTGCTCCAAACAATTGATAATCCGTCGTAATATTTTACGAAAGGCAACAAATATTGGAGCGAAACAGAATGTTGCATATGCAATTCTGTTGGCTGCAGGTTACCGCACCAAGTTAAAGGTGCTTAACTCTACTACTGGTGCAGGCCTTTCCCGAATGGCAAATAGGACGAGTTGGGCCTCTATCCGTATTAAATAGATGGAAATCGAATCAGCGTTCAGTGGACGGTAAGTGTAATTTTTAAATAATTTCAACACCATTTTATTTAATTTTATTTAATATAATATATTAATTTAAGCCTTATTTTAATTTTTTAGAGCATGTACTGAGCCATCATTAATTTGGTTCACAAAGATTCGAAGACGTTCTTAGAGGATTGCGCGGGACTCTTCAAGCGTATAATAAAAAAACCGTTGTCAAAATTCTCCTTTCTAAAAGTAAATACAATATTTTGTGGTGAGTTTCGAGTCATTAGAGCTAATGAGGAAATTAGTGAATTGAAATTCCTAACCACTAAAAATGTTTCTTTTTGTCAAGAAACTGATATCGACGAATGGTTTATGGAGCATGTTCAAAATAACCTCCTAAAAAAGCTTGAACAGTTCCAGGAAAGGGGCAGCGGATGGGCGTTGACAGTAATATTAAACTTAGCCCCGTCAACATCAACAAATTTACGCCACAGCTGGGCTCATCATATATTTCACTTCCAACGCAGATCTATAACAAGAAAGCATGTATCAACGTAAAAAATGATGACAATGCATGTTTTGCTTGGGCTGTTATATCTGCTCTGTACCCAACTAAGAATGGATATGTTGATCGTATGACAGCATACCCTCATTACCGTGACAACCTTGATTTAAAGAACATTCAATTTACGGTAACACTGAAGCAGGTCCCCAGATTTGAGAGGCAAAACACTATTTCTATCAACATTTATATTTTACAACGAAATAGAGGAAAGTTAATTGTTTTACCCTCTTATCTAACCAAAGAGAAGATGGATCGTCATGTTAACCTGCTTATGGTACAAAGCAGATATTATGAGGAAGCAGATAACAACAACGACGATGGTTATGATGCTGGCGACTTTGATGATGAACCAATTACATATCATTATGTATGGATAAAAAACCTTAGCAGACTATTATCTAGCCAGGCATCCAACAACAAGCATCAAAAATTTTTTTGTGACCGATGTCTACATTATTTCAACTCTGAAATCAAGTTGGAGCAGCACACCGAGGACTGCAGCAAGCTCAATGATTGCAAGATAAGGATGCCGACGGAAGCGGAGAAGTATGTACATTTTAAGAATTTTAGTAATAAAATAATGTTTCCATTTGTGGTATATGCTGACTTGGAATGCATTTTAGCAAAATCTAATGTTGGAAATTCATACCAAAAGCATATTATTTATAGTGTAGGCTTTTATATTAAGTGCGTGTAGACTTTTATAAAACCTATTTCTATAAAAGGGCTGAATTGATCTTCTACCCATAAACAAAGAACGCTATATCTCGTTCACTAAACGCATTGACGAATATGCAATATGATATCGATTTATTGATTCTTTTAGATTTAGGGCGAGTAGCTTAGAAACTATAGCCTCATATTTGAATATTTTTCCAATATTAAAATCAGAATTTGAAAATATAACTAACTCACAATTCAATTTGTTGACTCGTAAGGGTGTGTTCCCATACGATGACTGCGATGACTGCTAAATTTTTGGATACATCACTACCTGAAATAAACAATTTCTATAATAAACTTAATGATGCAAACATCAGCCCAGAGGATTACGCTCATGTACAAAAAGTCTGGACTGAATTAAATATCAATAATTTGGGCGAATATTCAGATATTTACTTGAAAACTGATGTTCTGTTATTGGCTGATGTTTTTGAACAATTCCGTGCAAGTTGTCATAAAACATATGGCTTAGACCCCGCACATTATTTCACTCAACCTGGTTATACATGGGATGCGATGCTTAAGCATACTGATATAACCCTTGAGCTATTGAATGATGTTGATATGCTCATGTTTGTAGAGCGAGGTATTCGTGGAGGTCTCAGTCAGTGTACTAAGAGATATGCGAAAGCCAACAATAAGTACATGAGTGATTATGATGAAGCCCATGTGCAATTCTGTTGGTTGAAGGTTACCGCACCAAGTTAAAGGTGCTTAACTCTACTACTGGTGCAGGCCTCTCTCGAACGGCAAATAGGACGAGTTGGGCCTCTATCCGTATTAAATGGATGGAAATCGAATCAGCGTTTAGTGGACGGTAAGTGTAATTTTTAAATAATTTCATCACCATATTATTTCAAGTTATTTAATATAATATATTAATTTAAACCCTATTTTAATTTACAGAGCATGTCTATTTTAATTTACACTGGAGCCATCACTAATTTGGTTCACAAAGATTCGAAGACGTCCTTAGAGGATTGCGCGGGACTCTTCAAGAGTATAATAAAAAAACCGCTGTCAAAATTCACCAACAATATTTTGTGGTGAATTTCGAGTCATTAGAGCTAATGAGAAAAGTAGTGAATTGAAATTCCTAACCACTTAAAATGCTTCTATTTGTCAAGAAACTGATATCGATATGGTTTATGGAGCATGTTCAAAATAACCTCCTAAAAAAGCTTGAAGAGTTCCAGGAAAGGGACAGCGGATGGGCGTTGACAGCAATATTAAACTAAGACGTCAACATCAACAAATTTACGCCACAGCTGGGCTCATTATATATTCCACTTACAACGCAGATCTATAACAAGAAAGCATGTATCAACGTAAAAAATTATGACAATGCATGTTTTGCTTGGGCTGTTATATCTGCTCTGTACTCGGCTAAGAATGGATATGTTGATCGTGTGACAGCATACCCGCATTACCGTGACAACCTTGATTTAAAGAACATTCAATTTCCGGTAACAGTGAAGCAGGTCCCCAGATTTGAGAGGCAAAACACTATTTCTATCAACATTTATATTTTACAACGAAATAGAGGAAAGTTAATTGTTTTACCCTCTTATCTAACCAAAGAGAAGATAGATCGTCATGTTAACCTGCTTATGGTACAGAGCAGATATTACGAGGAAGCAGATAACAACAACGATGATGGTTATGATGCTGGCGACTTTGATGATGAACCAATTACATATCATTATGTATGGATAAAAAACCTTAGCAGACTATTATCTAGCCAGGCATCCAGCAACGAGCATCAAACATTTTTTTGTGACCGATGTCTACATTATTTCAACTCTGAAATCAAGTTGTTGCAGCACACCGAGGACTGCAGCAAGCTCAATAATTGCAAGATAAGGATGCGGAGAAGTATGTACATTTTAAGAATTTTAGTAATAAAATAATGTTTCCATTTGTGGTATATGCTGACTTGGAATGCATTTTAGCAAAATCTAATGTTGGAAATTCATACCAAAAGCATATTATATATAGTGTAGGCTTTTATATTAAGTACGTGTAGGCTTTTATAAAACCTATTTCTATAAAAGGGCTGAATTGATCTTCTACCCATATACAAAGAACGCTATATCTCGTTCACTAAACGCATTGACGAATATGCAATATGATATCGATTTATTGATTCTTTTAGATTTAGGGCGAGTAGCTTAGAAACTGTAGCCTCATATTTGAATATTTTTCCAATATTAAAATCAGAATTTGAAAATATAACTAACTCGCAATTCAATTTGTTGACTCGTAAGGGTGTGTTCCCATACGATGACTGCGATGATGAAGCTAAATTTTTGGATGCATCACTACCTGAAATAAACAATTTCTATAATAAACTTAATGATTCAAATATCAGCCCAGAGGATTATGCTCATGCACAAAAAGTCTTTAATTTGGGCGAATATTCAGATATTTACTTAAAAACTGATGTGCTGTTATTGGCTGATGTTTTTGAACAATTCCGTGCAAGTTGTCATAAAACATATGGCTTAGACCCCGCACATTATTTCACTCAACCTGGTCATACATGGGATGTGATGCTTAAGCATACTGATATAACCCTTGAGCTATTGAATGATGTAGATATGCTCATGTTTGTAGAGCGAGGTATTCGTGGAGGTCTCAGTCAGTGTACTAAGAGATATGCGAAAGCCAACAATAAGTACATGAGTGATTATGATGAAGCCCAACCATCTAAATACTTAATGTATTATGATATTAACAATCAATATGGTTGGGCAATGTCACAATTTCTCCCACACGGCGAGTTCGATTGGGTGTTAGATGTCAACAATTTTAATGTTGAGGCTATATCTGATGATTCCGATATTAGTTATATTCTTGAATTGGATCTAGAATATCCAAGTAATATTGAGGATTACCACAAAGATCTCCCTTTTTGCCCTGAACATATTACACCACCAGGTTCAAAACAGAAGAAACTACTGGCAACTTTGAATGATTCTGAGAGATATGTTATACACTATCGGAATTCGAAACAGGCTTTGAAATATGGGATAAGATTGTCTAAAATTTATAAAATTCTGAAATTTGTGGGGGATTGTCTCTCATGGTTGAAATATTATATCGGCCTAAATATAGTTCTTCGTACGGCTGCTAAAAATGAGTTTGAAAAAAATCTTTTCAAACTCATGAATAATGCGGTGTTTGGTAAAACTATGGAAAACATTCGGAAACATAGTATTATCAAATTGACGACGAGTTGGTTTGGTTGATATGGGGATCAAGCCCTTATTGCTAAGCCTGAGTTTAAAGCCTGAACAATATTAGAGGAAAATCTAATGGCCATTGAGCTAAATAAGACTGAAATATTTTTCAATAAACCAATATAAGTAGGCTTGTGTATCCTCGATCTAGCTGAAACAACTATTTATGATTTTCACTATGACTATATGGTTCCCCAGTTGGTTCTGATTGTACTGTTTGCTATACAGATACAGATTCTCTCATTTACGAAGTAGTATGTGAAGATTTCTATCAAATCATTAGAGGCGATTGTTTATTATATTTTGATACAAGCGACTATCCCCTTGAGAATATTTATAACATTCAACATGTGAATAAAAAGGTATTAGGTCTTATGAAGGATGAGAACAATGGTAAAGCTATGACAGAATTTGTAGGCCTTCGTTCAAAAATGTATGCTATTAGAATAGAGGGTAAAGATGCAGTGAAAATAAAGAGTGAGTTTCATTTGATCTTTATACCGATTTTGAGTGCATTTTGAAGCCAATATCGATAAAAAAAAAGAAAATGGAGAGCATTATCTACAACATGAGGCTCACAGCGTTGGATATTTTTTGAGTTGTGCGGAATAGTTTGCTAAGGAGCGTCAGTACATAGCAAATACAATGGAATCTATTATTAAAGATATAAAACCTTTGGAGAATCTCACAGCAGAACAAGTGTGGAGCTTTATTTCTGCGACCAATTGTCATATCTGTAACAAACAGTTTACCGAACCTGATATTAAAGTGAAAGACCATTGCCATCTAACATGCAAATACAGAGGACCCGCACATCAGGAATGCAATATTAAGTAATTACAAAGACTGTTGTGACTCGATGTCACAACCACTTCAAATACTACAACAAAATTACAATAAAGACATGGTTGATAGAAATCGAAAAATTGCAAGGGTTTATGCTGTAGGGGGCTATGTGATGGTAAGAAATTTTATAAATACGCCAGTAGCTTGTAAAAAAATAGCACCGAAATATAAAGAACATTATAGAATAAAGAAAGTGTTGGGAAACGATAGGTATATAGTAGAAGATGTAGAGGGTTTTCAAGTAACTCAGATCCCATACGAAGGTACTTGAAAAGTGGCTAATATAAAACAGTGGATAAAATGTAGTAATTCAAAGTAACCGTGACGGTTACAGGTCAGGATGGCCGAGTTGTGGCAACACTGTTGAATGTTTATATGAATGCAAGTTAACGCACCATATTTGTATCTATATACTTCTTATTGCATGCCAGCGCATCGCTAAGATCAATGCAAAGAAATATAATAGCATCATTACAATCACACAAACATAGCAACATAGCGCACTAACTAATAGATAAGCCAAATTGTATCGAACTGATATTGTATTATAAACAAAATCAATCCAATTCACTATTTCGTGTGTGTGAAAAAGTATCCTCACGAGAGGAGAAAAAAAAATAAAAAAAAAAAAAATCAAAATCCTGAAAACAACAAAGTAAGGATCAAAGTTAAATTTTTTAACTTCAAAACTTTAAAATAAGTATCCTCAAGAGAGGAGACAAAATTTCAAAAGAAAAAAAAACCATAAAACTCCAAAATTCTGAAAACAACAAAGTAAGGATCAAAGTTAAATTTTTTTAACTTCAAAACTTTAAAATAAGTATATTCAAGAGAGGAGAAAAAAATTTCAAAAGAAAAAAAAACCAAAAACTCCAAAATCCTGAAAATAACAAGTAAGGAATAATAAAATATAAACTGAGAAAAGTGAAGTGAAAAGCAGAGAAAACTTTTTTTGAAAAAATCCGCATGAAGAATAAACAAATCATCATATAAGCAGACTTCAGCTTCAAAACAATTCAAAACAACGGACAAGCAGACTTCAGCTTCAAAATAAATCAAAACAACGGACAAGCAGACTCCAGCTCCAGCAGCAATTCAGTAATTTGTGTAAAAATTTATTATATTATTATATATTTATATTATTATTTATAAGTAATTCTTGTAATGAAAAACGAACCAATATATCCAGAGGATATAAGTAGTGAAGACAGTGAGTTTAATATTATTTTAGAAGAGGACGAAATATTGGAGGACGACGAGTTAGATGAAAATTGGGATGAGAATTCAATAGATGAGAATATAGAAGCACATTTAAATATTGAAAGGATAAATATTGAAGATTTCGTGCAAGAGCAAATAGACGATTTTCAAATATTTAATTTAACAGAATTTTTTGAAAATTTAGATGCTAGGTTAAATAACATACATAACGATCCTATAGAAGACCCAAGAGAGAGTGCTAATGAAATACAAGACATAGTTAATTTCATGAACAATTTACTCGACGAAAATCCATATTATGGTATGGAATGAAAAAATTATTACTAGCATGTCTTTTATAAAAAAATATAATATTAGAAAATTATTTTAAAATAAGTGATAATTATGAATAAAAATAATTAAATAAAATAGAAAACTTTTACTTTATAAAGAAATTGGAACATTTTTGAAGTGAAATATTTAATCCTGGACGTACTAATAAAACGATTTACCAAGATGAGCCTTAATAACACTTCAGGTCAAGACTTAACTGTCGACTTAATATCCCGGTTAATTGCAGACAACACGAACGCATTATACACCGAAATAAATCAATTACGGGAACAATTAGCTCATTTAACCATTACTAGTGATGTGACTGAATACAAGACACAGACAATAAACGAAAATATCAAGTGTGACGAATCACTCGATATTATAAAATCCCTTCGGGAATTTTCAGGAAAATTCAATAACTATGTGTGTTGGCGCGAGGCTTTTTTTTGGTTTCGACAGTCGAATCGATCGGACGTGTTTTTAATTAGCTCCGCAAGTTCTTTAACCAACTCCCCTGCCCTACCTCAACAACGCGTTGCTATATTGTGATAATAAGTGTGCCGCGTAAAAGTGAGATCATTGCACTTTGTCGAAAATAACATTTAAAAAGTGCGAACATTGCAATTTAGCATTAAAAAACAATAAACAGTGCATATACAAATAAATTAAACTGTGTCAATAGTTCGTTGTACTAAAATACAAACAATTATAAAAATGTCGTGTGGAAATAATAATTGCACAATTGATGACAAAAATGAACCAATAGTTACCTGCAATGGGATTTGCAACAAATTTTTTCATGGTGGTTGCACTGGCTTGCCTAAGAGGAGCCTTCTCTACTTAAAGGAATACTCTACCAACTTCCTGTTTTTCTGCGATGAATGCAGGCAAATATCTGTCTCACATTTAATGCTAGCGATTAAATGTTTAAGTGAGTCCTTCGCCACATCACAATCGGAAAACAAAAAACTTTTTATTAAAACTTCTAAGCAACTGAGCAATATTGCTCAAATAACAGAAGATGCCAATAAGGCTTTGGAGAGTTCAATGAAGACCACCCAATTGGGTATAACAACTATCTCCAAAAACATAAAAAGTTTGATCGAAGTGGTTGGTGACAATAAATACTCTGACATCGCTCTGGATGAATTAAAAAAAGATACTTCAAATATTAAGCCGCTAACTTCCTCGCTTGCTAATGACTGTAAGCAAATTAGCGAGAACATCAAATATCTGCGAAGCGACATCGATGGATTGATGCAAAGCTCGAATTCCTCGACTCCATATGTGCAACAACAGGCCCCGCTACTCCCAATTATATTTGAACAAATAACTGAAGTCAGCAACGAAGTCACGGCAACTCGCGTAGAACTTGAAGGTGTTAACGATTTGCTGAAACACGCTTCATGTAATATTGAATGCGTTTCTGAAAAAATTCAGCAGCAATCACTATCATCTTCTCACCAGCAATCAATTCAAGAAGAAATACTGGAAACATCTGACACAACAAATCCTTGCCGTTCTTTTACATCTCTCTTGCATTCACCAGCCTTGTCTTTTCCTTAATCGCCTACATCTCCCTGTAAAACAATCACGAACCAAACTGATCTAAGCCCAGTTGCTGCACCTCATAAATTGGTTCACCACTTTGGAACAACATGGACACTAGCTGATTGGGAAAATAGAATAAAAAAGCTAGCCAGTGGGAATGCTATTGATAAAACAGCACTCTATTCATTTAGGGTCTGCCTTTAAGAACAAGTGTATCCTGGGTCTGCAAGCTATTCAAGAATAAGTACGGCATTGTGATTCCAAATGATGACTGCGAGAAAACTTACATAAACCGCAAAAAAAAAATGCAGAAATTTCAAAATTAACATTCCAACAAAATTTACCTGGCTATTTTCTCACACATCCAGTCTAGATGGCGGCAAGGCTGAAGTTTCAATATGGAGTGATAAACCTAGGACGCTGCTTAAAACCCCTTACACTAAGTCTAACTCTAGTTCTATTTCTTATAATACTAATTTTAATTCTAGATCTAACTTTAAGTCTAATTCTTATAATCATATACATACTGCTAGAAATAAGGCTAATAATTCTAACTCTAACTTGTATTATAAGTCGCATTGTATTAAAACTCCACATAAACAAAATTCTACCTCGTCTGATCCAAACTACACACCCTCGGATAGAAATTTACCCAATTCACATTCTAAATCTGATCCCAATTGGAAACTTAAAACTAATATCTTTCCAATCTTCACTCCGCAGCTCATTCAAAGCATAAAAACAAAATCTTCTAACTCGAATCAAGCGAATCCCACACTTCAGCACTCTCACCCGAAACGGGTCTCATTTAATCTTAATCCTAATTCACACCAGGTCACACCAGCAAACATAAATGAGAGTAATACGCTCCAGACACTACATCCTAACTTTGTACATTCACATACTTTAAACCCATCTCCTTCTGTTCCAATCACAAGTGGAGCCCCTAATCAACCTGGTAGTTCCACTTCTTTCATCGACCCTCTTCAACCACCAAAGGTGAAACTAACTTCGAACTCTTGTGTTGACACCGAGAGCAGATATGCCCTATCTCGTCTTAGAGAGAACAGTGTCTACAACAATGTGCGCCTCTACCTGGCTTACATGTATAAAGCACCTGTCTCTACTTGTATAGAAGGCAAAACCAAGACAAACCTCAAAGTCTTGATTCAGCAAGAAGGCTTACCTACCGATGTCAATGAATTACGCCATTTGTTCACCAGTTTCCACGTGCAACTTGGCTTGACAAGTCAACAAGTCAAAGAAGACCTTGACACATATGGTGCTCATGTAAGGTCAAAACATATCTCCTATCTTCAAAAGACCCGTAAAGAGCAACCCAAGGGAACCTATCTGTATTAGATTTCTACAATGAAGTAAACAAGAAATTAACCATGATAATAAATAAAGCAATCATGACACATGGGTCGGACAAAAATTTGACGAATCAATTAAATGAAGAACACCGTAAAACTGCTTTCACCAAATGACCTACCAAGTACATTAGCCAAAGCACTTGAACTTCAATCTAATAACATGAAAGCAAATTTCGCTCTTCAATTTAACAGAAACCAAGAATCAGCCATGAACAGGATTCCTAATAAAAACAATTGTCAAGGAAGAAACAACTTTCAGCACCAAAACAATTTGAGGTTTCCTCAAAGGACAAATTACAATCAAGAGCGAAATAAAAGGCCAAATAACTGGAATCAAGGATTCAGACAGAATTCAAACTCACAATCACATTCGAAACCACAACCAATGGAAGTGGATTCAACATTAAATAAAAGGTTCAATTACATTCCACCAAATACTCCAAATTTATATAAAAGAGGTACAAATGAACAGTAAGGGTGTTCAAGCATGTATGGGTAAAATTAAAACTATTCTAATGTTTGATTTCCGGGTATTTTTGGGTTTCGCTATTCCGTAAGGCTTGGGAAATAAAATTTGACCACGATTGGACAAGGTTTAACCGACCCGGATTGACGTTGAAATCTCAAAAAATGGAAAAACAACTTTTTCGGTTTTTTTTTTCTTGTTTAAATACTCGATTTATCTTTTTTTATGAAATTATTGTCTTACCAGTTTAAAAATTAAATACTCTTCCTAACAGCAATTAAAAATGTAAAAATAAGTGCAGCTTGTTTCCAAGACTATGCATATTGCCAATATCATTACATTTAATTTTTTCACAAAGTAGGTTTGGCCGGTTGCTATGATGATTTTTTTCACAAAGTAGGCATCGGTTGCTATGGTGCGGTTCGAATGAATATTCTTGGTGCTATTACTTATTCATTGTGTGCAAAGTTCTCAGTGGATAAGAACAAATATTATTCAATCGTTATCGCGAGTTTAAGTTGTGAAATTTGTGTGCGTGGTCAATTAAAATAAGTGTTTTTGATTAAAATGTGTGATTTGCCATCAACATCGAGCTTATCAATTAATACACCGATTACGACTCGTCTTAGTAATGTAGCGTTGAGATCAATAGATTTAATAGGCAATGTTTCACATCAAATTACTGGCGCTAAGCTGCCTTCAAAGAAACAAGTACTTCAAGTTTTTTTTTATAACATGCGCTTTGCTAAAATACAATCGAAAGAAAGTGCGAGGTTAGCGGTGGATGCAGCGTTAATTTTTTGGCAACAGGCTCGGATACCCACGCGCAATGTGTATAAATGTACTGAACTCTTATTGTAGCTTTACGAAGAGTGGAAAAATATTTAAAAAAATGTTCCTTCTAAACGATCAGGATTGACTAAAGAAGCAGAAAATAAGTTTGTCGAAGGATTAGATGATTTGTTCGATATAGCTCACATGAACGCGCTTCAACAAATAAAAATTGAAGAGGACAAGCCATTTTTATTCCTGCAGAGACAAAAAGGTCGTCCTAGATGCCTGGCTGGTGTTGATATGGTTGTGCTAGCGCGAGAAAAAAGGGCATTTGAACGTCAGGAAAAAGAGCAGCTTCAAAGAAAAAAACAGAAAATATCGGAAGAAAGTGGTAAGTATGCATATTTAAATAGTGTTAAGCAATAAACCCATAAGCTTTCAAGTAGGTTTTATTGCTACTTCAAATGCTTGATTTTTGGTATTAACTTTACTACTTTAAATCCATTAATTATCAACTTTATATATGAACCAAAAATTACCATAATGATACTAATGTATTTTCTTTTCTTGCTATCTCCTACTCTTTAAAAGTGAACCTAGATGTCAGTCAAATAAGCGATCTAGAAAACGATTCTGAGCATGAATCCGTAGAGAGCACTGATTATAGAATAAAATTGCCTCAAAATGATAATGAAAAAAGAAACAGTGTTCATTGGATGACGCCACGCTTACTTTCTGCTCTCGATAATGGTAAAGTTTCTGATGGAGCCGCCGTTCATATTTTAACTGCAGCTGCGGAGGCGTTGGGACATAACAATAACGATCTTGTTATAAGTCGTTCTACGATTCATAGGCTTCGACAAGAAAACCGCCAAAAAGAATCAGAAATTATTCAGACAAACTTTATTGAAAATGTAATTCCGTTTTATATGAGCGTAATTTTGAGTGAATAATTTTTTATTTTACGTAATATTTAGACTAGCGATTCAATGGTTGTGCACTGGGACGGTAAGTTGCTGCCAGACTTGATTGGCAACAACAAAGTTGAAAGAATTGCTATTCTTGTGAGCTGGAACGGAACAGATGTAACTCTCGATGGTAATACATGTGATGAAGTGCTAGTGAATGATAAACAGATGTCAAATAGAGTGTTGAAAACAGGTGAAAATATTCATCCTATTAAGCTTTATCCAGTCATTGGAACTCCATTCTCTTCATAACAGATGGAGATACTCCAAAAAATAATCATTGTTTAAAAAAAAAAAAAATGTTAAATCACAAGCTTTTTTGTGATTGGAAATGAAACAACCGAAAGAGTTCACTTCAACTTGTTTAATGATTTCTACACAGAGCTACACAGAATATAAAGTAAAAGGAATAAGATTACCGCTTGTTGTGCGGAATTTAAAGAGAGCAATAATTTATGTATTTAATTAAAGAATAAAAAAAAGACATTTGGTTCAGATTTGCTGAATTTAAAGAGAGCAAAAATTTAGTGTGGTTAACTTAACGAATAAAATAAAAAATAAAAAAAAAAATAAAACAATTTGTTCAGGGTTGACTAATCAATACAGTACTAATTCGAATTGTAAGATATGAAATAAGAAAAAATATTTAATATATATAAAGGTAATACGTTTTGGCCGCAACACTGTCCGTGGTCAGACGATAATCGCACAGTTGGACCAGACACTTGTGGTTGTTCATCATTTAACTCAATGGAAGATGAGGCCATCACTGTATTTATTCAAAACAGGTTTTCATTATTGTTTTAATTAGTTGTGCTCACTTAAGTTGCGCTCATATTATTGCTCATGTAATTGCTCACATTATCGCTAATATATTGAATGTTTAAGCCTCTCTAGAATTATATCGAGTCAAGTAAGATAGGCTCAATTGATAAAATACTCAATTGAGCACTTGAAATTTATAGCATCATTTTATAAATCCCTGCACATCACTTCACGCTGCGTTGTTGAAATTCGCAATTTATAAAACGCAACGCTTCACGCCGTGATCTTCAGCGTTGAGTAACGCAATAGCGTAGTAAAAACAGTACAAAGTTAGCATTTTATAAAACGCTGCACTTGAAATTCGTTCACTTGAACTGTCACTTTCATCACTTGCCCTTGAGCTGCCGTTAGATCGAATAAGTTGGCATTGAAAGTGCAATAATTGTTTGTTTCACTCATAAATTCTTAAATGTTTACATATATCGTTTGAATATAGGTTAAAGACACCAACAACGAACCAACAGTTCGAAATGTTGCTAAAAGAAATAAAAAAACTACCGCAGGTAGCAAATGGTACGACAGTGTTTGGCGTTTATATTGCAATTTCAATTTAATGATGGCAGAAGAGAACAGCTGATATGGTTGCCAACAAGTCCAAATTTGGTGAATCTTAAATATTTCAAAGATTTGCAATAATGATGCTAGTTTTATTTCACATGTGACAACCCTAAACTGCTGTTGGCTGACAGTTCATCGTGGTAACGTAACATCGCTAACGCAATAACGTAGTGATTAATAAAATGCAAATTTTAAATCAAAGTGATGCGCCGCGTTAGCGTTGCGTTTCATCACGGTGATTTATAAAATGATGCCATTAATGTTGAACACACCAAAGATTAGTCCTCTTACACATCAAGAAGTCGGCGAATAAACAACCTTTAAGAAAACCAAACACTCGTCTTATTATTTAAAATAAAAACATATTACAAAAAAAAAAAGAATACTTAGACGCATGTAGACACATGTTGGCTCTTGCGGCTAGTATCAAAAATAAAGAAAAACACAATGCAACGAGGATGGGTAAGCTGGACCGTTGCCATAATTTAAAAAAAAAATTAAAATTAAACAATAATAAACTAAATCAACTACAACTCTTACAAATATATATAGTTTAAATCGTTGTAAAAATGTTTCTTTTCATACATAAAAATAAAATTCTTTTCATACATAAATTCCCCGTCTTTTATTTCCCAACCGCTCCCGTCACTAACCAGTACCTATCGTTGTCCGATGGACGTCGTCCATACCCTTCGAGATATGTTCTACAAAGGTTTGCATACAACAAGTGAAATCACCCGCTCCGTAGATACCGTTCGTTCAGTCGACTACCCACACGACCCTACCGCCCTTTACATGACCTTCACTCGTGCGGAAAAGTCAGAGCAGGAAAAGAGAATAAAAACTTTCGGCGGTCGCATTCTTACAGTCGCCGAAGCGCAGGGTACCACCTACGACACTATGTATGTGATACGCACGCAGAACAACCCGCTGCACATCTACACTGACCAATTTCAAGCTGTCACAGCCTTCTCGCGTCATCTTAAGATCTTCAGGTATTATACCAAGGCTCAAGGTGATGACGCGTTGATGAAGATGGTCACGCGCACAATCGCACTCGGCGTCGACGAAATCATAGCCTCTAACAACACCGCCAAGCAGATCAGTAATTCCTGGCAGGAATCTATCAACATATACAAGGGTCTCGGCTTAAAAGTAGGTGGTCCTTGTTCCTTACCGATCTTGGACACAGCGATGTTTCAACACGCGAAGGCAGCGGAGATACAACCTTGCTTTTCTTTTTTTCGGCTCGTTGCCTCACATCGAAAGGTCTTTTGTACGGCCGCCATAGCGATGGCTTGTCACGCCCCACTAACGCGACTCGTCCTTGGCGGCGCTGGATCGATGGTACGTGCTGTAATACTTATACGCACCGAACACTGGTGGAACCAGAAGTTAATGTTGATGAACGGCCTTCGCTCGAACTCCTGCGACAATATTATTCTGCCATCATTATTTGATCATTATCTGCCAACTTAATTCGAGATTTGGCCTTATCAAAAGAAGCGTCTGAAGTGTTGGCTTCGAGGTTAAATGATAAAAAAATTTTAGAACGTGGAACAAAAATAACTTATTACCGCACTAGGGATAAAGCTTTTTTACCATTTTTTACTAAGGAAGACAATTTGGTGTTTTGTAATAAAGTAAATGGTCTTATGCAGGAAATGGGGCTATCCAAGTATCTACCTAGCGATTGGCGCCTCTTCGTGGACAGTTCCAAGAGAAGTTTGAAGTGCGTCTTAGTGCACAATGGCAATGTGTATGCATCAATTCCAATTGCGCACTCCACAACAATGAAAGAAGAATATAACAATATTGCATTAGTGATGAAAAAGATAAAATACCAAGACCACCAATGGATCCTTTGTGTTGATCTTAAAATGGTTAATTTTCTTCTTGGACAACAGAGTGGTTATACTAAGTACCCTTGCTTTTTGTGTCTCTGGGATAGCAGATCCAAGCAACAACATTGGCGGCAAAAACAAGAGCTCGTTGGTACGACAACAAATGTGTCCACTTGATGTCCACATATGCCGGAATCGGAGAACCAGAGAAATAAATACGCTATTGCCGCAACACAAAACGCTTCATTGAAATCCTCCGCCAGGAAATCGCTAAGGAGTACAATAAATCAATGGACGGAGTAGATCTGATGGACTCACTGGTGGCACTCTATCGAAACTATCCAACGAACCGCAGATGGTACATGCGCATCTTTTATCATATGCTAAACGTTTCTGCTGTGAACGCTTGGATCCTATGGAAAGAGAAATTTCCTGAGGATAAAAAATAACTTTTGGAGTTCAAAAGCGAGATTGCCAGCGCTTTAATTTTTTCTGGAGCCAGTATAAAAAATAGCAAACGGGGCAGGCCAAATGAGACATCCTCCGCAGAGATGGAGCTAAAAAAACGCCTGGTGGATGACTCTGTTCGATACTCTGCAGGTGATCACTGGCCGAACCATACCAGCAAGAATTTTGCAAGCAGATGTCGCCGCAAGGGATGCGATCGTAGAACTCGATACGAATGTATCGCATGCAATGTATCGCTTTGTCCTGAGTGCTTCCGCCAGTTTCACACAAGCAAATATATATAATGATATAACTTTTCAATAAATGTATTTCTTCTTTTGAATAAATTCGAACAAATTCAAATTTTTTATTCGAAATTTGAATAAATTAAGGTATTCGACATATACATAAACAGTCGTTTTCTTCAATAATCTCATAACTTCAAGGATAACGCTTAATAATTTAAAGGATAACACTTAATTTGGTTATATGAGAACGAGATATTCTGTGTAAAAAAAGTTCCACGAAAGTTTTTTCGTTCACATATGTGTACATCGCCTGAATAATTCGCTTTTGTGGAATTAGAAGATGCTGGTGCAAATAAGTTGCTGGAGCCCTGGACGGACACAAAGGTTAAGCCTAAGTGTATAAAATTCTGGTACAATACGTGCTCACAGAATTTTATACACAGGAAATGAAAACAAATAAAGTATTTTAGTATAAGTCCAATATGTTGGATGTTTTTAATAACTTTATTGATGATTTATGATTAATAATTTCTTACTTTTTACAAGGTGGTAACATTCCGGAGGAAAAGTTGTAGAAAAAGGCTGCCAATGATGATGCGAAAATCTCAAGATAAGACTTCGTTCGGATAAACCGAAGAACCAGCAATTCGATCGCGGTAAGCGACATTACATCGGTCGGTAAGGCAGTTAATAAAAAGGTAGGTACATATTATTTAGCTTAATTAAGTATAATAATATTATTACTTAGGGTTTAGGTATAAACATCGCCTAAGGATAAACTTAGCCTGGTAAAAATTAAAAAAAAAACTTTTTTGTCTATTTGAAGGTCGCTGATCACGAAAATTAACTTTTCGATTTTTACCCACCACGGGAAGTACACTTTCTCCTGAGAGGGTTAATGAAGTTGCATATTGCAAAATTAGTTATATTAGTGCTGTATGTAGACTTTAGTCCTTGACTGTATATGAACGGTCAAATTTTAATATAAAACCAACAAACATTGATGTTAATGCTTATTATCAAACTCTTCATATGCATATCGCTCATTCCAAAAAAAAGTCAACCACACAGCCGAATTTTAGAATACATATTTTATATATATATGTATGGTATATGCTAAGTGCAATATGTAAGTGTTACAAAAAAAAAATTAACACTTGTCAAAAACAAGCTCAATCGTGCTTGAACACTCAAAGCAATCTTCTATGTTTTATTGTTTGCCGAGTAGGTCATGTATAGGTAAAATTGGAATCAGTCCGTGAGAGCATATGAATGAAGGCAGATCGCTTAAAAATTTTTGTAAGATTGTTGTGACCTTGAGCATTACATATATCAATATAATTCATTAACGGTATGTATCAAACCCATTTTTTTAAAAACTTTTTCTAATGTGTCACAGCATGTCCCAATGCTTGACAAAAAACAAGATTTTTTAAATTTTTAAGCTTAATTTTATTTTTGGTTCTATAAAAATTTAAAAAAATTTAATACATTCAATTATGCTATAATTACATTACCCTTTTATTTTTTTGCAAATTTTTCTTAGTATAAAAAGCGTCAGGTATTGGGACATAAAATATTCAATAAAACAGTAGTTTGATAATACAATTTTATAGAAAAAAAATGAGTTCCTGTAAAAGGCAACAAAAATACTATAGGCATTTAAAAGAAGATCCGGAACGTTACAAGCTATATTTAGAGAAGAAAAAAATCGTGAACAAAAAGTTTCGTGGTAAGAAAAAAGATGAAGAAAGATCTAACGCAAGTTTACAAAAGATGCGACGAGAAGCTGAAGCGAAGAGAAAGAGGACATACAAAGATTAAAATTGGGTAATAAAGATACAAGTTTAGAAGCATCAACACCGATGAATGGTTATAAGTCTAAACAATCACTTGGAAAAGCTGTTAAGAAACTTCGCCAGGCTCTGCCACTATTAAAAGCTAGACAAGAAACTGTTGTTGCCCATTTGGTTCGTGAAGTTTTCCCTAAGCACAAAACTTTGGTTGGAGAAGTCAAAACGCAAAAATGTCTCACAGTATATAGAGAAAGAAACCGTAAAGTTGATTCTTACTACCGAAGGGACGAAATAAGTCGTATCGCTCCTGGGAAAAATGACGTAAAATCAGTTAAAAATGCTGAGACAAAAAAACGACAACTGAAAACTATTCGGTACATGCTAATGACAGTATCCGAGGCGTATGAAAATTTTTGCACTAAATATCCAGATATAAGAGTAAGTAAGTCTACATTTTTTAATTTACGCCCAAAAGAGGTATTGCCGATATCCAAAACTCCCCACAACATGTGCGTTTGCCCACATCATTGCAATTTCGAATTTTTAGTAACTGCATTGAACAAAGCTATTCCTGGATTTCCAAAAACTTATAAAAATGTCCTCGAAACAACATGCTGCGATACATTGAATGAGCATTGTATGACCGGATGTTGTCAATCCTGTTTTAACGACATTCGGGATATTATACCTTTATCATATGATTTGAACGATGTTTCATGGAAGCAATGGAACATTGAAGATAACAAAATGCGTCTTGTTACTTACAACGGCAAGATTGATGAACTAATGGATAATGCACAGGCAAAATTCTTGAAGTTTAAGAAACATGCATACATTCGTAAAGTACAGTATAATTATTTTGAAAATAGGAAGGATAGTTTGACAGAGGACAACGCTGTATTGCAGATTGATTTTTCAGAAAACTACCATACGATTCACCAAGACGAGATCCAAGCTGCTCATTGGAGCTATCAGCAAGTAACAGTTTTTACAGCCTGTTGCTGGACGATGCAAGGTACATCATCTTGCGCAATAATAAGTGATGAATTGTCACACGATAAATACACCGTTTGGACATTTTTAGAAAGCATTCTGAAAGATTTAAAATTAAGAAATCCAAATGTAAAAATGGTAGAAATATTCTCCGACGGTTGGATTGGCCAGTTTAAGAATAAATTTAATTTATCCAATTTACTGTACGCTGAACAAGATTTTGGAGTCAATTTAACATGGAATTTTTTCGCCTCGTGTCATGGAAAAGGGGCAGTGGACGGTATCGGGGGCACTGTTAAACGAGTTGTTAGCACACAAGTCAAGGCAAGAGCATTTAACGTCTTCTCTGCTCAAGATTTCTATCACTGTGCATCAAATAAAGTTAAAGGCATTTCTATAATTATGGTACCGAAAGTCAAAGTTCAGTGTTGCAAAGAAAGATTGACTAAAAGATGGGAAAACTGTCAATCGATTAAAGGTATTGCATACTTACACTATTTTACAGCAACCAATTCATCAGATTTAGTCGGTGGCTTAACATCTAACTCGCAAAAGAAAATAATTAAAATAATTTAATTTATTTTTAATTAATTTTTATTGTTTTTATGTTTAAACTCTTTAATTTTTCTTATATTAAACTATGATATGTTTATGAAATGAAGTGATATATAATTTAAAAATGTATTTTCTAATAAATAATTTGAAATTTTTCATGAAAAACGGAAAAGTCCCAATGCCTTACAATCTATGTCCCAATGCCATACGAGATAAAAAAAAGATATTATTTTATTGAAATTACCTCTTAGGATTATAAAGGTATATTATGAAGGGGTAATGCTTTACAAAAAATTCGTGGGAAAACTTTTTTTTCTAAATGTATCCAAAATGCAGAAATTTCGGTTGCAAAATTTCATCTCACAAAAAAAAAGTTGTCCGTGTCCCGGTGCCTGACGTTTTCTGAATGCATTATTCTCGAAAGGAGTTGCATATTTAACTTTGATATAAGTGTATTTGGTAAGGACATAAGTAGTACTATTGTAGAAAAAATTAAAAAAATTATTCCACAAATACTTCTTCACTAAAATGTATTTTCATTTCAAAATATGTACTCCAAATGTCCCAATGCCTTATTTGGAATGAGCGATATACAGTAGTTTTAAAATACAAATGACTATTATCAAGGATATCTATTGTTTTTTTGAAAAAATTTCACACATCATACCGGAGGATGAAAAGGATAGACTTATTAACATTCAAACGAAAATGGAATACAAAAACAGTTTAAGAAAAATAAATTCACGATTTGGTGAACATTTTGAAAACTCTGTTTTCTTCATTCATATGTATGTCTATTATGTTTATAATTCATTTTTTGTTTGTACCATCTGACTGTCTTATAGGCTATTACTGCAACGGTAAAGGGCTGAATACTACTACAATATCTTTAGAAACAATAGAGCCATGTTCTCCTCAATATAAAGCCCCAATGGAATCACGCGAAATTATACAGCTGATTCAATTAACTGATGAGTACCCTATCAATGTAATACAATGCAAAATCTCGATTGTTAGGCTTGTATCACATTGTGGAATGCATTCACATGCTAGCATGGTTCGTGGAGGATTCTCTTCTTTTATCCAAACCCCTACGAAGTTACAATGTGAAACAATGCATAAGCAAGGTGTGTTAGATATCTCCCCTGGACTAAGAGTATCAGATCTTAAGAACAATGGTACTACGTCTAGATCTATAGTCTTCGCAGGACGGCTAGGACAGGATAGTAGCTGCAAAGGTGCATATTACAATGATCAGTTTGGAGAATGGGATGATGTTGTAGTACAAGGATCTATTGATATAACATTAAGGGACTACATGGCTTATATAGATACAAAGACTGGCAACATAAGATTGAATGATGGTACGGTATGTAAAAGCACCGAGCATTTTTGTATTGACTCATTAGGGAACACTGTTTATTGGTATACTACACCTACAACAAGATGTGATGAGAAAACCCATGTTGTGCTCTATGAAGGATAAGCTGAGAAGTTTGTTATTGAAGAGTATGGCAACAATATTACAACATATTCTGTTTCAACTAAACCGAAATCTTTTGGGTTAAGAGTCACTGAAACATATGAGCAATGTTCCTTCAATGCGTATCTAACTGAACACCCAAAGCTTATAATTGTCATATCGCGTAACAATAACTTCCATTCAAACGTCGTGAATTGGACCCGACATTGCTGGACTTGATGGCGTATATGAATGCTAAATTTGTATATGTAGACAAAATGATTACGAAACGGATGACACACCTTTATACTGAGCTATCTTATCAACGATGTCAAGTTGAACGCACAGCTTTAATGAACTTACAATCAATTGCGTCTATATCACCACAAGAGTTTGGGTATGCATATACAGGCAGAGCAGGAGTATCCGCAGTAACTATGGGAGAAGTAGTGCATATTACACATTGTAATCCTGTAGAGATTCAAATAAGGAAAACAGAGCTGTGTTACAATGAATTACCAGTTACTTATATGAACGAAAGCTACTATATGGCACCAAAAACGCGCTTGCTACAAAAGTTTGGATCTGAGATTGATTGTGATGCTATCTTGAATGCACAATATAAAATTGGAAACTTATGGTTGAGCATCAAGAATGGTCATCAAAGAACTGTTGCACCTTTCCGATTGACACCTGATCAATCACAAACCCCTGAATATCATGATTTGTTTCTTGCACAATCAGGGATATATTCTTATGAAGAAACAGAAAAACTGAGAGAACGATTAATGAATCCTTATGAAAAAGCTGCCATAACAAATCAGATAGGAAGAGGAGTAACTGGACAAGCTTTTGACCATACAGGGATATCAATCATAAATATGTTCAATGAAGAAGACTTACATGAATTGGGTGATAACATAATGAACAGAGTATGGGGATGGTTCAAAATATTTGGAAATATATCATCTGGACTATTTGGAATATTCATCTTCCTCAAGCTAGTGAAATTCATAATAGATACTTTTATTCATGCAAAAGCATTACATGAAATCTATGGTTTTAGTATACATCTTATAGGTTCTATATGGGACAGTGTTACAACGTACATGCTTCATCGTGGCACCAATTCCTATGCAAACCATAAATCGAATGCAGATGTAACTCTCGATGGTAATACATGTGATGAAGTGCTAGTGAATGATAATCTGATAAACAGATGTCAAATAGAGTAATGAAAACAGGTGAAAATATTCATTCTATTAAGCTTTATCCAGTCATTGGAACTCCATTCTCTTCATAAAAGATGGAGATACTCCAAAAAATAATCATTGTTTAAAAAAAAAAAACAAAAAAAAAAAAATAAAAAAAAAAAAAAACAATGTTAAATCACAAGCTTTTTTGTGATTGGGAATGAAACAACCGAAAGAGTTCACTTCAACTTGTTTAATGATTTCTACACAGAGCTACACAGAATATAAAGTAAAAGGAATAAGATTACCGCTTGTTGTGCGGAATTTAAAGAGAGCAATAATTTATGTATTTAATTAAAGAATAAAAAAAAGACATTTGGTTCAGATTTGCTGAATTTAAAGAGAGCAAAAATTTAGTGTGTTAACTTAACGAATAAAATAAAAAATAAAAAAAAAAATAAAACAATTTGTTCAGGGTTGACTAATCAATACAGTACTAATTCGAATTGTAAGATATGAAATAAGAAAAAATATTTAATATATATAAAGGTAATACGTTTTGGCCGCAACACTGTCCGTGGTCAGACGATAATCGCACAGTTGGACCAGACACTTGTGGTTGTTCATCATTTAACTCAATGGAAGATGAGGCCATCACTGTATTTATTCAAAACAGGTTTTCATTATTGTTTTAATTAGTTGTGCTCACTTAAGTTGCGCTCATATTATTGCTCATGTAATTGCTCACATTATCGCTAATATATGGAATGTTTAAGCCTCTCTAGAATTATATCGAGTCAAGTAAGATAGGCTCAATTGATAAAATACTCAATTGAGCACTTGAAATTTAATGTTGAACACACCAAAGATTAGTCCTCTTACACATCAAGAAGTCGGCGAATAAACAACCTTTAAGAAAACCAAACACTCGTCTTATTATTTAAAATAAAAACATAACAAAAAAAAAGAATACAGTATTGTTCGTAAACTAAGCAACCGATTTTTGAATTGCATTCAAGTTCTAATTACGCCTTTGTATATGATTTTATGTGGAATGGCCCATATTTTTGTAATTACTTGATGAGCCACCTATAAGCAAACAATAACAAAATTATGCTCTAGTCTAAAAATAGAATATTACAAATAGTCAAACGAATATACTCCATAAAAAGCTGTTCGTAATGTAAGCAACTTTTTCCGTCGCTGCTAAGTGACCTTCAAAATAAGAGGTCTAACGGCATTTTTTCACTTTCTTTTCAACATTTTTCTATGTTTCAAGTGTAAATCATTAAATATTTTAGTTGCTTTTCGATCGTCATCTCGTGATCTGGTTTTTTTACGATGCCGCGTGTATAATATAAACAAGATATAAAAGAGAAAATTATAAATTTTTTTAAAAATGGTGAGTCGCAAATTTCGATGGCCAAAAGATTTAATATTAATAAGTCAATAATTTCTCGACTTATAAAAAAATATAAAGCGACTGGGTCGGTAAATACAATTTATTCTAAAGGTCGACCACGAAAAACTCATTACAGAGAGGACAAACAAATCGTTCGTTTTATTAAAAAGAATCATTTTGTGTCATCAAAAAAAAATTGTTCAGGATCTTAACTTAAATATAAGTTCTAGCACAGTAAGGAAACGTGCCTTAGAAAATGGCCTAAGAAGCTACAGACCATCCAAGAAACCAATTTTAACCAAGAAACATTTAAAAAAAAGGTAAGTTTTGAAATTCCTAGACCCTGAAACGAATTTTAAAATTTGCCGTAATTTTAGGCTTGAGTTTGCATCACATCTCAATTGGACACCCGAAAAATGGAATTCAGTATTATTTAGCGATGAGTCTAAATTTAACTTGTTTAATTCCGATGGCATATGTCACGTCCGAAGACCCAGAGGAAAGCGGTTACATCCCCTTTACTGTCGTGGTACAGTAAAGCATGGCGGTGGTAATGTCATGGTGTGGACATGTTTTTCTGGAACAGCAGTAGGGCCCTTCATCGAGATCGATACAAAAATGGATCGATTTGTATACCGGAATATTTTAGAAAGCCATATGCTCCCATACGCCGAATGGGAAATGCCGCTGCGTTGGGAGTTTCAGCACGACAACGACCCTAAACACACCTCAAAGCTTGTAAAAGAGTGGTTTACAACAAAGGGGGTCCAAATCATGAAGTGGCCGGCCCAATCGCCAGATTTAAACCCAATTGAGAATTTATTTGGAATACTCAAAAGGAAGATCGGCAGCTGTCGATTTAAAAATAAAAATTAACTACTTTTGGGCCTTAAAAAATAATGGTTCCGTATTAGTAAAACAACACTTAAACGGTTAATTGAGTCTATGCCAAAACGATGTCGAGAAGTTATAAAAAACAAGGGATATTACACCAAATATTAAAAAGTTGCTTAGATTACGAACAGCTGAATATAGAGTTTTAAGTTTTTTTGTAAATATTTTTTCCTTAGTACTATTGAAAATTAATTGTTTTTATTTTCCTTATAAACCTTACTTATAATAAAATAATGAAAAAATAATTGAAGTTTAAAAACTTTGTAAACAAAACTATCATGAGACTTTGAATTTATACCATGAAACGGTTGCTTAGTTTACGAACAATAATGTACTTAGACGCATGGAGACACATGTTGGCTCTTGCGGCTAGTATCAAAAATAAAGAAAAACCCAATGCAACGAGGATGGGTAAACTGGACCGTTGCCATAAATTAAAAAAAAAATTAAAATTAAACAATAACAAACTAAATCAACTGCAACTCTTACAAATATATATAATTTAAATCGTTGTAAAAATTTTTTTTTCATAAATAAAAATAAAATTAACCGCAAAATAATGACATCAACATGGATTGAAAGTTATTTCACCTATAAATAGTTTCACCATATTGAAAATATATTAGTTTCAAATCAAAAGTCAGCTTGCGTGAAACGAAAAACCTTCAATCAATGTGTTTTGGGGTGCTAAAAAAGACGTGAATTTTTTTGATGAACTTTGGTGCTATGAAAACTTAGATGAAGCATTTGAGGAAACTCGTGATGGGGGTGTTAGTAAGAATGAAGAGAAAAATCATCAGCTGCAACCTCAACAAAAACATAAGAAAACTCATCATGATAGTAAGGAACCTGTGTTGAAAAAACAAAGAAGAGCAATAAAACACAAAAAACCTTTAAAGAGCAACAACAACAGCTACAAGATGTTCAACCTGCAGTAAACGGATTAAAAATGAAGATTTAAATGTTAAGAATTTCTTTAGGAGTGATATATCTACAATAGTTACAAAGTTATCAGAAACAGTAGATTTTTGAAATAAATTTTAGAAATAATGTAGAAGTAACTAGATTAAAAGACATAATTCAACAATGGTGTACGAATGAAATAATGAATGATAAAACTGTTGAATCAATGAACATAACTTCCTCGAAAATAGAAATTGACATCGAATGGTTTTTTGAAGATAAATTCTTAAAGCAATTAATGGGAATTATCTATAAATATGAAAAAGTTAGCACTATTAAGAACATTATGTGTAGCACCAAATCAATGTTTGGATTTGTAAGAAACGAGCGAACGTTTCGAGCATATTAACATCGACCTAGTTGGGCCACTCACGACTTCACGAGAAAATCGTTACTGCCTGACCATAATTGACAGGTATTCGAGATGGCCAGAGGCAATACCAATTCCGGATATGACAGCAGAGACTGTTGCCAGAAACTTGCTATCAGGTTGGATACCTCGTTTCGGAGTTCCAATGCAGATAACGACTGATCTTGGAAGGCAATTCGAATCTGACCTATTTCGTCAGCTTAACTCTCTACTCGGCATCAAGCACTACAAAACCACTCCGTATCACCCGCAAGCGAATGGAATTATAGAAAGGTGACACCGCACCTTGAAGGCAGCCATTACCTACCACGAAGACGATAATTGGTGCGACATTTTGCCACTGACACTACTGGGTTTACGCTCTGTCATCAAAGAGGACATTGGAGCAACGCCAGCAGAAATGGTTTACGGCGAAACTTTAAAAATTCCGGGCGAGTTCCTTACACCTTCTACGAGAAAAATTGGCAAAGCAGAATTCATCATAGAACTACGCGAGGCAATGCAATAAATTGCCCCGGCATCGGTCAGACATCATGACAAGCCAAAAGTATTCCTGCAGAATGAATTGAAAAACTGCACTCATGTGTTCGTGAAAATCGACAAAGTCCAGCACCCGCTTCTGCCACGTTATGACGGCCCATATGAAGTCGTCGTTGAGAGAAGCGATACATATTTTCCCGTCAACGTCAAGGGCAAAACAGCGAAAATCTCGGTCGACAGGTTAAAAGCAGCATTGATGCCTCGGGTGCTCGACGACCCTGAGCCAAGTCGGTTTTCGAATATTGCCAAGACTTTTTCTGGCACACCGTTGGACAACGAGGGACCAATCTGTAATAAACCGAGCTATCGTGACTCGTTGCTGTCATTTCCCGTTCCAGCTCCCGCTTTAGAGCCAAACACTGTAAGGCCAGCTGTCAAAAAACCCTCGTCCAACTGTCGACGACAGGTCGTGACATTTTCCGATCCACCGTTGGACACCGCGGGACATTCAAAACCCTCGTCCAACTGTCGACGACATGTCGTGACATTTTCCGACCCACCGTTGGACACGGCGGGACATTCAAAACCCTCGTCCAACTGTCGACGACAGGTCGTGACATTTTCCGACCCACCGTTGGACACCGCGGGACATTCGAAACCATCGTCCAACTGTCGACGACAGGTCGTGACATTTTCCGACCCTCCGTTGGACACTACGGGACATTCAAAACCCTCGTCCAACTGTCGACGACAGGTCGTGACATTTTCCGACCCACCGTTGGACACTGCGGGACATTCGAAACCATCGTCCAATCGTCGACGACAGGTCGTGACATTTTCCGACCCACCGTTGGACACCGCGAGACATTCGAAACCATCGTCCAATCGTCGACGACAGGTCGTGACATTTCCCGACCCTCCGTTGGACACCGCGGGACATTCAAAACCCTCGTTCAACTGTCGACGACCGGTCGTGACATTTTCCGACCCACCGTTGGACACCGCGGGACATTCAAAACCCTCGTCCAACTGTCGACGACAGGTCGTGACATTTTCCGACCCACCGTTGGACACCGCGGGACATTCAAAACCCTCGTCCAACTGTCGACGACAGGTCGTGACATTTTCCGACCCACCGTTGGACACCGCGGGATATTCAAAACCCTCGTCCAACTGTCGACGACAGGTCGTGACATTTTCCGACCCACCGTTGGACACCGCGGGACATTCGAAACCATCGTTCAAAAGTCGACCGCTGGTCGTGACATTTTCCGACCCACCGTTGGACACCGCGGGATATTCAAAACCCTCGTCCAACTGTCGACGACAGGTCGTGACTTTTTCCGACCCACCGATGGAACTCGCTGGACCAAAATCGAGAGCATCACGAAACGCAAACACTGCGTCGCCATATCATCACTCTCCTAACCATTCCCAGTTTTCATCGCCGGTCCATACACGAAGCGGCAGAAGGATTCCAGACCACAGCGATTTGCGGGAGGGGGGAATGATCATGTGATCATGTTAAAGCTTTTCAAGACATGATTACAGACATGAGATCATCTCTACGTTTTACATACTCTATACATAGTTTACAAAGGGTAGACTGTTGTTATGCTGAAAATTCGGATAAAGAAATGTGTGATATTTGTAATTGAACAATTTTGTGGTCACGATATCTAACTACAAAAAAACTCTTTAATTTATATGCGACTATCTTTAAAGAACCACGATGGACTTCCTGAAGGAAACGTGTAATATTTAGCTTGTAATTCTTGATGATTTTCAAGAAAAGGGAAAGCGGTTGGGCGCTCAAAGAAATTGTAAATCTTACAATTAAAGGAAAGGTGACAACGATACCTTAAAACACAAACGAATAACAACGAGTAGAAGTCAGTCAGTCGGTTGGAACTCGGTGAACGGAAAGCTGCGTTATTGACTCGAAGAAATAATAAAATTTGAAGCTATTTGTAATTTAAACAAAAAGCAGTTCTTGTTTGGTTTTAAATTTAACGTGTGTTAACAGCCAACTTTGAAATTGTTTTAATAATCGTTTTTATTAAATAAATGATCTCTTTTACAATTAATATTAATAAATATTAGCCCATGGTTGTTTCGTCATTTTTAAAACTACCCCAATATATTGTAAGGAAGAAAGCCTGCGTCAACTAAATCTTGCATCGCTCCCACTGAGTTTTGGAAGCCACGCTATGGAAAGATAATTGAGGCGTCATCAATAATCTTTCCACACTATTTCCAAGCTATCTATCTCTTCGTTTCTCAAAGAGGTTACTGGTAGCCTGTGATAACTTTTAAGACCAGTTTTAAGATATACTTACACTCAACAAGTGCAGTAAATGCATAAAATAAACGTAACTTAAAAGTTAATTTTTTTGTGTTTTATTTCTTATGAAAAGTGCATTTTTCAAAGTATTACAAAAGTGGCGACGAGGATGGGATGCTAAGTGAAAAATTGCATCTTTTTACATAGAACATACAAGTGTTTAAAAAAGAACTTTTTTTGGACTTGATATAACGCTAAGTGAAAAATAGCATCCTTTTACATTGGAATAACAAGTGTTTGAAAAAAGGAAATAAAAAACTATTTATGTACATGTAGGAATGGAAGATGGACAGCGGAAGACGCGAAGCGGACAGAAGTACTGAAAAGCAACACTGACGACAGACGCTATAACAAGCAACACTGGCAACATACACCGAACACTAAACACTGAACGAACGGAAAAGAAGACAGGAACAAGACGCGGACATACAGAACAAACGGACAGTTGCTGACGAGACACGATAGCGGACGGTTGAGGAAATATATTACTTAAATCTTACTTGAATCTAACTTAATTCTTACTTAAATCTAACTTAATATATTACTTAAATCTAACTTAAGTCTAATACTTACAGTATTATATATAACTATAATAAATGGAATTTTAATAAAACAAAACTTAGGTGTTTCAATTGGAATATCCTACATACATATACCTGGCCAGATAAAAGTTAACACCATTAAAAAATCTAATTCAGCTTGTTAAACGGCACTTAGAACTATTTTTATGTATTTAATGTGCTTTAATTAGTAAGAATTAAGAAAATATATAACTTTGAGAAAAAGTTGCAACACTGTTATTGCATCATCTTTTTCATTTATTGCATTTTATTGATCAGTCATCATTTCAAGTTCACGCGATTAACATGAAGCGTCAGTGAAGAGAAAAAGTGTGTTGTTGTTGCTCTGCATAGAGAAGGGTTATCAACTCGGCAAATTGCAATTCGTATAGGCTGTAGCCATGTAACAATTGCCAAAATAATAAAAAAAAAACAGTACTTTTGGTAATATCAAAAGAAAATCTGGTACAGGGAAAGCTAACAAATGCACTACCGAGCGTGAAGATCGCATTATCACAAATATTTGCCTTAAGGTCAGGAAAAAAACGTCACGTGAAATTAAGTTTGAGTACGTAGAAATGACGAACACAAGATTGAGCGATAGAACGGTGAGGAGAAGGCTCCAGAGTAGAGGACTTTCGGCAAGGCGACCCTGTAAAAAGCCGGGTTTGACCACTAAAATGCGATTAGCGAGGCTAGAGTTCGCGAAAATTGGACTGTGAATGAGTGGAAGCGTGTTATCTTTACAGATGAATCGAAATGTAACATGAACCAGTCTGATGGGGTGCGGTATGTTCGTCGTAGAACTTGAGAAAAATTTATAGATGCTTGTGTTGTGACCAGGCACAAATTTCCAGTGAGTTTCATGATATGGGGATGTCTTATCTACTATGGACTTGGTGACTTGGTTTTCTGCACTGGTTCCATGAACTCTGAGAGTTACCTAAACAAAATTAGCGACCACCTTATTCCCTCAATTAATAGGCTGTTTCCGGTGATATTCGGCCCAATTTTCCAGGACGATTCTGCGCCCTGTCGTCGAACTAAAAAAGCAAGGCAATTTTGTTTTCTACTGGTCAATGTTTAAGTAAAAAACAAAAAGAAAAAAAATAAAAATGCGTTCATATTTTTTTAAAAGGAGAAGGATTTTGTATCGGAAGTGAAGTTGAAAATCCTAACTTGGCCTGAAAATAGCCCATATTTAAACCCAATAGAAAACTGCTGGTCACTTCTTAAGCTGAAAATCGCCAAGAAAAATTTAAGAACGAAGGAAGAATTCAAATCTTCCATCACAGATACACACATGGACAAAAGTGATCGTAGCTTAGCTTCTACACTCTATCAATTATCACCAAGCCCAAAAAATAATTGCAAAATAAAAATTTTTTTTTTATTTAAAAGAGCAATGCATTGATGTGTTTTTAAAATAAAAAATGTTACGCTCCAGCTTACTTGTAAATAAAAAAGTAAAATTTATTTTCTATGCTGCGTGTTATGTGGACAAAAGTGTTCGTCAATCGGCCATCCCTGGCATTTAAAATGCTTACAAATATTTTTATGATATGGCAACTCTATTATTTGTTTCATTTCAATTACTTAACTGTTTTTTCGATACGTTTCGTTAAAAAAGTTTGCTTAAGACGCGCGTGTTTTGCCATTATCGCGAAAATGAGACAAGTTAGAAAAGAAACTACGATTGAAGAGCGAAAAGTTATAATAAATGCCTATAAAAAAAATAAAACTATTAAACAAATTTGTGAATTAGTGCAACGACCACGAACAACCATTTCTAGCATTATAAATTGGCACAAAAATGATCCAAACTGTGAGAATCGCCCCAGAAGCGGGCGTCCTTCGGCGCTATTGGTGCAACGCGATATCATAAAAATGATAAAAAAGGAACCGAAAACTCCATCGTCAGAAATCACAGCAGTAATAAAGGAGACAACTGGAACTACTGTACACCCTTGTACTGTCCGTAGAGTGCTAAATTCTGCCGGTTATAATGCTAGAGTTTGCAGAAAAAAACCTTTGATAAGCAAGGTCAATCAAGCGAAGCGGCTTTCCTTTGCTAAAGAGCATTTAAACAAGACAAATGAGTCTTGGGACAAAGTCATCTTCACGGACGAAAGTAAGTTCTGCGTTTATCGTTCAGATGGCCGTGCTTTGGTCTGGAGGCAAGAGGGTACTGCACTACAAGAAAAGAACATTCAGACTACAGTTAAACATGGTGGTGCTGGAGTCATGGTGTGGGGGTGTATGTCAGCTGCTGGTGTCGGCGAGCTTGTTTTTGTTGAAACTATAATGGATAAACATATTTATTTGAATATTTTGAAAGAGAATTTGTCAAAAAGTGCAAACAAGCTGGGCATTGAATCCGATTACTATTTTCAACAGGACAATGACCCCAAGCATACAGCCGAAATTGTCCGCTTGTGGATACTGTATAATACACCTCACACATTAAAAACACCACCTCAATCGCCGGATCTCAATCCAATCGAACATCTGTGGGATCATTTGGATAAGAAGATTAGAGAACACCACATAACATCAAAAAACAGGCTGAAGGAAGTTTTAATGGAGGAATGGTCAAAAATCGGGTCCGATGTTACAAAAAAGTTAGTGCATTCAATGCAGAACCGGCTGCGAGAAGTTCTTAAGTTCAAAGGAAAAAATACCAGATATTAAAAACTATATTTTTTATTTTTTTGTTTATTTAAATGTAAGCGACGAACACTTTTGTCCACATAAAATACGAACCATATTTCTTTTTTGAATTCTTTCTTGTACACAACCAAATACAGAATATTCTGTTTTTGTTTGAAAAATAAATAAATGCATTCTAAAAGTTATAAAAATTCTTAAATTTTTGTTTTCAATTATTTTCGGGGTATGTTGGCGCTTTAAACTGAAGAAGAGACAAGTGACGATCACTTTTGTCCATGTGTGTACTTGGAAAAATTATATTTCCCTTGAATATTGCCGAAGTTTAATATCTTCAATGCCAAGACGAATATAGACCGTAATAAAAGCTCGAGGAGGCCATACAAAATATTATTTTCTATTTTTATGTTCTATTTCCTTTATTTTGAAAGTATTATTTTTGTTATATCATTCATTTCCGTTGTAAACATCTTTGACATACTATTTTTCTTTTGTTACTTTTATTCTACTTTTAGTTAGTTATTTTGAATTTGTTTCCTTTTTTTACTTTAAGTTGTAAACGAACGCCACACCTTTAATAACAATGACTTGAAATGAAATGCCTTCAAATAAAAATACTATAAATAAAAAGTAGTGGTCAGGCATCCGCAAATTTTATTTGTAAAGGGTGAGATAAAATTTTATAGTTAGAAATAATGTGATAATAAATAATTGAAATTTTTCCTATAAAATGCTGCTCTGTGGGCTTTTTAGCTAAGTAATTAAACTAAAAATGTTCGCAAATCTTTGCAATGGAGCTCAAGCTGTTGACCCTGAATGTAAGTAGAATACATTAACGCATTATGTTATGTTTATATATTGATTCAGCTGATTTTTTGTTTATTCTAGTACCGGCATTATTCTATTTAGAACATCTATGGTCGCTAAGCCCGAGATTATATTTCAAATTTTGGATTATGGATCTCTGCCGCTGCTGTTGGGAGGATGAAATTACGGACCCCCTTCATGCAGCAATCCGGGAAATCCGAAAAGATAGAATTTCCCTAGAATATTTGTGCAATGTGATTGTAAACACGAACCTCGAGGGGTGAAGGATGGATGTTCCACTAATCCCCGAGGTTTTGGTAAGTAGAATACATTAACGCATTATGTTATGTTTATAAATTGATTCGGCTATTTTCTTTTTATTCTAGTACCGGCATTATTCTATTTAGAGCATTTATGGTCCCTAAGCCCGAGATTATATTTCAAATTTAGTATTATGGATCTCTGCCGCTGCTGTTGGGAGGATGAAATTACGGACCCCCTTCATGCAGCAATCCGGGAATTCAGAAAAGATAGGATTTCGCTAGAATATTTGTGTAATGTGATTGTAAACACGAACCTCGAGGGGTGGAGAATGGATATTCCACTAATCCCCGAGGTTTTGGAGTTAGGGAACCGCATGCATCCATCTATTGGTGGATAATAAAAAAATGAATAGATATATAAATTTGTGTTTTATTTTATTTTATTTATGTTTAATGTTTGTTTATTTAACAAAAAAAGGAAATGGAGAGCATTATCTGCAACATGAGGCTCACAGCGTTGGATATTTTTTAAAATGCTCTTATGATGATAACTTCTTATATTATAAGTTATAGAGGTTTGAGTTGTGCGGAATAGTTTGCTAAGGAGCGTCAGTACATAGCAAATACAGTGGAATCTATTACAGAGTTGAGCAGATAGTAAAGAGATTATGTCATGCTCCATATGAAGTCAATAGAATAGAACGCGTGGATACAAGATATGGAGAAAGTATAAGATGTTTGCAAATAAGGAATATCACATTTATTTACCAAAAAGATTTCTGATTATCACTAAGAATCAGATGGATTATTTAAATGAAACTCCATAGAATCTAATGAAAGTCAAAGACCTGCATGGTGCATTTTCTCTAATTCTTAAAAAGAAGAAGAAGCAGAAGAAGGAGGATGGGAAAATATTCTACAACAAATTATTTGAAAGCTCTGTTTGAAAGCTTGACAAGTTTATATTTCCGTTAAACTTTTTTGTAGTTTATTGTAAAGTTTATTTATTTGTAAAGAGCGAGATAAAATTTTATGGTTGGGAACACTGTTGCAGTACAACAATGCAATAATAATTGAAATTTTTCCTATAAAATGCTGCTCTGTGGGCTTTTTAGCTCAGTAATTAAACTAAAAATGAATGCAAATCATCGCAATGGAGCTCAAGCTGTTGACCCTCCAGCTGTTGACCCTGAATGTAAGTAGAATACATTAACGCATTATGTTATGTTTATATATTGATTCAGCTATTTTCTTTTTATTCTAGTACCGGCATTATTCTATTTAGAACATCTATGGTCCCTAAGCCCGAGATTATATTTCAAATTTTTGATTATGGATCTCTGCCGCTGTTGGGAGGATGAAATTACGGACCCCCTTCATGCAGCAATCCGGGAATTCCGAAAAGATAGGATTTCCCTAGAATATTTGTGTAATGCGATTGTAAACAGGAACCTCGAGGGGTGGAGGATGTATGTTCCTTTAATCCCCGAGGTTTTGGAGTTAGGGAACCGCATGCATCCATCTGTTGGTGGGTAATAAAAAAAATGAATAAATAAATAAATTGGTTTTTTATTTTATTTTATTTATGTTTAATGTTTGTTTATTTAACAAAAAAAAAAGGAAATGGAGAGCATTATCTGCAACATGAGGCTCACAGCGTTGGATATTTTTGTAAATGCTCTTATGATGATTACTTCTTATATTATAAAAGTTATAGAGGTTTGAGTTGTGCAGAATAGTTTGCTAAGGAGCGTCAGTACATAGCAAATACAGTGGAATCTATTACAGAGTTGAGCAGATAGTAAAGAGATTATGTCATGCTCAATATGAAGTCAATAGAATAGAACGCGTGGATACAAGATATGGAGAAAGTCTAAGATGTTTGCAAATAAGGAATCTCACATTTATTTACCAAAAAGATTTCTGATTATCACTAAGAATCAGATGGATTTTTAAAATGAAACTCCATACCATCTAATGAAAGGCAAGGACCTCGAATGGTGCATTTTCTCTAATTCTTAAAAAGAAGAAGAAGGAGGATGGGAATATATTCTACAACAAATTATTTTAAAGCTCTGTTTGAAAGCATGACGAGTTTATATTTCCGTTAAACTTTCTTGTAGTTTATTGTAGAGTTTATTTATTTGTAAAGAGCGAGATAAAATTTTATGGTTGGGAATACTGTTGCATTACAACAATGCGATAATAATTGAAATTTTTCCTATAAAATGCTGCTCTGTGGGCTTTTTAGCTCAGTAATTAAACTAAAAATGTATGCAAATCATCGCAATGGAGCTCAAGCTGTTGACCCTCCAGCTGTTGACCCTGAATGTAAGTAGAATACATTAACGCATTATGTTATGTTTATATATTGATTCAGCTATTTTTTGTTTATTCTAGTACCGGCATTATTCTATTTAGAGCATTTATGGTCCCTAAGCCCGAGATTATATTTCAAATTTAGTATTATGGATCTCTGCCGCTGCTGTTGGGAGGATGAAATTACGGACCCCCTTCATGCAGCAATCCGGGAATTCAGAAAAGATATTATTTCCCTGGAATATTTATGCAATATAATTGTAAACAGGAACCTCGACGGGTGGAGGATGTATGTTCCTTTAATCCCCGAGGTTTTGGAGTTAGGGAACCGCATGCATCCATCTATTGGTGGATAATAAAAAAATTAATAGATATATAAATTTGTGTTTTATTTTATTTTATTTATGTTTAATGTTTGTTTATTTAACAAAAAAAAAAGGAAATGGAGAGCATTATCTGCAACATGAGGCTCACAGCGTTGGATATTTTTTAAAATGCTCTTATGATGATTACTTCTTATATTATAAAAGTTATAGAGGTTTGAGTTGTGCAGAATAGTTTGCTAAGGAGCGTCAGTACATAGCAAATACAGTGGAATCTATTACAGAGTTGAGCAGATAGTAAAGAGATTATGTCATGCTCAATATGAAGTCAATAGAATAGAACGCGTGGATACAAGATATGGAGAAAGTATAAGATGTTTGCAAATAAGGAATATCACATTTATTTACCAAAAAGATTTCTGATTATCACTAAGAATCAGATGGATTTTTAAAATGAAACTCCACACAATCTAATGAAAGGCAAAGACCTCGAATGGTGCATTTTCTCTAATTCTTAAAAAGAAGAAGAAGCAGAAGAAAGAGGATGGGAATATATTCTACAACAAATTATTTGAAAGCTCTGTTTGAAAGCTTGACAAGTTTATATTTCCGTTAAACTTTTTTGAAGTTTATTGTAAAGTTTATTTATTTGTAAAGAGCGAGATAAAATTTTATGGTTGGGAACACTGTTGCAGTACAACAATGCGATAATAATTGAAATTTTTCCTATAAAATGCTGCTCTGTGGGCTTTTTAGCTCAGTAATTAAACTAAAAATGAATGCAAATCATCGCAATGGAGCTCAAGCTGTTGACCCTCCAGCTGTTGACCCTGAATGTAAGTAGAATACATTAACGCATTATGTTATGTTTATATATTGATTCAGCTATTTTCTTTTTATTCTACTACCGGCATTATTCTATTTAGAACATCTATGGTCCCTAAGCCCGAGATTATATTTCAAATTTTGGATTAGGGATCTCTGCCGCTGCTGTTGGGAGGATGAAATTACGGACCCCCTTCATGCAGCAATCCGGGAATTCAGAAAAGATATTATTTCCCTGGAATATTTATGCAATATAATTGTAAACAGGAACCTCGACGGGTGGAGGATGTATGTTCCTTTAATCCCCGAGGTTTTGGAGTTAGGGAACCGCATGCATCCATCTATTGGTGGGTAATAAAAAAAATGAATAAATAAATGAATTGGTGTTTTATTTTCATATTTCACTATCTGTCTCTTATTAGTTGATTGAATTATTTCCTGCAATGTTTTTGATATTGATTTAAAAGTCTTTTCTTAACCCTCTAACCGGCAGATCCGCCAAAAGGCGGGGTTAATAAAAACCGCCAAAAAAAATATTAAATAAAAAAATTTGCCCCCAATTTTTACTTCCCCGTTTCGTTGAATATTTGGATAGTGTGGCAAAACTGGTTTTATTGTTGTGAGTGACAGCTGTTAATTGCTGTGCTTATCAGAGTGCAAAGTTTGTTTACAATTTGCAAAAAAAAATTATTTGTGCACAAAGTGAATTTTCGAAAAATAAAAAAATTTGTTTGCAGTGTTCTGATCTTTGACAAAAAATTATCTGTAAGTACATTTATTATTGTAGAATGTAATGAAAAAATACAAATTTGCATTCCGGAAAAGCTAAGGCTTCCAGGACCCAAAAACTCCACTACGTCTAAAGGCGGAGTTGCCTGTTGCGGGGTAATTTTTTCCGTTTGCTCATTTTTGTGTTTTATCACTCTATATCATTTTTATTGTATGAACTATCATGATTTAACTACAAAGTTATTTATTTCATATCAGGTTTGTGTATTAGAAGTGAAGAAAATGTATTCGCGTAATCAGAATCGCAGCAGTTTGTCGCGGATGACCGAAGAAGAGATCGTTAGGTTTATGGAATCTGCGGAAGATGAAGACAATGATTCTGAATATGAGTTGAGCGAAGGAGAAAGTGAAGATGACGAGTTTTTGATATGCGATGATGACCTTGCACATATGAGTAAATATATTGAGCAATTGGAAAATGCATCCAGCAGCGACTTCTTCTCAACTATTAGCAGTTTAGATGCAAACCATGAAGATACTATAAATAAAAGTGAGCCATAAATACCATTTATAATACCTTTTAAATAATTATAATTTCTTTCCTTTTGGCAGCGGCGCCAACTTGCTCCAGCAAAGCATCAACCAGCACACCACTGCCATCTACGAATAAACCAAAACGGCCAAAGCGTAATCGTTCTCCATTGCCAGACCTTGACGAAAGCTTACCGTGTTTTTCACCAACTGCAGGCGGATTCACTGGTAGTGCTACAGATATAAATCCACAATCTTCTGAATTTAAAAACATTTTATGGAAGAAGAAGCATTTGGAGCTACATCGCAATGAAATTGTTTTTTGCGGTGATACAAGTTTACCCGAGCGCTTCAAGGAATTGAAAACACCATTTCAATGCTTCATGTACTTCTTCACCGACGAATTTTTTGATAAAATCGCCAAAGAAAGCAATTTGTATGCTCATCAGCAGAATATTGAAAGCAGTGTGAATATTACATCTGCCGATTTGAGGAAGTATGTTGGCATATTGCTATACATGTCTGTCTTTCGGTACCCAAATACGGAAAGCTACTGGTCACAACACGCATTCGAAGCCATCAGAGCAACCATGCCGTCAAAGCGATTTTTTCAGATTCGCAAGTTCCTTCATTTTAACGACAGCTCTTTGATGAAAAAACAAGGTGAAGAAGGCTACGACCAGCTTTATAAAGTGAGACCTATTATTGAACATTTCAACGATCGTTTCGACTCAGTTCCGAAGACACCACGATTGTGCATCGACGAGCAAATGTGCTCAACAAAAATGATAACTGCTTTGCGCCAATATATGCCGGATAAGCCACATAAATATGGAATCAAATTGTTTGTTCTATGTGACTCCTTCGGATATTCATACAGGTTTGAAGTCTATAAGGGTGCAGGTGACAATAATGTGGTAGAAGATGCACCAAATTTAGGTGCGACATCTAATGTCGTTGTACGTTTATCGCAGACCATTCCAAATTTTAAAAACCGCATTTTATATTTCGATAATTTTTACACCTCTCTGCCACTATTGGTGTATTTGCGGAGCAGAGGTATTTATTCCCTTGGTACGATTCGCGCTAATCGCATACCGCATTGTAAATTGTCTCTTGACAAAGATGCAAACAAAAAAGAAAAAGGCTATTCTGAAGAGTTTGTAGGAAGAGCATACGGAATAGAATTATCAACCGTATTGTGGAAAGATACGAAGTGTGTGCGTTTAGCTTCGACTTATGCAGGTGTTAGGCCATTTATTACCGCTACTGCTGATATTCAACCAATTAAAGCAACTAGATATGATAGAAAGAACAAAAATTACGTTGAAATCGAGTGCCCAAACATAATCAAGGAGTACAACTGCCACATGGGAGGCGTCGACCTCATGGATGGTTTGTTAGGCCGCTATCATATTCGAATGAAAACAAAGAAGTGGACCTTGCGTCTTTTCTATCACTTCATAGATATGGCCGCGGTAAACGCGTACCTACTTTACCGTCGCATTCATTCCAGAGATCCTTCGTGTTTAAAGCTTCCTGATTTTCGTGCAGAAGTAGCTGACGTGCTGTGCAACATTCAACAAAGCAGCAAAAACCCAGTTGGACGACCCTCTACAGCCTGCTCAAATTACTGGGATCCAAAAATGAGAAAAACTTACGCACCTCCAGCTGACATAAGGTACGATGGCATTGGTCATATTCCCGATCATTTAGATCGAACCGGAAAGCGGATGTGTAAAATGCCTGGTTGTAAAGCAGAAACGCAACTGTTTTGCACCAAATGCAACCTCAATTTATGTTTGTAGGCAAACAAAAAATGTTTTCAGCTTTTTCATACTCAATAATCTCGATAAGATTTCTTATTTGCAACAACTGTAATAATTTTGTGCCTTTTTTTCAATAATAAAAATATATATAAAAAAAATTCATGCACTATTTTAAATACGACATACCAGGCAAGTCCGCCTAAAGGCGGGGTACATAAATTTACCTCTAGGGGGCAACCCTTTGATTTTTTTGAACTTTTGACTTCAAATTCGTTTTTTTCGACCTCAAATTAGCCTATATGAATTTTTTCATTACAAACAAAAATTGGCCGGTTAGAGGGTTAAACTAAAAATGAATGCAAATCATCGCAATGGAGCTCAAGCTCTTGACCCTCCAGCTGTTGACCCTGAATGTAAGTAGAATACATTAACGCATTATGTTATGTTTATATATTGATTCAGCTGATTTTTTGTTTATTGTAGTACCGGCATTATTCTATTTAGAACATCTATGGTCGCTAAGCCCGAGACTATATTTCAAATTTTGGATTATGGATCTCTGCCGCTGCTGTTGGGAGGATGAAATTACGGACCCCCTTCATGCAGCAATCCGGGAAATCCGAAAAGATAGAATATCCCTAGAATATTTGTGCAATGTGATTGTAAACACGAACCTCGAGGGGTGAAGGATGGATGTTCCACTAATCCCCGAGGTTCTGGTAAGTAGAATACATTAACGCATTATGTTATGTTTATAAATTGATTCAGCTATTTTCTTTTTATTCTAGTACCGGCATTATTCTATTTAGAACATCTATGGTCCCTAAGCCCGAGATTATATTTCAAATTTTTGATTATGGATCTCTGCCGCTGCTGTTGGGAGGATGAAATTACGGACCCCCTTCATGCAGCAATCCGGGAATTCAGAAAAGATAGGATTTCCCTGGAGTATTTATGCAATATAATTGTAAACAGGAACCTCGAGGGGTGGAGGATGTATGTTCCTTTAATCCCCGAGGTTTTGGAGTTAGGGAACCGCATGCATCCATCTATTGGTGGGTAATAAAAAAAATGAATAAATAAATAAATTGGTTTTTTATTTTATTATATTTATGTTTAATGTTTGTTTATTTAACAAAAAAAAAAGGAAATGGATAGCATTATCTGCAACATGAGGCTCACAGCGTTGGATATTTTTTAAAATGCTCTTATGATGATTACTTCTTATATTATAAAAGTTATAGAGGTTTGAGTTGTGCAGAATAGTTTGCTAAGGAGCGTCAGTACATAGCAAATACAGTGGAATCTATTACAGAGTTGAGCAGATAGTAAAGAGATTATGTCATGCTCAATATGAAGTCAATAGAATAGAACGCGTGGATACAAGATATGGAGAAAGTATAAGATGTTTGCAAATAAGGAATATCACATTTATTTACCAAAAAGATTTCTGATTATCACTAAGAATCAGATGGATTTTTAAAATTAAACTCCACACAATCTAATGAAAGGCAAAGACCTCGAATGATGCATTTTCTCTAATTCTTAAAAAGAAGAAGAAGGAGGATGGGAATATATTCTACAACAAATTATTTGAAAGCTCTGTTTGAAAGCATGACAAGTTTATATTTCCGCAAAACTTTTTTGTAGTTTATTGTAAAGTTTATTTATTTGTAAAGAGCGAGATAAAATTTTATGGTTGGGAACACTGTTGCAGTACAACAATGCGATAATAATTGAAATTTTTCCTATAAAATGCTGCTCTGTGGGCTTTTTAGCTCAGTAATTAAACTAAAAATGTATGCAAATCATCGCAACGGAGATCAAGCTGTTGACCCTCCAGCTGTTGACCCTGAATGTAAGTAGAATACATTAACGCATTATGTTATGTTTATATATTGATTCAGCTATTTTATTTTTATTCTAGTACCGGCATTATTCTATTTAGAACATCTATGGTCCCTAAGCCCGAGATTATATTTCAAATTTTTGATTATGGATCTCTGCCGCTGCTGTTGGGAGGATGAAATTATGGACCCCCTTCATGCAGCAATCCGGGAATTCCGAAAAGATATGATTTCCCTAGAATATTTGTGTAATGTGATTGTAAACACGAACCTCGAGGGGTGGAGGATGGATGTTCCACTAATCCCCGAGGTTTTGGAGTTAGGGAACCGCGTGCATCCATCTATTGGTGGGTAATAAAAAATCAATAGATGAATAAATTGGTGTTTTATTTTCATATTTCACTATCTGTCTCTTATTAGTTGATTGAATTATTTCCTGCAATGTATTTGATATTGATTTAAAAGTCTTTTCTTAAAGCTCATCATTTGCAACTTCTCCCAGTTGATTGCTTTTAAATTTCTTTTTCAAAATATTTCGTGTTTTAATAAGATTGTTAACTAGTTTTTATTCATATTGAAAGGTTTATATATATAAACAGGGTAAACAGGTAATTTTAGTTTACACGAAAAATATGTAACCGCAAGATAAGTTAAAACCAAATATTTGAATTTGTTAGTTTTTCATTTGTAACACTGTTTTTGTTTTTGTTAGAATGTTTAGAAAAGTGTTTCACACGCTCAACGTATTTAATATTTCTGTTGAACTTTTTTTAGTTTTGAGGTTTAGCTAATGATATCGCTAAAACTTTAACTAAGAACTCAACAAAATATATTGGTATAAATATGTCCACTTTTCAAATAAAGTAATTAGTAAAGTCGACAGTAATGAACTTCAACAAGCTAAGGAACAGCTTTGCTAGCAAAAATAAGGAGCAGAAGCCTGCGGCTGGGGTCAAAGCCCTTATCCCCGGGAAAAAGTATAAAATTCTTAAAACTAAGAAAATCAACACTAAATACGGTGTCAAGACAGCTTTAGAGCTGAAAGAAATGCTATTGTTTTTGCCAACCCGGTTTAACACATTAACAGATAAAGAGATTGATGATATGAACGAAAGGTCGCTAGCAGTTTCCAGGAACAATAAATTTCAAGTAGAATTAAATGAAGTGGAAAACCCCAGCGAAAGCAGTAACGACGAGGAGGATATTCCAATTGTGGATATTCCGCAAAGCGTAAAAACTTATTACTTTAGTAAGTAATTTGTATTTACGCTACAAAGTTTTTGTTTGTATGATAATCAATGTTTAAAAAAAAAAAATGCAAATGTTTCAATAAAATATTTATAAATATATATCGATTATGAATTAGAAAATCTTGTTTTTATTTATTTATTTATTAATATTTATTAAATTTAATTTTAACAAAAAATTTTCAAAAACAACAATTTAAATAAGTCTTCTTATTTCACTTGTTAGCGTTTTAGATGGAATTGAATTGTTTGCTTCGGTGTCAAATTCAATCCGTATATCAATAGGCCCAACTTTAACTGCTTCATTTTGATGTGTTACATCAACAACAATAAGTGGTGCAAAAGCAGGGACTTGATTTTAATAAATTGTAAAATTGAAATATTCAGTCTTGAGCCGCCGTTTTAAAAATAATTGAAGTTTTAATTTTCTTGTGAGCTGTTACATTCGCGTTTTAAATCGAGTGCGTAAAACGGTATATATAAGTAACGCGTCGCGCTGTTCCAAGTCCTGGTCACTGTCGCTGGTTCCTGACGTCGTGCTGTTGCTGGTTCCTGACATCGTGCTGTTGCTACTGTTGCTGCCGTGGTGCTGCGCCCATCTTGGCTGCTGGCGCTGCTACAAGGAGAAGGAAAAAGTGGGAACGAATGGCTTGCACCTGTCCAGCTTGCAAAAAGGAAGTCCATAATTCCGAGGTATTTATGCAATTAATTATTAATGTGCGAGATTGTGCAGTTACCGCTTGAAAAATATAAGAAAAAAGCGAGGGAAATTGTGCTCATTGTAAACGCCGACTGAAAGCGAAACAATCGAGTATTTCCTATCAGCACAATTTATACAAAATATACAATTCCGCGAAAATTAATCGCTTATGTTTATAAAACTATTGTTATAGTTCTAATACTCACGAGCTCCGCACAAATTAATTGCATAGTCTTTATATATTTATTTTTGCTATATGTAATGGCTAATATTAACATACGTACCTAGCGAAGTGAAACATTTATTTATGTTTAATATCAGTATTGTTCGGTTTCGTTGTCAATTAATAGTACAGTGCAATCGCGATAATTCGTACCCCGATAATTCGTAAACCTTGATAATTCGTAGCAAACTGTCGGTCTCTTGAGAAAGTATCAATTATTCGTAATATTTCCATACATTTTGGTCCCCTCGATATTTCGTAATTATTTTTCAAAACGAGCAATGCAAAACCTCTTATAAATCGTAATTGATTTTTTAAAACCTCTTATAATTCGCAATTCAAGAGCAAAATATTTTTGTTTTTTTTTTCTTTGGCAAAATAATCTATGGATATTAATTCTCAACTGCGTAGTAATGTTTACCGTTATATTTTTGCAATGGAATTTTTCGTGTTTCTTGTTGTTCAGTTCATTCATACATCGCGTGTAGAAATGTCGCAAAAACGTACGCATAAAACTTTATGTGTGTTGAAAAAACAACAAATCATTTCAGCTGTTGATAAAGGAGAAAAAAAGAAAGATGTTGCCAAACAATTCAATATCGCTCCATCAACACTTACTTCAATTTTGAATAAACGAGAAAATATATTGCAAGCATCTCCAATAAGTAAATTGATGCGCCAAAAACTTCCTGAATATCCAGAAATAGAGAAGTCTCTTCTGTTATGGTTTAGGAAATGCCGGCAGTCTAATGATCCTGTGAGTGGCCCATTATTAATAGAAAAAGCGCTTTTTTTTGGCAAAAAATTAAACATAACCAATTTTAAAGCAAGCAGTGGTTGGCTCGATCGTTTCAAAAAACGAAACCATATCTCATTTAAAAAAATTTGCGGTGAGAGCGCTGCTGTTGATGATGATGTGTGTTTAGAATGGCGAGAAAAACTAAAGGAATTGATAAAAGATTATGACGCAAAAGACATTTTTCACACAGATGAGACAGGGTTGTTTTATAAATGCCTACCAGATAAAACACATTGCTTCAAAAATGAAAAGTGTAGCGGTGGTAAACACAGCAAAGATAGAGTAACTGTACTGTTCGCTGTAAACATGGATGGAACCGATAAATTGAAACCACTACTAATCGGAAAATCAGCTAAACCAAGGTGTTTCAAAAATATACAAAGTCTTCTTATGCATTACCGTCACAATAAGAAGGCGTGGATGACAACTGAATTATTTAATGAATGGCTACAAATTGTTAATAAGAGCATGCAAACTCAAAGAAGGAAAATACTTTTGTTCTTGGACAATTGCACGGTACACAATGGATCCCCATATCTTAGCCACATAAAGCTCATATTTTTGCCGCCAAACACGACATCCAAGCTGCAGCCTCTTGACCAGGGCATTATAAAAAATTTCAAAGCTTTATATCGCAAAGAAATAGTTTCGAATTTGGTAGATTGTATTGATTATGGAAAAGACTTCAAATTTACACTTTTTGATGCAATGCAAACTTCTTACAAATCGTGGCAGAGCATCACCAAGAATTGCATTCAAAACTGCTTTCGTGCATGCGGTTTCGATAAAGATTTAATCTGTGATTCACTCGATGATCAGCTAATAAACGCAGACCACTTGTGGATTCGTCTTCCGACTGATTCTCAAAATGATGTTTCGTTTGATGACTATGCAAATGTTGACAATGAGGTGGCTGTTGCAGGAATGTTGGACGATGTGGAAATCTTACAAGAAGTCTTAATTGACGACAGCGAAAGTGATAACGATGATAGCAGCGCCGAGGAGCATTTTATAACAAACAAAGAAGCTAAATCGAACATACATCAATTGCGCTTATTTTTTTCAAATCATGTTGTTGATGAGAAAGTTTTTGAATCCTTCGTCATTTTAGAAAATTCTCTTGATAAAATACGCGAGAAAAGTTTTAAACAACACAAAATAACAGAATTCTTTAAGCCATAATTTAATTTTTTTTTTATCTTCATATCGAAAAAATGTTTGTTTTTGTTATAATCATTAACAAAGTAAGAAAAATATGTTAGCGAATTTCACAAAATACATATGTACCTACCCATAATCGAAATAAAAAAAAACCCTCTAATTCGTATTTTTTTTAAATTCACCTCTATAAATCGAAATCTCAACAAATCGTACACCCCTCTAATTCGAACAAAATTGCCGGTCCCTTGCGACTACGAATTATCGCGATTGCACTGTAATTACAAACTGTTAACATTTGTGCAACATTGAAAATCCGGCATAATAGTATTTTTAAATACTTAGAGATAAAAATTGCTGATGCTTTTCTTGTCGCACAAATTTAGAGATTTACATTTATTTATAACAAAACAGACAACACAAAACAGCATTTGATTGCATATCTGCTTGCCTGCGCACACGAAGTGTTGTTGTTGCAGCGCACATACAGTGGTGGCCATACAATTAGAAACGATGACTTCAATCTTATATTTCTTTTCACAACTTTTTCGTAAAGAGTCTCTCTTTATTGCAGGTCCCGTTATATACTCACTCCAGTGTAATATGTTGTTAGATGTGTAAATACCAGCAAATACTTTAGACAGTTTCTCACAACCGCAAAAACAGTAGCAACACGTGTTTATGAGGGTGGACACATAATTAGAAACGCGTACCTTAATTTTGGAAATTTTTTATATTTTCAACGTAAGTTGTTGTTTTTTTATTTCTTTAATTTAGGGTTAACTAATTTTTATTATAATATAGTGTAAATATGGGTAAAAACAAGCCGTGCACGCCAGAACTTCGTAAATTAATTGTGCGCTGCTATCAAGACGAAAAACAATCAATGTCAGCCATAGCAAAAAAATTTTGCTGTTCTAAAAAAATGGTTTTTGGAGCAATAAGGCAATTTAAGAAGACTGGAAGTTTTGAGAACCCAAAAAGAATTCAAATGTCAAGAAAAACTACTCCATATGATGATAGAATTATTTGTAGAACCAGCAAAGCCAACCCATTTTTGACCTCAACTGAAATTAATGTCATTGTAATGCCTCAAATATCGCAGAATATCTCATGTAGAACCATTAGGCGTCGATTACAAGAAGCTGGTCTACATGGATGCATTTCACGGAAAAAACCGCACGTCTCAAAAAAAAATATGACGAAGCGTTTACAATTTGCCAAAGAGCACCTGCCAAAACCTCTTACATTTTGGAAAAAGATCCTCTGGAGTGACGAATCGAAGTTTAATTTATTTGGATCAGACGGTAAATCTTATATAAGACGGCCAGTGAACAAATATTTGGATCCCAGATACACTATCAAGACTATCAAACACGGTGGAGGAAATGTGATGGTATGGGGTGCATTCAGTTGGTTTGGCGTTGGCCCGATACATCGCATAGTTGGACGAATGGACCAACACCAATATAAAAATATACTGGAAACTGTAATGGAACCATTTTCGTTTGAAAATATGCCAGTTACGTATATTTTCCAGCAGGATAACGATACTAAGCATACTTCCCGAGTTGTGAAGCAGTGGTTTATGGATACGAATACTAATGTTTTGTCGTGGCCACCGCAAAGTCCAGATTTAAACCCAATTGAAAATTTATGGGCAGATGTCGAAAGAGGTTTAAAAACAAAAATACCCAAAAATAATGACGAACATTTTCGAAATATAAAAGAAGTTTGGGAATCGATACCATCCTCAAGATGCCGAAGTTTGGTTGAGAGTTTGCCAAGGAGATTGACAGAAGTTATAAAAAATAAGGGTTATCCTACGAAGTACTAAGTTGTTTTTCCATTATTTTATAATACATTTTTAAAAAAGATAGAATCAAATATTACTTTTGTTATCGTTTCTAATTCCGTGACCAATGCGTTTTTTGAGTTCAATAAGAAAATCTAGTTTGCACCTTTCACAAATATTCCTACATTTCGAAATATATCTAGGATATACAGTAATAAATGAGCCTTATAACATATGATATCTATTTTCTTAATTTTCGTTGTAAGGAAGTAGTGATGATATAAAATTAAAATGCTAAGTGGGTGTTTCTAATTGTATGGCCGCCACTGTACTACTCTGGCCGAATAAATGATCGAACATTTGTTCGCGCACTTAATACGTATGCGGACACGTTCTCATTAAAATTTTTTTTACCGCATTAATATTTCACGTTTTTAATCACATTAATTTCTTTAGTAATTATCTAATAGAAATTTAGTGCACAATCAAGCATACAGCTTGCAATTTTGTCAGTCGATTTATTTACATTGTTCGAACAGCTGACGAGTATTCGACGAGACGAGACTGTAATATCGAGTTGCCAAATTCACAATTGGAGTATTGCACTCGGCATGTGATAACATAGCAATCGATTACAATTATTTTAATAAAAAGAGACTTGATAAACTTCCTTTTGAAATTCTTTCAGTTTTTCAAAAGGTTAAGTCTCGAATCTCAAAATAACCTCCTAAAAAAGCTTGAAGAATTCCAGGAAAGGAACAGCGGATGGGCGTGTACAGCAATATTAAACTTAGCCGTCAACATCAACAAATTTACGCCACAGCTGGGCTCATCATATGTTCCACTTCCAACGCAGATCTATAACAAGAAAGCATGTATCAACGTAAAAAATTATGACAATGCATGTTTTGCTTGGGCTGTTATATCTGCTCTGTACCCGGTTAAGAATGGATATGTTGATCGTATGACAGCATACCCGCATTACCGTGACAACCTTGATTTAAAGAACATTCAATTTCCGGTAACAGTGAAGCAGGTCCCCAGATTTGAGAGGCAAAAAAAACACTATTTCTATCAACATTTATATTTTACAACGAAATAGAGGAAAGTTAATTGTTTTACCCTCTTATCTAACCAAAGAGAAGATAGATCGTCATGTTAACCTGCTTATGGTACAGAGCAGATATTACGAGGAAGCAGATAACAACAACGATGATGGTTATGATGCTGGCGACTTTGATGATGAACCAATTACATATCATTATGTATGGATAAAAAACCTTAGCAGACTATTATCTAGCCAGGCATCCAACAACGAGCATCAAAAATTTTTTTGTGACCGATGTCTACATTATTTCAACTCTGAAATCAAGTTGGAGCAGCACACCGAGGACTGCAGCAAGCTCAATGATTGCAAGATAAGGATGCCGACGGAAGCGGAGAAGTATGTACATTTTAAGAATTTTAGTAATAAAATAATGTTTCCATTTGTGGTATATGCTGACTTGGAATGCATTTTAGCAAAATCTAATGTTGGAAATTCATACCAAAAGCATATTATTTATAGTGTAGGCTTTTATATTAAGTGCGTGTAGGCTTTTATAAAACCTATTTCTATAAAAGGGCTGAATTGATCTTCTACCCATAAACAAAGAACGCTATATCTCGTTCACTAAACGCATTGACGAATATGCAATATGATATCGATTTATTGATTCTTTTAGATTTAGGGCGAGTAGCTTAGAAACTGTAGCCTCATATTTGAATATTTTTCCAATATTAAAATCAGAATTTGAAAATATAACTAACTCACAATTCAATTTGTTGACTCGTAAGGGTGTGTTCCCATACGATGACTGCGATGACTGCTAAATTTTTGGATACATCACTACCTGAAATAAACAATTTCTATAATAAACTTAATGATGCAAACATCAGCCCAGAGGATTATGCTATGTACAAAAAGTCTGGACTGAATTAAATATCAATAATTTGGGCGAATATTCAGATATTTACTTAAAAACTGATGTTCTGTTATTGGCTGATGTTTTTGAACAATTCCGTGCAAGTTGTCATAAAACATATGGCTTAGACCCCGCACATTATTTCACTCAACCTGGTTATACATGGGATGCGATGCTTAATCATACTGATATAACCCTTGAGCTATTGATGTTGATATGCTCATGTTTGTAGAGCGAGGTATTCGTGGAGGTCTCAGTCAGTGTACTAAGAGATATGCGAAAGCCAACAATAAGTACATGAGTGATTATGATGAAGCCCAACCATCTAAATACTTAATGTATTATGTGATATTAACAATCAATATGGTTGGGCAATGTCACAATTTCTCCCACACGGCGCGTTCGATTGGGTGTTAGATGTCAACAATTTTAATGTTGAGGCTATATCTGATGATTCCGATATTGGTTATATTCTTGAAGTGGATCTAGAATATCCAAGTAATATTCATGATTACCACAAAGATCTCCCTTTTTGCCCTGAACATATTACACCACCAGGTTAAAAACAGAAGAAACTGTTGGTAACTTTGGATGATTCTGAGAGATATGTTATACACTATCGGAATTTGAAAAAGGCTTTGAAATATGGGCTAGGACTGTTTAAAATTCATAAAATTCTGAAATTTAGACAATCCCCATGGTTGAAATCCTATATCGACCTAAATACAGTTCTTCGTACGGCTGCTAAAAAGGAGTTTGAAAAAACCTTTTCAAACTCATGAATAATGCTGTGTTTGGTAAAACTATGGAAAACATTCGGAAACATAGTATTGTCAAATTGACGACGAGTTGGTTTGGTCGATATGGGGCTCAAGCCCTTATTGCTAAGCCTGAGTTTAAAGCATCAACAATATTTGAGGAAAATCTAATGGCCATTGAGATAAATAAGACTGAAATATTTTTCAATAAACCAATATATGTAGGCATGTGTATCCTCGATCTAGCTAAAACAACTATTTATGATTTTCACTATGGTTATATGGTGTAAGGACCAAAATTTTGGTCATAAATTTTGACCTACATAATGTGCTTCCACCTTTATTTCAGCCCAACACCAAGAGACGGGAGATCGGAATTTACCTTGGCCATCCAACGGCAGGCACCGCGCCCGCTTTATACAATTTATATTTGTATTATATGAAAATAGTTTTTTTTTAATTTTATTTTAATACATTATTTTTTTTAAACATAGCTGAAAAATAAAAGAATAATTCAACATTTGAAATAATGTTTTAAGAAATGTTAAGAAAATACTTAATTCTAGAATAATAGGGTAGGACCCCCCTTAGGTTTCAACTCCACGACAAAGCATTTATTTTTATTATTTTTTTTTATGCTAGCATAGAGTCGAGAGTATTTCAGTTAGTTTTATTTTTATTTTCATGTATGCGCGTGTTCCAAGGGAACCGGTAAACTCGCGTGATGCGATACCCACAGACAGACGAGTGTGAGAAGAGAAGGGAGAAGAAAATCACGCCACTTGTATGCCTAACGCTGGGAACGGAACAAACAGGCGAGAGTGAGAAGAGAACGCGAGAGTTCGATCACGCCACCCGTTCGCCTAAAAATTGGAAACAGAACAAACCAGAGCGAGACAAGGAACGATAGGTCGAAGCTCAAGTGCAGAATGAAAAACCAGTCAGTCAGCGAAGAGCCACGGTGGTGGCAAGTCCAGCAAAGAAAATAAAATAAATAAATAAATAGTGAATGTCGACAGCGCGCAGTAGCGACATAAGAAGCCACATGGACAGTGTGCAGCAACAGCAACGAAAGGACCAACGTCGACAGCAACAGCAAGTGAGGACTGAACGTCGACAGCGGGCAGCGGCATCTAAACCAGAACACGGCACCCGAAACGCTCGCGCCACACCACCACCGCTGGAACGCCGAATCTCACAGTCGATAGCCCAGGATTTGTATCGCAAGGACATGGTGAAGTTATATTAAAAGAAATATATTATATATTGAAGAATTCTTATCCATATAAATGTTTATATTAAATTCTTTTTTTTTTATTTGATTAATAATTTTTACATTAATTACTTATGTATGAATTATTCAGTTGTGAATTAGTTTTAAGAAGGAATAAAATTATAACGAAAATTTAAAAGATTGATTGATTGATTTAGTGTCCAAAATTTATAAATTTTTGCGAACGACCCTGGACAGCCGCTTTGTCTGTCCCAGCCATAGACCCTGGTAAACAGGGAGTCGTTACAATGGTCCCCCAGCTTCGTTCTGATTGTAATGTTTGCTATACAGATACAGACTCTCTAATTTATGAGGTGACTTGTAATCAAATCATTAAACACGATTGTTTATTATATTTTGATACAAGCGACTATCCCCTCGATACTACACAATATATTAATGTATGTAATTCAATTGAAAAAAATATTAAATGTTTAAACATTTAATACACAATTTAGGATTATATGCATATTTTAAAAATTAAATAAAAAAAATACTAAAAATATATTATAAGATACATGTAATTTTAATTGATAATAAACAAAAAATAAACATGTATAAATCAACCCGTTTTTGTTTTATTTACATCGACATAGTTGAGTATGGTCATGGTTTGTATTCTCAAGTTTAAACTTCCGACGACGCTTCGCTTATACCACTTTCATACTTTGACTTTAAATTATCCAACCCAAGCTGTTGCTGCTGTTGCCACGCTTATCTTCAATAAGCAACAACAGCAATTATTTAGCTTAAAATACCATTAACCCTCACCGCACGCACCGCCCGCACCGCCCCCGATGCCCGCCGCCGCCGCCTCCACCCAACCCTCACCCCGACCCCTACTGCGCTCAGCACAATCACCATCAAGCTCAGAACTTGATGGTGATTGTGCTGAGCTTGCGGTTTGCCCGTCCGTCCAGCCCAAGCAGCAACGGTGCACGCTTATCTTCATTTTACGGCAACAATTATATTTTCGTCACCCTACTGTCTGTCTCATCAACCAACACAAGCCGCGGTCTCCGCGCACATGTCAATTGCAATAACAACAACATGTTTCGGTGTCGACCGGTGTAAACTCGGCACCCTACAATCGTATCGGCGGGCAGAGACGCCAACCGCACAGTACTCAACACATGCATCGGTCCCCACGCTTATCTTCAATTCGCAACAACAACTACATGCTTCAGTCACCCTACTTTCTGCTCGTCACCCTACTTTCTGCTCGTCACCCTACAATCGTATCGGCGGGCACAGACGCCGACTGCACAGTACTAAACACACGCTGCGATCGCCACGCTTATATTCAATTTGCAACAACAACTACATGCTTCGGCAGCGATGCCGACTGCTCGTCACCCTACAATCGTATCGGCCGGGCAAGAGACGCCGACTGCGCAGTCAGGCACAATTTTGTGAATTTTTACCCCCATATGCAAAACCCCAGCGATTTTGGCCCAGAACCCCCATAGCTGTTCTACTAAAGTATGTAAATCAATTTACAACTTAGATCTTTGCCAATATTATACAGCCCACGGACTATCTTGAGGAGCAATGATTCAACAATCAACGGATTTTGATAGAACTTTTATAGAAAAATGCAATAATTTAATAGCAAAAATGTCAGAGCTTCAAGAACGTGACAGCGGTTGGCGGTTGGACTCTCATCAGAATTTTACATTTGAAAATAAATGTAAGCCAATACAAACCAATTAAAGGATCACAATATATAACATCATCAAAATTTTTATCAAATAAAAGTAAGGCTTGAATTAATATTCAAAATTCTTATGTATATTGCTTTAAATGGGCAATAATCTCAGCATTTAGTCAAGCTGGCAAGAGTGCAGAAAGATGTTCAAGCTATAATGTTGAGAACATAAAAAATTCAATAATACATGTGGGGTTGGAATAAAATATAGGTGGCAACACCAGTGAATGAAGAACGGACGAACGTAACTAAACTAACAAAGCGTCCATCATTTTTCTGTATTCAGTGCCAATCGTAGATTTAAGAACATAAGATGTAAAATAAAACTAAAAAAGAAAATTGAATTTGTTTAAAACTAAAAATATGAATGTTAATTAGAACTAAGACATAAACACAAACAATAATAAAATAAAATGAATTAAGTACAAAAACTAAACAGTGTAAATTGTGTTTTCCCTATATACATTTGTAACAACAAAACTCTCAACTTTGAAAGTCTTATCTTTTCTTTGAGAGTAAAAGAAATAAAAATATTTGAAGAACATAATCCCGAAATAAAGCATGAATGTCTTTGGATTCGAAGCTGACATCAAACGTATAATTGGACCATATTGTTTTACAAAGGAGGAGAAAAACACCCATCTAAACGTTCTTTTGCTGCAGTAAGGAGACAGATGCCATAAATTAAATCCATCTGGATTAAAAACATTTCAAGGTAATAACATATTCATACATACCTATTAACCCACTTGTTATATACATGGTTAATATTTAAAGTATCTAACAATTTTTATTTTTTTATTTATTGTCTCTTGAACAACCAAGTTACAAGACATAATGGACAAATGTTTTTATGCAATGTTTGTTTGCAGTTTTTTGATTCCAGCTATAAACTGCAACGTCATCGCAAGGAATGTAGCAGAATTTTTTGAGTTGCGTTTTGACTGCGAACAGAGTTAGTCGTGAAAAATGCCCTCGGGATGTAATTGTGAGACTTGTTCTCAGCCAATACAACCAAATCAAGTTATCGCTTGTCTTTTGTGCGCGAAAAAATATCATACAAAATGCATCGAAATAGACGATGAAACTTTGATCGATTCTGTATTAAAATGTGTAAACATTGCTTATAAATGCACAAATTGTGTTTTAGCTGGTGATTCAGTTTTAAAAATTCTTTTACATCTATCATCTGAAATAGCTGAGCTTAAGAACAAATTTGATATTTTTTCTTTGTACGCTACAAAGAGTGCTGTGGTGCCTGACTCGGGTCCGTCATTTGTTTCTGTATCAGAAAAAGGCACAAAAGCTAAAATAAAAAACAGCTCAATTGATTCTTCTACGCTTAATGTTATAAATGCTCGTTGTACGCGTGCGCGCTCTCGTGCTCTTGGATCTCCGCTGCTTGCTGATGCTGTTAAAAATCTTACACCAACGCAAATGACTCAAAATGTACCTGCTGTCGCTTTGCCGCAGTTGACTGCCAAATCTGTGCCCCCGCTTACTGCTGAGACTGTGCCCCCGCTGTCAACCACGAGAGAGGTAGCTGTAGTTTCTAATCAACCGTCTAATGCTCTGCCTCTTTTGACTGCTGACGCTGGGCCCCTGCTGCCCCCTATGTTAAATGCTGTTGCTGCTGCTGCTAATGTTGTTTCAGAGGTGGCTCAAACTTCATCGATGACTGCTCCTAATGCTCATGTAAATAAGCTTTCGTATGCCTCCATTGCTGCAAATGCTAATCTTAATGCAAACACAAATGCAAGTTCAATCGTCAATTCTTGGTCAAGTAGCGCTGCTGATTTTCAAATGAGTGAAAACACTAGTGGGAATCTAGTGTCAAAGAATAATATGAGAAAACCAAACGACATAATAGGAGAGAATTTAAGCTCTGAGCTGCAAGTGGTCGACCATAAAAGATGGTTACATTTGTCTTCGTTCAAGCCTACTGTTACTACTGAGAACATAATTGAGTACATTGTTAAACACTCTAGAGTACAAAAGCAAAATTTAGTGTGCTATAATTTAGCAAGAAATGATACACCGCTTAGTTCTCTAAGAAGAATAAATTTCAAGCTGGGAGTATCAGCATGTTATTATAATGAAGTTTTTTCGCCAACTTTATGGCCAGCTAATGTAAGGGTTCGACCTTTTCAGTATTTTCAAAAAACGCAAAATCCCGAGATAATGTCATAGCTGCGACGAAGAATTTAAATGATTCAAACTCTATTGCAATACTTTATCAAAATGTTTCTGGTCTTCGAACTAAGTCTTCTACGGTGTTTACTGCTACTTCTCAACTTGTCTACGATATCATTGCCATCACTGAAACTTGGCTCAATGCAGATTTTTGCGATGAAGAGTTCTTTGATCAACATCTTTACCAAGTGTTTCGAAAGGATCGTGATGCTGTCAAAACTGGCTGCATACGTGGAGGTGGTGTGTTGGTGGCAGTGAAACGATCGATACCTGCGTCTGAAATCGTTTTATTAAATACAGACTCTGTTTTGGACCAACTTTGTTTAAAAATCATGGGTACTGCTGAAACCCTATTTTTGTGTGTTTCGTATATACCACCTAATAGTAGTTATGATATCTACAAAGCTCACGTTGATAATATACGCCATATTTCAGTCAATTATGTTGGAGAAAATCATATGTGTATACTTGGGGATTTCAACTTATGTAGAGTGTCATGGAATTATTTATTTGATCATACTTTGTTAACCCCATCAAATGTAAATTCGGATTCTGAGCTCTATGTAGTTGATAGTTTCTTGGATCTCAATTTAAAGCAGATAAATGGCTACTATAATATTTTAAACAGAATTTTAGATCTGGTTTTTATAAGTCATAATTTCAATTGCCAAATTTGTGAATCAGCTTTTCCGATTTCTTCGTCTGATATGCATCATATTCCTTTAAATATGACTGTTGAATTCTATAAATTCCTTCCTAATGTAAATTGCAATATTTCTTACAATTATAATTACAACAATTGTCATTTTAATCTTATAAATAGTCTTATAGAAAATGTAAACTGGGAAAATGAGTTCGAAAATTTAGACTTGGGTGACTGCTTTGACTTTTTTAAATTGTGTATTTCAAATATTTGCCATGAAAATATTCCACTTCTTAAAACAAAGTGTTATAAAATACCTTGGCATACGGCTGGATTAAAAAAGATTAAAAACTTAAGAAATAAATTCTATAAATTGTACATAAAAACTAATAATAATACTCACTTCAACAGGTATCGGCTCCATATGAGGGAATTTAACTTTATCGATAATTATCTATTTAAACAATATATTTCTAAAACTGAATCGAAACTAAAATCAAATCCCAAAGAGTTTTGGCGCTATGTAAACTCGAAAAAAGGAGTTTCAAATATACCAGCGTCAATGTTTTTGTATAACAAAAAATCAAACAATGGCATTGAAACTGCAAACCTTTTTGCTGAATTTTTCAAATCTAATTTTGAACCGGATACGGGTTGCGTAAATGTGACTTTAGAAGCTGCATCCAAATGTATAGATTTTGGATCGTTATGTGTATCAGAAAATGATGTTAAAAAAGCAATAAAAAAGTTAAATTTAGCTGCGAAAAGCGACATTGATGGTTTGTCCGCTATTTTAATCAAAAAATGTGTTTCATCTATGGCTAGACCACTGAAATATATTTTTAACAAATCTCTGAAATCAGGGATTTTTATTGATTCTTGGAAGGTTTCCTTTATTACACCCATATTTAAGTCGGGAAATAAAAATAATATCGAAAATTATAGACCGATTTCAAAATTGTCAACAGTCAGTAAAGTGTTTGAACATGTTGTCAAAGATAAAATTATGTTTGCATTAAAAAGCTTTATTTCACCTTATCAACACGGTTTTATGCGTGGGCGTTCAACTGTAACAAACTTAACTTTATTTTCTGAGTATTGTATATCGGCATTTAAAGAAGGAAAGCAAGTAGACGTAATATACACAGATTTCGCCAAAGCTTTTGATAAAGTTTCACATTCTATTCTAATAAAGAAGCTATCAAGTTTTGGTTTTCACTCAACTTTACTAGAATGGTTTAGTACTTATCTTTCAAATAGAATTAGCTATGTACGAATCGATGATTCTTATTCAAATTCTTTCGTTGCTTCTTCTGGTGTACCACAAGGAAGTATCCTTGGCCCGCTTTTATTTTTGATCTTTATAAACGATATCTCGTGTTCAATAACACAATCGCAGTGTCTACTATTTGCAGACGATTTAAAAATTTATCTAAAAATTCATAATGATTCAGATGTGAACAAATTACAGTCTGACTTAAATGCGGTCAACAATTGGTGTGTGCAAAACCGTTTATATCTAAACCGAGATAAGTGCGTCGTTAACACATACTCTAAATCCGTTTATATAATGAATAATACGTATCTTCTAAATAATGTACCACTAAATCGAGTAAATGTTGTAAAAGACCTTGGAGTGATTTTTGACTCGAAATTTACCTTTATTAGCCACATAAATTATATCATACCTAAAGCTTATCAAATATCAGCTTTTGTCCGCAGAAACAGTCAGAAATTTACAGATATTTATGTGCAGAAGGCTCTGTATATTTCCTTGGTCCGTTCAAGATTGGAGTATGCTTCAGTTATATGGAATCCCTTCTATGCTTCGCACAGTATTCGCCTTGAACGGGTACAAAAATCGTTTGTAAGGTTTGCCCTGCGCACTTAAAATTTTGAGGAACCCATTCCTTCATATGGTGATAGATGTAAACTTTTACACATAGAAACGTTAAAAAAAAGACGAACTTTATTTTCCTTGCTATTGATTTATGACGTTATTGTTGGCTCAATTGACTGTCCTCATCTCTTAGAATTAATAAATTTTAATGTTCCTAGTCGAAATTTACGTCATTCTAATATGTTTTATTTAGGCACTTGCCGAACAATCTATGCTTTTAATTCGCCTAAATAGGGCGCTTTATGAATTAAATTCTCTATCTTTGAACCATGATATTGACTTTTCTATCTCTAAAGAATCTTTTAAATCCTTGTTACTAAAAGTTATAAGTTAAACTATATTGTATCATAGTCAGTAAGAATTTAATGTTCATTGACTGAAATAAATAAATAAAAAAGAATTGTCACAAAAGTCCACAAAAACATTTCACAATAAATCATTGAAAAAATTCTCTAAGCCAGATGCAAACTCACAAATATGCGATGACATTACCAACATTATTGAATCCGCCAATGAAAACACAGACTAAAAATTGAAAACAATTACGAATAGCAAAAAATCATTAAGCGAAATAATAAGTGGGCATTGTAATAGTTCGACAATCGAATCCGCGATAAAAAAAAAAATCAACTGCGATATTAACAAAAACTTTGAGAAACTAAACAATATTGAACCAAACCAACAACTAAACGATAATCTTAATGCTATCCGTAACGATTTGGAAATTATGCTCCAGTCAGCGTTCAACAAACCGCCACAGTGTCCCCAGCAGCCTTATTATATCGTCGAAATGTTGATTCACAAAATGAATGACATAACTGATGAACTGGGTGTTTTTCATGCAACACTAGAGGAAATCGTAGATGTTGTAAGACAACCATCAAATAGAATCGATGACATTGCTGAATTTTCACGATCTTCTCAATACGAAAACTCCTCTTCCATTTTTGAAGAAATAATAGATGCATCCCTGAAATCACCTTCAATTGAATCTCCTCTATTAACAACACCCACAGTTACTGTATACTCTCCATCTGACTGCCTCCCTGATGCCACCACAGTTCCAGTTGCATCTCCTCGTCAGTTAATTGAGCGTTTTAGAACATCGTGGACCAAATCAGAATGGGAAAGCAGGATCCATAGGCTGAGATCCATAGTGGAAACCAAAAGGTCACAACTGTACTTTTCATCAAAGGTTTCCCCTTTAATGCAAATAAGTCATGGGTGCAAAGCTATTTCAAAAAATATAGTATTAACATGCATAATTGCCAGAAGACGTCTTCCAAATATGCCAAATATAGCAGTTTCAAATTAAGCATATGCACTAAATACACATAGATGTTTTTGAATCGTCCTGGTGGGACACTGTGAAATGGAAACATAGGCATAACTGAGTGGACCGCAAAGCCGGAAAGGAAACAGAAAAAACGTAACTATATGCTTATTGATAAAAATATTGTTAAACCATTTACCAGAAGTCCTAATAAACTCTCCCCTGATTCGAATTGGTCCTTTAAAACAAACATCTTCCCTGCTTTCTCTCCCTACAAATACCAATCCTTAAGTTCAAGCTGGTCAAAGTTTCTTTGGATAGGCTGAAAGCAGCTTTCTTACCAAAGTGTGACAATGAGACTACGGTCTCCGCCAATCAACATACTGCAGACTGCGGCCGTGACCTCATATTCCGATGGACAACGAGGGACGGGCTGGTGCCAAACCAAGCTACCGTGACGCGTTGCTATCATTTCCCGTTTCAACGCCAAGCATCGTTTAACCGGCTATTAAAAAGCCGACGTTTGGCAAAAAGGTTGTGACATTTTCCGACCCGCGGTTGGACACTGTTGGACGCAAACGCTCGTTTGCATACCCATCAAGAAAGGTCGTGACTTTTTCAGATCCGCCGAAGGACGTCTCGGTACCAACAAAGAGGAATGTTTCGAAAGGAAAAAACCAATATTCCCAAGAAAGCAGTCAGCAGCCAGCGCCGCTCCAGACGAGGAGCAGCAGAAGAGTCGTCGTCCCAGCACGCTTTGCGGTATCGCGCCTTAAGCGCTAGGGGGGAGTATTGTGGCGGAGCCTTCAGTTCCCCGCTCACACATATTGGCTCTTCAAGCTAGAGACGACACTTTGTCGCAATATCAATTAGTATTTTTGTAATTGTAATATCTACACTTTGGTTTGTATTTTGGTTCAACTCATCAATGTTGAGCCAAGCACATTCCTTAGCGACACTCATTCTCATAGCCAGCGGGCTTACATTGTGGCTGTGTTTGTATAAGCGGTCATTTGAGCCGTTTATTTAGTTCACGCTTCCTGGCATTCTGGCGCGACGGCGATCTGTCTCAACGACAGGTCGTCAACCATTTGGGCGTCGCTGTCGATTAAGCGATCGAGTAACACATCGTAGCGTTGTTGTACAACAACAAGCGTCATCGCAAAGGCTACGTGTTCGCCGTCTGTTTGCTGGCTTAGCTACCCAGCACTGAGATGGCTACACGGTGTGTGTGTATTTGTGTCCGCTGCCTGTTTGTTGGCTTAAGGGCCAAATAGACTACGCAGACGGTCGAACAGTGTATTTGGCTGTTTTTAGGTCTGTGCAGATGTCTGCGCAAAAATGAAAATATTTTGCTTTTCGGCTGTGTTTGCGCAGACCGTCTGTATAGTGTGTGGAGAATTTTTTCATAGTAAGTAATTATATGTGCACAACTCAAGTATATGTGTTTTTTTGCTTTATTTTCAAGCTTAATAATAAAAAAATTAAATAAAATTTCATGTTAGTAATTTGTATGCTTTCGTTTTTTTAAAATAACTTGGTTCGGTCGGAATGGCATAGAATTAATCAAAGATTTTAGGGGGGGGGTGGACTGATATTCTGCCATTCTTGCTCTATTGCTATTTTTAACTCCCTATCTGTCTCAAATTCCCTTCCAGTCTTATATACTTATCCAGAGAGGATTCCCCAGAGATCCTCGATGGGGTTTAAGTCTAGACTTATTGCTGGCCATTGTAGCAATGGTATATTTCTGGCTGTAAAAAACTCTTTTGTATGCTTTGCACAGTGTATTGGCGCATTATCCTGCTGATAAGTCCAATTATCACCATAAAGTTGGCCGGCAAATTGTATTAGTTCATTGTCCAATAAACTAACGTACATTTCAGCATTCATTTATGTTGATATGAAACACACTGGAGTCTTTCCTTCATAACAAAACGCAGCCCAGATCATCACCGATCCTCCCCCATGGACACACAGGTTGCAGGTGCGCCGCAACTGATCCTTATGCTGCCAATACTTCTTGTAACAATCTGGCCCATCAAAATTGAATTTTTTTTCGTCACTGAAGATAACGTTACGCCATTCCTTATCCCAAAATTGGTGCTTGGTAGCGAAGGCAAACGTGCGTTAATATGTCGAGGCAAAAGGGTAGGTTGTCGCGTCATGGAAGTATGTGTTACTTTAGGATTTTCATGTATTATTGGAACTATTCTACTTCTTGTTACGTTAAGCCCCATCTTACTTTTTATTTGTCCGCTACTCATTGCTTCCACTACTGCAAGATGTTGAATTATTCGTTTACAGCGAGTGCCGATGTTGGTTTTCCTACCGCTCCGTCTAGCTGTGCCATAACTACTAGGACATTTTAAAAAATTTGTTATTGTGTTCCTGTTGTTATTAAGCTTTTTGGCTATTTCTTTTATTTCAGCTCCATTTTCACTCATTCCCAGTATTGATCATGTTCAGAAAGGCTCGTTCCGCGAGGCATTTTCAATATCTTATACGTAATAATTAAATTAACTTTATTGATTTTAGGTAAGGAAAACACCTAACCTTGTATTTCGCAACAATTATTTCCAATGCGATCACTTGAAGCTATCAATTAAACAACCAAACACCAATTAAATGCGTTATGCACATATAATTCTTTACTACTGATCATTCAATGCACCGACACATTTTTCATGTAACGGTACATTAAATGGAAAACGAACTGCATGCTAAAATTTGGTAAACAATATCAACGAATTACAAAAACAAACTGCATACATAAAAATACTGTACTATTCCAGATGGAGGAAAAATGCAAAGAAATATTTATGCACATATAATTATTTGAATGAGGTATGAGAATAACTTCATGCAAATTCAATTATAAAAAATACTGTTTCGATTTTTACGTAAGCTGCTAACAGTGCACTTTTTTTATATTTCTTTATTGTTTAATTCTTTTAATTGCTGTGTTTTATTTTTATGTGTATATGTAAATTGTTATTATTGTATATGTAATTTGTTTTAATTGTGTTTGTAATCTGTTTAGTATTTAAAGGGAACTTTAATTAATAAAATTTGTGTCAGAATCAATACGTCAACTGTATCAAGTGCCGTTGTTTTAAAAACATTTCCACATTCATCGAAATATATTCTGGTTCAAGTGTCAGAAAGAAGAAATAATTGAAGCATCCTCGAATTTACCCCAAATTGGATCTCCTCCATCAACACTGCCCACAATTACTTTTAACGCAAAGTAATTGCACGCTTTGGAACCTCTTGGACCACATAAGTATGGGACAATAGAATTCAAAGACTAAGGAGTGCTAACCATAAAGATAACACAACAATGTTTGTCAAAGGATTTCCCAAAAACACCAAAGATTCTTGGGTAAAGAGGTATTTTCAAAAACAATATGCCAACAATGCCAGAAGGTGTCCAACAAGTACACCAAGTTTAGTAGTTTTAAAATAACCCTTCCGAGCAAATTTACATGGATGTTTATTAAAAAGCAATTCATTTTCCAGCGATCGCCGGAATGAGCGAAAGAAGATTTTAAATATTTTTCAAGAATCGCGCATTCATCGCTTGGGCGAACGAAAAGCAATTCATCTTCCAACGATCGCCAGAATGAGCGAAGGAAGATTTTGAAAATTTTTCTTGAATCGCGCATTCATTGCTTGGACGATCAAAAAGCAATCTATCTTCTAAAGAACCCTTGTGCGAATTGCAAGTGCATCGCAAAACCAGCTCCTTTTCCAATCGTCTACTAAATGTTTGCAAAGATAGCCCTTCGATTTGAAGAAAGCTTGTATGTGCATAAACGGATCTGTTGGAGCATTATTATATCGCTTCAGTTACGAACCGTGTTATCAATAATATAATTCAAGGAAACGTTATGTAGTTTGTTCGTAAGAGTTAAGCGTTAAGTTAACAATCCGAGTAAGAGTTAACATTCCGATAACTGCTATTAAACGATTGAAAAAGTATATGATATGGGTCCAAAAGCAGATAGAGGTTCCCTTGTCAACAAAAAAAAAAAAAAAACTGATTTTGTATCTGTAGAATTATGCAATATAATAAATTAATCAGTTATTCAGACATGAACACTATCAGAACCAAAGTATACCACACACTTTTTGAAATATTCATAATAAGATACTTCCCTTGAGTTTAAGCCTCAACTTAACCCTTTCAATTTTTCACAATTCAACTTAAGGTAAGGAAAAAGTTTTTTGTTCCAACGTTCATATATAATTCATTATTTGATTTTTGTTCAGAATTTTTTATGCAAAGCTGATGTAAAAGTTTCTTTAGTTAATGGTGAACGTAACAAAAGTTTCTGTAAGCTTACAACTATTTAAAGTTTTGTTCGAATAACAAAAACAAAAATTTTAACAAACTTTTTGCATTTGAGAGCTTTCGATCAAGTTTGTTGTATAAATACGCTTAATAATTTTATACTCTATGCCATATATATGTATATAAACTATCCTCGACTTACTACTTTATGCGAAAACACGCAAACCAACATCATGGCAGCGAGGAGGTTGGCTATCGTTCATGGGTTGAGTGATTGTGTTGTGTTGTTTGTCGTCCAAAGCAGCTGATTGTAGCTACGGCAGCAGCACAAGCAACAGGAGCACCTAGATATTCTGCAGCATTATTTGTTGGAATTGAGTTTGAACTCTGTCGATAATTATTTTTTGCACTAATCGTTTTAATTTCTTTCATCACTAGTAGCAACGATATCGCTGTTGCTGTTGTTGTACTAATTATTGTCGTTGCCGTTATTGTTTTTTGTGTTGTTCCCAGATACTTAGTTGTGGTTGATGGTTTAATTGTTGTTCTTGACAACAAGGCCGACAAGTTGTTCGTATGCACGGCTCGCTGTTGCAGCCCTCGTCATTCATCCCAGAGACAGTGTTGCTTCTGACGTACATAGTAAGTAAACTGGCTGCACTTGCGACAAGTTTTGATGCCGCAGCGGTAGTTTGCTTGATTTTGCGCTGCGGATGTATCTGCGGATTTGCCTTTGCAATACTTGAGGCCGCACGGATACCAGCCGATGCAGCTATCCAGCGTGCAGAGGCAAGGTGCCCATAAACTACTCACCTCACTGCAACGTGAAGATAAAGTGTCGGGAAATTTCTCAGTGGCCGACTCTAGGCTGGAGATGGAAGAACCTTAAAATATAAAAAGAAAGAAACATAAATTTACGCCCGCACAACTAAAGATATTCTTTTACTAAAAGCTTTAAGACTTAATATACAGAAAATTAATAACTGTTTTCATGCTTACCTGGCAGTTCGGCCCAGGCTTTTAAATCAACATCGCGCACATATGTTGCGTCCGCCGCTTCAGCACACAAGACTTGCAGATGTCTTGATATGGGTAGCGAACGATTTAAATGTACCCACGAGGACATTGTAAATGTTTCCCGTCCCTTGTCCTCTTCCGGCGATCGAATTGTGCTTGGATTTTTTTGCCGTAACTTTGCCATCGCATCGGAGGATATAAAGTCGGTTTTAATGAATTTCGTTACGAAACACATGACTTGATATTGACTTTGTCCACGTTCTTCTTCGCCGAGAACGAGTGCTTTAAGAATTTTAACTTCCTGAAAGGAGATAATCAAGAAAAAGAGTGGTTAAAAATTTATTGTATTGAGTTTGGAATATTGGGATTTATTTCGGTTTATAAAAGAATATGTTTTAAAATATGAGAAAAGAGCTTTCCTCAGTTGAGTTTTAAAAAAAAAATGTTGTTTTCTTTATTTCAATGGTTAGAATATCATTTCAAAACCCAGATCGATATCTCAATCAGAAAAAAAAAAAAATTACACGTAGTTTTGTGCGGGTGTGTCGAATCCTCCTACATATACTATACTTTTATCTTTAAAAGCATTTTTTCTCGTAACGGTGTTTTTCGAGATGGCGGGATGAATTTTTTTATTTCAGATGACATTTGCAGACAGAAACTCTCCCGACATGTACGCATGTTTTTTACACGTCAGCTATTTTTACGACCAATTTGAAGAGAATGGTCCCTTTAATGAATTAGGATGCTATTAAGGAAAATATATTTTTTTTATGACGCTCATGCTCTTTAAGATATAAGATTTTTAAACTAAATCAACGAATGGTCAGGGGATGAATGCAAAAGCATTGTGTTGATTAAGAAGATGGTTTAAATGGTTATTTGGAGGGTGGAAAGCTCGAGTAGTGTCGGTAAAGATTTGTTTAAAATTTACAAAACTACCAGGGAATTTCCACTGTATCCGAAATTTTAATGTAAGAACGAATTATCTCGACAATGCGATGTTCATTTCCGATTGTAGGACCTGGACAAAAGACTTAGGCAATTAGAATTGAGGCAATGACAATAGGAATTGAGAGAAGATATAATATTTTCATTATCTATCAGATACAAAGATCAATGGGGGTGAAGTATTTCTTACACCGGCTAAAAAAAACCTAAAAATTTGACAAACCGAAAATTTTATCATTCCTATGAAAATCGTATTGAATCGACATGACCAGAACGTAAAGAGCATTTGACTCCATGAGATAAACAACGTTCTTATTGAGAGGAGCGAAGGAGTCAACTCATACGCTTGTGAGTTATGTTAATAGGCAGCATTGGGTCCTTCTAGCATTAAACTCTCATCGATCAGCAAACCCCCAATCGGAGATTTTTTTCAAGTCATTAAGAAGTGTGCCATTCATATTTTGCCTCTTTCTCTCAATCTCCAAAGAACTCAGGCGTTTTGACGCCACATGGTAACGATTTATAGCGCAGGTTTTGAAAAAAGTTAAAAAACGTGTTATTTCATAATGCATCAATGTTGCATGATATTGTTACTCCCTAAAAATAGGTGCTTCAATTAAAGTACCTCATAGTGTACGACAGTGTAGGTTTCGACTTAATGTTAAAAATAAAATAAAAATTAAATACATCATCGGGATGCAGAAGAGAGCTGCATATGAAACAAAACTTCTAATTTGTTACATGGAAATATAACGCCCTATACATTAGGAATTATACCATAAAAAAATTTATACGCCAGGAAAGACTCATTCTTAACTCTCATGACAAAAATAGACAAAAAAAAATCATGGCGTCTTGAGAATGCGAAAAGAACCGATGTAAGATCGAGAAAGCATCAATCATGCAACGGCGTTGCATGGAATTATTACTTGGTGAGTTTATGTGGCACACTAAATGTTAATAAACAGTAATGAAGGATTTACACATGGCCTTACGACAAAAAGAAATTATTAAGACGTCACGTTGCGTAGGTAGTAGCTTTTGCAACAAAAATACAACCTTTTTGCATGGAATTATTATTCGCTGAGTAGAAGTGCTATACAAAATTTTATTTTACCGTCGCATGAAAAAACGTTGCATGGAATTGCAACCTCAACCCTGTAGCCTCTCAGGGAACTCCTTAAAGAGACATAAATGTAGTAAATGCAAAAAAAAAAGATCAAAAATAAAAAATTGAAATAAAAAAAAACAAAAATTCAATAAAAAATTTAAACACGGACAAGTACAAAGACAAGGAATTGGATAAGAATTACGGCAAGGATAAGAAAAAGTATGAGAAAAGAGCTGGACGAAGTATTAGGTCAAGAATCTGAACAAAACCATGAATTATGATCATGAATAAGATAATGTGTAAGACACCGATTTAGACAAAGATTAGAATATGGAATTAGACAAGGTTAAGGACAAGAATACTGACAAGAGTTAGGAAAAAGTTTATGAAAAGGCTTGGGACAAGCATTAGGACAAAGATTTAGACACACCTAACGCAATATTTAGGACAAGATTGGGAAAAGGATAAGGAAAAGAAATGGAACAAGAATTTGGACGCACTAAGGAAAAGATTAGGGACAAAATTTGGGAAAAGAAATGGGATAAGGATTAAGAAATAATTTGAACACAGATAAGGTCAGGAATTTGAACATGCATTAAAACAAGTATTTTAATAAGAAGTATAAATGAAATGAAATGAAAAAAAGTAGGAAAAATACTCGTATAAGAATGAGTATAAGGATGAGGACAAGTTTGGGAACAAAGAGAAGGATAGAATGGGAACATGAATAAGGATAGACACACTCTCAAATCAAAACCTACGGCTGTGCCCGCAATACAGCCAGCTTGTCTTTTTTTACAGGGTGAATTGAGGTTAGAGTCAACAACAGAAGGTCGTTAATACATTCTTATAGATAAATGTCTTAACATATAAAATTCTTCTGTACATGGCGTTGTCACTGAACTCCTCCTAAACGGCTTGACTGATTTTTATGAAATTTGTTTAGATAGTTTATGTCTAAAGATTACAGCGGACCCGGTAGGAGGCGCTGTTGTTGCCGTGGCAGTGTTTAAAGGGGTTTTGAGATTATAACTCAGAAGCGAATTGAGAAATTGTCATGATTCTTTACCACCTTTACACCATTACTTTTTACGCAAACAAAATTACAAAAATACAAAAAGAATAAAAATTAAACAAAAAAAATTTTATCAAATAAATATCAAAATTTTACTTTTTTTTCGTCCGAGTAAAACCGGGTATATCATCTAGTTTTCTTATAGATAATCATTATTAATTCTAATGTTTGTTAAAATTTCTTGCAATATGAAAGAAGAAATATGTTTTCTCAAAGTATCCCAGTCTAGACACTAACTAGTGAAGTTTTTTTCATGGTCATGTCGAATGCATTTCGCAAAAGTCTAAGCCTTTCCTTTTCTTAAACAAATTCCTTTTAATCCCTTAAATTAAAATTAGAACATAACTGTTCAATTGTAAAGTCAACAATCTCAATTAATCATCTTAATCCCAATTGTTGAACTTTATCTGAATTGTTGAAGCTCAAGTTCATCGTAATGGTTATTTTCTTCTTTGTGTTCTACATATCCACTAATTTGTAAAGATTCTGACACAATAATCGTCAATTTATGAACTTCCTTATATTTTCTTAATATTAATTTTAATTTTTGGTTTCTTTCATATTCACCTTTGATTTAATAATGATGTTTTTGTACCCGCTAACAATTGTTCCTAAATGAAACAGTCATAATTAATCTTAAGGACTATGACGAAGTGCTAGGATTTGCAAGGATACAAACAAAAGTCATCTTAAACGATGTGAACTTCCCTGAATCTGGTTATTGAGAAACCTGAAAGAAACAGGCTTCTGTGAAGTGACTTTAGTGACAGTAGAAAAACATGCAGTGCATGTTACTTCTCAAGGACATCGTAAATCAAAATTAATCAAGTAGCATACTTATGCCAAGTACTTAATGAAGAAAAATACTTAGTAAGTAGAGTAAATTTAGTTCCACCTCCAACTTTGCCTAGCAATTAATTCACCAAAGTCTTTAGGACTTCTTAAAGGCTTGAAAATTGCTGCACATCAAAGTACTTGTACTTAAAACTGTCAAGGATCTAAAACTTGCGGCACCACAAAATTCTGTGTCAATGGTACTCATCAGTTATATGATGCAGTGTTATACTCGTTAATTTTCTCAAAACTCGTGCTTTATTTTGCCATCAAACAACAACAATACAGCGAAATTATCAACACCCGCCTCTTGAATGCCTGCTGTCACAATTTATTTTGTTATTTTCTTGCCTTCATCTACTTCAGTCTTCAAGAACTTTTGATAGACACATGCTACAACAATGTGGCAAGAGGGTGTTTAAAAATTTATAGAAAAAGAAGAAGAGAGAGAGAAAAAAAAAAGTAAAAATAATGTTGAGTAAGTAAATTGAGTTTAAAATTGATGCTTACATTACGAAAATCGATAACCTGCGTAATTAGGGTCCCATCAGTTTTTTGAAATTCCAATGTGATTAAATCTTCGCTGACATTAGATGTGATGCTTTCTTGTATGACTTCACCACCCTGAAAATAGAAAAAAGAAAAAAGTTTTAAATATATTATGTCAAAAGCGACAGAATGAAAAATAACATGTATACGTTAAAAGGTATAATAGGGTGATGAACAACATCGTCATGGGTGAAAATGAAAGTGAACGTTTTTAAATCCAATTGAATTTTCTTTGAATTGTGTAGTAAAAATGAAAAATGCATGAAAAGGATCAACATAAATCTGCTCAGCAAACAGGAAGAAAAAGAATCTCTTTGAAATATGCACAAAGAGTGAAGAACAAAGTGTGGAAATGAAGATGCAACAAATCAGAAATGCTTTTAATGCAAAACGAGAAAAAATGCATCAAAACGTGTGTCGATTTGAAAAAGAAAAGAAGACTAACTGTTTTTACATCAAAGGATATGAAGGTTGGGCAAAAGGAAAGGAAAATTAATAACAATACAACAAGCAAAGGAACCAGTTTATATTAAAAACAATGTAGGCAAGTTTAAGAAGAGTTTTGCTCCCTGCTATATCCCGTAAGCCGTTTGGAATTTAGTTTTCCTGTCTGCAGCAAATAGACTAAAAGAAAAAACTGACCCGAAACAAACTGAATCGAAGCCTCAAAAGAGCAAAAATGCTGGAAAATGCCCACTTTTTTACCATTTTTGGTGCATGTCGTAGAATACAAATTTTTTTATTTAATTTATGCATTTTTATGTTTTTTTCTTACGTTTATAAGAATTTATTTGATTTTTTTCTAATTTTCTCATTAATGAGTTTTTTCAAACTGCTTTTAATTCCTTTCACAATATTTGTATTTTATTTTATTATTATTTTTTTTTTTATTTTATCATTTCTTGCCAATTTTTATATCATTTAATGTTCTAAGTTTTATAATTATTTTTATTAATTTCAAGTTTTGTAATATTTTCCGTTATTTGTTTTTTTTTTTTTTTTTGTTTTTTTTTGTTATTTAATTACGCTGAACAACAAAATCAATTTTTTTCCAAAATAACAAGGTTCGACATTCTAGTTACATATTTTACATTTGTCGGAAACACATTTTAAGTTTTGACTTATTTCTGGCATTTAAGTTGAATTTTTAGCTTTGATGTATTTAAAGACTTATAGTAGAATTTTATGACAAACTCTTTTGTGGAACATTTAAACCCATTATATCTTTGTTTTATGGGTCCTTTTTGCCTTTTATCACAAAAGGGTCAAAAAATACCTATAAATTGAGAAGTTGGGAGGCTAAAATGTTCGACAAAAATATTTCTCGTAGTATTTTACATAAATCTTCAGAACACATCCTATACCCAAAATGTAAGAATAACATGATTTCCTATGCCGATTCACTATAAGAATGTTCAAAAAAGGGGAAACTTAAGTCCCCCTAAAAGAAGACTCATACGTAAACTTTCAAAACGCCGGTACACACATTTTTTTTTCGCCTCTATCAGAATCCGTTATCAGAACCTTAAAATTTTTGAATAGTTTTATTTCTGTGCATAAATTTTTAATTTTTATATAACTGGCTTTTATTATTTATAAATTTCTAGCTATTTTTAATTATTTAATATTTTTGTAATGCTTTTTTTTCTTTTTCATTTGTTTTTTTTTTTTTTTTTTTTTTTTTTTTTTTTTTTTTTTTTTTTTTTTGTAATGTTATAATAATTCATGTTTTAAATTATTTGTTTTAATTTTTTTTTCCATTATTAGTTTTTTAATATTTTTCACTTTTTGTATTTTTTTATTTGTTATAATTTTTCATAATTTTTTATTTTTAAAATGATTTCTTATTTTTCATTTTTTTTTTTTTTTTTTTAATTTTGCCATTATTATTTATTTTTTCATCATATTTGTATTTGTTAGTTTTTTACTATTTCTTTACTTTTTTTATTTGTTTTTTTATTTTCTGACAATATTTGCTTTTATTTTTGACACTATTTGGTTATCTTTGTCCAAATGTTATCTTTGGTTATATTTGTGGAGCTTTATTCTTTTTTTATTATATTTTTTATTTAAATATTAAACTGTATTTAATTTCTCTTATTTTATTTTTTTATTAATTATTCATGTATTTATATAACTAATTACTTATTAATATTTGAAATTTTTTATACATAGTATACTTTTTGTAATTATGTTTTTTATTAAGAAATTTTTTAATTACATTCTTAATGTTATATTTTTATTACTATACTTTTATCATTACCTTTTTATTTTAATTTTAAGTTTAATTTTTTTCTTACTTCAACTTATTTTCAAGTGTTTTTGTTTTATTTTATATTGATAATTAATTTTTGTATTTTATTTTGTTTATAATTTTTTTAATTTTTTATTGTATTTATATTTTATTGTTTTTTTATTTTGTTGGTTTTTGATTTTATGCTTCAATTTTATTTATTTTATTGTTTATTCATTTCGTATTGTTTATATTTTTCTCATTTATTTTAGAATATTTATTTTTTTTTTAATAAATTTATATTTTATTTGTATTTTTTTTATGTTTTCTTATATATTTTTATTTTTTACACATATATTTTTTTACTTTTATTTCAAATTTAAATTTTTTAAAACTTAAATTTCGTCATTTAATTTTTAAAACGTTTTTACCATTTAAATTTTTAAAATTGTAATTTTTTATACTAATTTTTAATTTTATTTATTATTTTAATTTTTTATTTTATTTTTTAAAAATATAGTATTATATAAAATATAAATAAATAAAATTAAAATAATAGTTTTTATTTTTGATTTAGGTTTTAAATGTTTTATGGTACTTTTGTATAACATTAAAAGTGAAATTAATAGTTTTGTGTATTTTATTTTCTTATGTTTTCGTTTTTATTTATGTTTTTTTTTTATTATTGGGTCTGTAACTTAATTCATGCGATATTTTTTTTAAATTTAAACGATTATTTAAGAAAAACGTGTACAATAGCATTATTCAAAGTATTTTCCATAGTTAGCCACTACTTTTTTCCATCTTTCTGGTAACATATGAATTTCGCGCCAAAAGAACTTTTCCGGATTTGAGGCCAAAAATTAATCAAGCCAATTTCTGATATCCTGTTCTAAAGTGAAGCGTATCCCAGTGAAAGCGTTTTGCATGACCGAAATAAATGATAGACGGACGGGGCAGGGTCCAGGCTATAAGGCGGGTGAGCCAAAACTTCCCATCTAAGATTTTCCAAATAGTTTTTAACCGGTTTTTCAACATGTGGCCGAGCGTTGTGATGTTAAAAAATGATGGTTTCGTGTCTGGTCGCATACTCCGGTCGTTTCTGGGCTATGGCTTTCTTTAAACGGATCAATTGTGTTCGATAGAGATCACCTGTGATTGTCTGTCCCGATTTTAATAGCTAATAGTAGAGCACACCCTTCTCATCCCACCAAATACAGAGTATTACCTTGGCACCATGGGTATTTGCCTTTGGTTGGGAAGGTCCTGGTTATCCGGGCTTCACATATGTATGTTTGCGTTTCGGGTTGTCGTAATGGATGCCATTTTTTATCCCCAGTCACGATCCGATGCAAAAATTACTTCTTTTTGTAGCGTTCAAGCAGTATTTCGGACATGCGAAATCGTCTTTCCACATCTCTCGGCTTCAAATCATATGGCACCCAATTTCCTTGCTTTTGCAAACATTGCGACACCGATTTGAATGAAGATGAAGAAAATTATGATTGAACACTTCCATTCATTACGATTTTTTAGCCTAAATGGCGTCATTATAACTTGTTTTGCCTCTTGAGGCCTTCTGAATAAATAAAATCTCAACTGATTATTAAATTATTTGTGTTTTACTTCGTATTTTCCGACTTTTATTGGGATTTGCCAGATGGTTCACAACCCAGCCACTTTTTCGGAAGAGCCAAAAATCACGTCTTTAGAAAATTGGCAGTAGAGAGTTAAATTTTAATCAAAACGCTAATCTGCCTGCTTAAAAAAGTTTCGTTGTATATTCACCTTTCCAATGGTATCTTGGATTATTCGATATCTTTATTTTGTGAAAAGTTAGAGCCCAAAAACAAAACCCGGTTCACAATCCAGCCCTCTTTTCTACTCACAACGTTTTGGTGTACGTGCAATTATTGTGCTGTTTACAAAAAAAAAATCATGCTTTTAAAATTGTATTTTAGCAAAAAAATGAAATTAAGCCAGGAACATTTGCGTGCTATTATCTTTTATAACTTTCGGCGTGAATTATTTCAACAAGAGTACATCGATTAACTCAATTCTACTTTTGGCGATGAAGTTCCATCAAAAACTCTGTATATCGGTGATACACAGAATTCCGAATGATTTTTGACGCCAGAAGGAGCCCGTTGATGCGGTCGAAAACTTTGTTTTGGAGGTGTCTCTAGCGGAATGGGATAAATGTTATGACAAATGGTTCAGATGCATGCAAAAATGTATTAATCATAAAGGAGAATATTTCTAAAAACAATAAAGCTATTTTCAATAAAAAAAATCAGCTATTATATTTATTCCCGAAATATATGAAGCAACCCTAATACATTTGATTGCCTTCATTTGTGTGTTTTCATTCCTTTGTTTCTGCTGCATTGCAGTCTTATTTGTTACTCCACTTAAGCATTTTTTGTGAAGTTTTATACAAGAATATAACTCTCATTGTGCATTTTTTTCTATTTTGTTGATTTTTTTTTTTTTATTCTTGAATCTTATAAATTTTTAAACAGCAAATAGAGGATGGATGGCAGCTGATAATTGAAAAAAAAAAAAACAAAAACGTATTAAGTGCACTTAAGAAAATAAAGTACAGTCAGCATAAACAATACGTTTTTTAAGTTTTTATTTTTTAAAGATGGGAAGAAATAAGAGGTGGAAGGAATAAATTCATAATATATAAATTTTTTACGAGATGTTATAATAAATAAACATAAAAATTCGTAAATAAAGTGCTGTCTTTGCTATACGAGGTCAATTTGAGAAGTCAGTGACTTTCTGAATTTCTTGCGTAGTAACTTTAAATGCAACACTGGTACTGTCAACTGCCATCTGTTAATAAACTACTGTCAAATTTTAAACAAGATGCGTCAATAAGCCATTGAAATTAGACTACCTCGTGAATTTCGACGAAAATGGAAAAAAGTTGAAAATGGAAAAGTTGAAGTATCTCAACTGAGCGAGAATTTGACATTTTACATAAATATTTGGACATGAAAAAGCTATCCGCGCGATGAGTATCGCGACTGCTCACACTCGACCATAAGCACAACCATGTGACCAGTTTAAAGACATGTTTTGCGAGGTTCAACGACAATCCGAAGGAGTTTTTACGCCATTTCGTAACTGTAAACAAAATATGGGTACATCACAGCACACGAGAGACCTAGGAACCGTCAAGTGGACCAGGAGTGGACTTCTCCGGGTGAACATCCACCAAGGAAGGCTAAGGTGGGTCTGTCGGTTGACCCATGAGCTTAACAACCGTAAATTTGTAAATATAAAACATCTAGGATCAAGGTTAAAATTACCAACGGCGAATATTATTCTCAGCTGTTGGACAGATTTGACATTCATTTGTAGCAAAAACGAGCGCATTTGGCGAAGATAAAAGTGCTCTTCCACCATGGCAAAGTACCGGCGCACACATCTGTAGTCATGGCAAAAATCCATAAATTGGAGTACAAACTGCTAACCCATCCACCATATTCTCCAGATTTAGCCCCCTGCGACTATTTCCTATTCTCAAATCTGAAAAAAATAGCTTGGCGGTCATCGCTGAAATAAACGCCTATTTTAAGGATCTTGATAAAACCTATTATTTGGAAGGAATAAAAAATTTAGAAAAACACTGGATTCAATATAGCGATCTAACAGGAGACTATATTGCGAAATTAAACGCTTTGTTGCAAAAAAAAAAAAAAATGCATATTAATCAAAAAATTACTGACTTATGCTTTTATGATGTTTTATGTCTTTGTTTTTATGCACCTGTTGACCGAGCGAAAGTAGATGTAAAAGTTCTTTTTCTTTCAAAGTTTAGGAACAACTTTAGGTCTCTAATGATTAAAAACGAAAACCCTTGTTGTATATACTTGTCGGGTAAGACTCATTTTAAAAATATATGTTTGCGTTTAGCACGAAGAACATAAAATTAAATGTTCAAAATACTAGAAACGCGTTTAAAAATATACAACCAATATTCGTATTTTTCTTAAATTCCTCTTTTTTGTTGTGCACTCAAAATAAAGTCCTCAAAATAAAATCCACCAACAAAACGCAAAACTGACAATACCTACAACTTGTTTATTATTTAACATGATATTCTACGGCGCGTACACAAGTTTCTGCCTGTATAAACACACTTAACTAGGAAATAAATCATGGACGTTGTCATGAATTGGAAGGAAGTGTTTCCGCTCTATGCAGACATACAAACAGAAAGACAGGAAAAATGTATCGAACTGACGAAAGGACGACAACGATGATAATAGGCAGCTTGAACTTAAGCTCAAAAAGTGACGTTCGCAACTTCCACAAGCTGACAGACAGGCGAGTGAGTACTTATTTAAATGCTAAATGCTTGTTTTACGACCTCAACCTCCTCGTCCACCATAATTTTCCCTTATGTAGTTGTTGTTATCCTGTAGAGTAGGTGGCAAAGCCAACGTTTTTGTGTGTTTGTGCATTTGTATGCGTGAGTGTGGGTCTCAGAGTGCAGAGGACAATGAACGACGTGAAGCGGAGAGTTCAATGTTCTACTAATAATTGTACATTCGTGCTTTGAACCAATTTACTACAATTAGAACATTGTTGAATTGGATTTTTGTGGTAATCAGTACACAACTGAGGCAGCGGCAGGTCAATAGCTTGAGCAGAGTCGAATAAAATTTATTGGTTTTTACAATTGTGATGGATGGATTGGAAGAAATAGTCAAGGATTGCAAGAGAAGTCACTAAAACTGCATTGATTTTCTACAGGTCGATCTTTTTAGGAAATTAAGATATTAAAATACATTTAGAAGTGAACGAGGTTAGAAACAAGACATTTGAAAATTAAAAAGATTTTGCATGGTGGCAGAATTATTGTTAATACTTTTATAAAAACCAAAAAATAGATAGATAGTGTATATTTTTAATAAACTCACATTTGGATTAAAATAACGAATACATACTTCGAAAGGTTGTTTTATAATTTGAGAGAAAAAATAAATTATGTCGTTGAAATTAAGAAAAGCGTCCATGGTTTACTGTTTCGAATAAATGCAACCGAAATATAAACAATAAAAATAAATAAATAAATGCAACACTCCTACTCAAGCTAAAGTTAAAAACTTACATTATTCGCAAATATGTAAGATTTTTCGGCCAAAATCTTATTCGAACTAAAAATCAGACCATAGATACCACACTGACTTTTGCAATCACCAACTGCAGCACCAAAACCAACTCGGACTCTAACTTTATTTCTTACTCTAACTCTAACTCTAACTCTAACTCTAACTCTAACTCTAACTCTAACTCTAACTCTAACTTTATTTCTTACTCTAACTCTAACTCTAACTCTCACTCTAACTCTAACTCTAACTCTAACTGTTACTCTAATCCTAACTCTAACTCTAACTCTAACTCTAACTCTAACTCTAACTCTAACTTTATTTCTTACTCTAACTCTAACTCTAACTCTCACTCTAACTCTAACTCTAACTCTAACTCTCACTCTAACTCTAACTCTAACTCTAACTGTTACTCTAATCCTAACTCTAACTCTAACTCTAACTCTAACTCTAACTCTAACTCTAACTCTAACTCTAACTCTAACTCTAACTCTAACTCTAACTCTAGCTCTAACTCTAACTCTAACTCTAACTCTAACTCTAACTCTAACTCTAACTCTAACTCTAACTCTTACTCTAACTCTAACTCTAACTCTAACTCTAACTCTAACTCTAACTCTAACTCTAACTCTAACTCTAACTCTAACTCTAACTCTAGCTCTAACTCTAACTCTAGCTCTAGCTCTAACTCTAACTCTAACTCTAACTCTAACTCTAACTCTAACTCTAACTCTAACTCTAACTCTAACTCTAACTCTAACTCTAACTCTAACTCTAACTCTAACTCTAACTCTAACTCTAACTCTAACTCTAACTCTAACTCTAACTCTAACTCTAACTCTAACTCTGACTCTAACTCTAACTTTAACTCTAACTCTAACTCTGACTCTGACTCTAACTCTAACTCTAGCTCTATTTCTAACTCTAACTCTAACTCTAACTCTAATTCTAACTCAGACTCTTAGTCTAACTCTAACTCTAACTCTAACTCTAACTCTAACTCTAACTCTAACTCTAACTCTAACTCTAACTCTAACTCTAACTCTAACTCTAACTCTAACTCTAACTCTAACTCTAACTCTAACTCTAACTCTAACTCTAACACTAGCTCTAACTCTAACTCTAACTCTTACTCTAACTCTAACTCTAACTCTAACTCTAACTCTAACTCTAGTTCTAACTCTAACTCTAACTCTAACTCTAACTCTAACTCTAACTCTAACTCTAACTCTAACTCTAACTCTAACTCTAACTCTAACTCTAACTCTAACTCTAACTCTAACTCTAACTCTAACTCTAACTCTAACTCTAACTCTAACTCTAACTCTGACTTAAACTCTTACTTTAACTCTTTCTTTAAATCTTACTTTAACTCTTTCTTTAACTCTAACTTAAACTCTTACTTTAACTCTTTCTTTAACTCTTACTTTAACTCTTAATTTAACTCTTACTTTAACTCGTATTTTAACTCTTACTTTGACTCTTACTCTTACTTTGGCTCCTTTTCTTTTCGGAATGTTCATAATTTTTAGGTGTATTTTGACCAGAATTGTCACACTTCTAATTGCAATGTAGTAATTTTGAGATCTTTGTAAATGTTAAGAGTTATGAACGAACTGAGAAACTTTCGTTATGCTTCATAGCATTTCAAATAACATTCTTTGGAATTTTCCCACATTCGCTAACAATGCAATTCCTTATGGCAGCATAATTTTTCTTCGAATCCTTTTCATATTTTTGATGTTATTCTTAGAACTTATTCGGACTTTGTATTTTCCTCCCAAAAGTAACCTAAAGAAGACTTAGGCAACCAATATTGCATCGATGCTCAAGGGAGTTAAGAGAAGATGATAAATTTTTATACCTTATCAAATATATTGCAAGTCATTGAATTCGGCCCAGAAGCTCCAAATAAGATCTTGAAGCCTCTGCGCAAATTTGCGAATTGTACTCCTTTTCCGGCATAACATACTTATGAGCTGTAGATAATACGAAGAACAGTTGGAATGGAGTTTTTCTTACACCGTTTTAAAAACCTAAGCACTTGGATGATCCTTTTGACACATCGAAAATGTGATCATTCGACCGAAGATCTAAATGTATCGATATGTCCAGAACGTCAAGAGCAGGTGACTCCACACCGTTCATATTAAAGGGAGCTGAGGGCCAATTAATTTGCTTGTTAACAGACAATACTGGATCTTGCTAGCAATAAACTCTGTTAAGGGGAGGTTTTAGTAGAAATCGACGGAACATTTTTGTTTTTGGGTTTTGCTTTATTTTCATCCTTAGCATCTTGCAAATATGTAGTCAAAAGGATATTTCTCTATCTAATTTATTTTACGAGTCATAGCGTTTAAACGCATTTTTCTCGAAACACCTTTTTTTCGCGCTGTACACGATTCCGCTTCAACGACTTGACCGATTTCGATGTTTGACGGCTAAAATTAAAGCTTATTATTCAATTTAGGGGTCTTCAGGAAGCGTTTTTTTTTCCAAATAATTTATTATTATTATTTTTTTAACATTAAAGTAAAAAAAAAGGAGGAAAACAGGGTTTTTTCAAAGGGCGGCCATTTTGTTTTTTTAAGGGTTTTATTAAAATCGGAAATCTACAAGGCCCCCCCCCCCCCCCAAATTTAATCTAGTTTAACAATTTTTTTTTTTTTTTGTTTTTTCGTTTCAGATCACTTGGCAGGGCTGTAGAGGGTACAGCGCACATAGGCTATTGCCGCGCACGGCTTTAATCAGTGATACCTTAAGCCGCCATTTTGAATTATTTTTCATCGAAAACATTATATAATGTTCTTGAAATATACATTAATAAATGCCACAAAAGATTTCTTCAAAAAAGATTTTCATTCGCTCAAAAAAAATCCTGCAATTACGTTACGTTTCTACTAGAACCTCCCCTTAACAAGCCCCCACTCGGAAATTTTTTAAAGCATTTAAGAAATGCGTCATTCATATTTTGCCGCTTTCTCTCAATCTCCAAAGAACTCGGGCGTTTTTTTAAAGAATATTAATGGCAAATACTGCTGTCCTCTGCAAAGGAGTGAATTGGGGCATGAGTGAACAACAAAAGGTAATAAATAAAAACCAGAAACAAAGTTGGCGATAGGACTGAAACCTGAGGTACTTCAGCATCGATGCTGTGTTCTCTGAACGAAATACTATTAACCAAGAAACGAATCGACCTGTGCTTTAGGAAAGAGGTTATCCATCGAGCAAAGTTACCACCAACACCATATCTAATTAGTTTTGACACGAGAGGAACGCAATTAGGTCACCGATAGAGCAGGCTCAAATCATATTGTCACTGAGCAATTCGTTGCACTCTAGATAATTCATAAGGTGTAAGTTTATTACACTCTACATGATTTTGGAGAGCGTAGAGCATATCACAATGGGTCGGTAGTTCTCAGGGTTCGTGGCATCGAAATTCTTCGTTGGCGGCTGAACATTTGCGACCTTCCAACAAAATGGGAATACTCCTTGCCTTTTAAATGTTGAAAAGCTTACGGAAGGATGGAGACAGTCTATCATATAGATTGACAATCTGCAAGTTATGTTTGAACTAGCATTTTTGGAATCTTGTGATTGTTCAAATTAGTTCATCCAACATAAATTCGTTATTATTTTTTGGAACAGTTTAGTCTTTTGACTAAACGCAACAATATTAAAAAATTACTACTAATTGTCCCAATAACATTGTTAATTTTTTTTTTCTCTTTTTTCTTTGTTTTTCTTTTTTTTTTTTCTTTTTTATTTCGAACAGTTCTACACACTTCGCAGAAATCGATAATTTGTTTGATTTTTATTTTAATTGTTGATTTTATTACAATAACTAAAGTATTTGCAAAGTTTTTATATTTTTCGCATTTAAGTTTTTTATTGTTATGCAGAAGGAACTTTCAATTTCATCAGAAATACATTCAAATTTCTAGTTATAACCAGAACAAACATGCCATTCAGCATTAAAATCATTTAACAATAACAAAACAAAAAATAACAAAAAAAAAAAAAAGGAAGGAAAGTCGTTAAAACGGTTCTGTGTTTGTATAAATCTTTCTTTTGCACATAAAAAGGAATTTTTACAAAATATATTTTCATGTTCAAAATATAAACCAAAAGTCAAAATAAATAAAGAACAAAAATAAAGAAAACAAAAACATACGTATGCACATAGTCCATGTCCATGTATGCTCCAATGTCCATGAACTAAATTCAGAAAACAAAGAACTGAAAACCAAGTCAAACACTTCTAACTACTTGGTTGGTTGGATGGGTGGTTTATGTTAGTACTGCTTGGTGCAGCATATAAATAATAAAATTGGTACACAACGAAAATGAAAACAAATGCTATGCAAAGAAATCAGCAGAGAAAAGACCAGAGAAGAGAAGAAGAAGAAGCACACAAACAAGTTCAACGATGAAAAAAGTGTGCGATGAGCACACAAGGAGGCCAAGCAAACACAACTTGCAGCAAAGTCATCAAAACAAATAACATAGAAGCGTTCAACTAAGTCAACCCAGCCAACCATCCAGCCAGCCAACCATCCAACCATCCAGCCAGCCAACCAACCACCCATTCACCCAAAATCAGAGCGCCCTTAGCCGAAAAGAGTGCCTCTGCATCGCCAATAGTCGCCATGCGCTCTACAACAGCAACAACATAACTTGACTTGACTTGAAGCATCATAATCAAGTTCAAGGACATTGAGCTCCAAAACGGCACAGATTGCTCATCTAGTACTCTCTGGCTCTCATTTGGCAAAGCAAAGCAAAGAGAAACTAGTGTGAAAATGCGCTCCACTCTCCACTAAAAGCCGGAACCTTGAGTTTCTGCTGCATAGAGAAAAGTTCATAAGACGTTTGTGGCTATAAGGAAATAAATAAACTTTAAATAAAAATCAGAAAAATAAAAAGCAAAGAAAGGTTAGATAAACATACTTGTACATGATGACTGCTGAGTATATCTACAACAAAATGTAGGCAGCTTCGGTTTCTACAAGGAAATGTTTACAAAATTTAAGACTTAAATTTCGATTCTTAGACATAACATCAACAAAAATAGTGATTAAAGCAAAATAAATCCTTCTATTGAAGTAATATTTCACGATGCATCAATGTAGCGTGTATCAAGCCGGAAAGCACAAAATTCTGTTTGTCCTCTGATCGTTTGTTGTTTTCAGAATAAACTTGATAATGGATGATGATATTTTGAAATGCTAACTTTGTTTTTTTAATAATTTAAATGCAGCATTGCTCACTCAACCCCAGCATTGGCCTTGTCCAGGTTTTGCTTGTAGCTTTTATTGGGGTGGGGGTCAAAGGAAAAAAAACCCAAGGATATTGAAAGCTGCAAAAAACAACAAAACTTTAGAGTTGTATTTGAGTAAAAATAAATTTTTATATATTTATATGTAAGCACCAAGAGTATTGCACAAACCTGAAAAATTGCTTTTTGTATCTGCAGCTGTCTGAGTGGGTATCCATGGCAAGTAAAAAGTCGCGTCAACAACTTAAAAACTAACGATGAAATGTTATCATCGCCATTTTCCATAATGCGCAAAATATTGCAGTTTTTTTCGGAAAAATAACAAAGAAAAATTTACAATGAAATTATGCCCGGGTACATTACAAGGATAGAATAGATAGAAAGTGCAAGGATATGTTTTTGCTGCAACGGTTCAGCTATAAATAAGCTATGCTAACAACACTATTCAAGAATACTTAAGCAACACTATTCGGCAACATTTTGTTAAAACAAAACTATACGAATTCTTTGAACTTCCAGAATATTATGGCGCTGGCGCAAAAGTATTCCGCATAATTTAGCAAAAATATTAGACATTTGTTTTTTATTTTTTCGCATTCGGCATTTGAGTCCAATTTTTCCCAGCAATAGTTTTGGAGTGATCGAAACAAAAGATTATATGACGGTGTTATGTCAGGACTGTACTGTGTATGCATCAAAACTCCCCAGCCAAAGTTTCTTAGTTTTTACCGGGTCAACAAAGATGAGTGTGGCCTTGTGTCGTCATGATGAAATGCAACACCTTTCCTGTTGTTCAATTCCAGACTTTTTTTTTCAATTTCTTGCTTCAACCGCATTAATTCTGACAGTAGAGATTCGAATTAATCGTTTGGACAGGCGGTAGTAGCTCATAATGGATGATACCCTCGAAGTCCGACTAAAAACACAGCACCACCTTCTTTGTCGTCAATCCTGGCTTTGACACCGTTCTTGGAGCATCAACTTTTTTCGATCAAGACTGTTATCGAACAACATTATGGTATGTGATCCACCATACGTTCCAAAAATGGCTCAATTTCGTTTCATTGCAACAGCGAATCGCAGATAGAAACTCGGTCCATTACATTTTTTGCACTTAGTTCATGAGACACCCAAGCATCGAGCTTATTTTTTTTGAACCAACTTTATGCAAATGGTATAAAACTATTTTGTGGTCGATCTTCAGTTCCTTAGCAATGTCGCAACCATGTTTACATGACGGTTTTCTTAAACGTTATCCATAATTTCACCGACCAAAGCGAAGAGCATCTTTTACTGCAAAATTTACAGAACGAAAGTGAACCATTTCCTTCAGATTAGTGTTGCCATATGTCCCGTATTTCACGGGATGTCCCGTATTTTGCATGATTTTTTAAGTGTCCCGCCGGGACAAAATTTGTCCCACATTTTTGACATTTTTGTAAAATGTCTGATTTCAAAGACGCATTCACATGAACTGAGACATTCAGAAAATAAGTGTAAGCCGACCATAATATGGATATGTTAGAACCATAGCTGTTAAATTGCGATTACGATTAGTAATCAATTAGATTATTTTTTAAAAAGAATTGTAATGATTATATAATCCTTAAGCAAGCATTTTATGATTAGTAATTGATTACGATTACAAATAATCAAAAAATAATAACGATTACTTGAGATTACGCAAAATAATCAAAAATAATCAAAAGTAAGCAAAAAAATAATTCGATTACTTTTAAAGATTATCTGTGATTCTTTTTTGATTATTTTAAGAATTTCAGTCTAAAGTACGGAATATTTTGTGAAAGTGATGATGAAATTGACACAACTGGTTCTTCACAGAACACCGTTAAACCCGATTAGTGATACCAACAGACCAACTCTTCAGCTACTTGCATAACAATTCAAGTGCTGAAATGATTTGGCCAAAGTATGACTTGTTGAAGGAACCATTTCTTTCATTCAATACTCCTTTAATGTTCAGCGCCAGTTGAGAGACTATTTTTTTTTTCAATCATTGTCTGATTTTTCTTTTGAAAAATTAGTTCTTATGAATGCAAATAGTAATTTAGAGTAAAAAGGTTTTCTTTTCGTTTCGTTTATCTTGTACTACAATACATTATTGTTCTCGTTCCTGTATTTGTCAATCTTTGTTTTATAATGAAATACATAACTTTGTTTTTTTTAATAAAATTGAACAAACATTTTTTTGTATCTAAGACTGAAGTTCTTAAAATAATCAAAAATAATCAAAAATAGTCTCGAAAAGTAATCGGATTATTTTTTGATTACTTTTGATTCTTTTTGATTATTTTGCGTAATCTCAAGTAATCGTTATTATTTTTTGATTATTTGTAATCGTAATCATGTGATTACGATTACAAACAGAAAAGAATCGTACTTAATCAATTATTTTACCTTATTGAAAAAAAGAATCGAATAAGTAATGATTACGACGGGTAATCATTACCCGTCGTAATCATTACTTAACAGCTATGGTTAGAACTATTACATAGTATATACATTTCAAGCCACACTAAGAGCGAAATATACAATGTGAAGTGCAACATTTGACATTATTATTTATTCTGCGTACCTAAATAAATTGTTTTTTCTGAAATAAATTTTTTTAAAATAACTTTCTATTTATTGTCCCGTAAAATTTTCCAAAATCCCGGTTTTTTTTACATATTTTGCATTTGTCCCGTATCGTTGAAAAACAAATCTGGCAACACTACTTGAGATAGAGTGCCTTGATTGAGCAGTTGATTGGGATAGAGAACCTTCACTATAAACAGCACACATTTTTTTCATAATTTCCATATTTTTCCATATTTTCCCTAATCCATAATTGCAGACTTTTTCGGTGATTAGTCGAGCAAAAATTTGAAATTTGAAAATTTACAGAACAAAAGCGAACCATTTCCTGACAGTTGATTGGGATATAGTGGCTTCATCAAAAACAACACACATTTCCATATTTTTCCAGAATTTTCCATATTTTTACATAATTTGCCCTAAACCTTAGTTTCAGACTTTTTTCGGTGATTAGTCGAGCAGAGCAAGAAGCATATTTTTCTTCAAAATTATCAGAACGAAAGTAAGCAAACTATTTCCTGGCAGTTCATTTGGATAGAGTACCTTAGATAAAGGACCACAAATCTTTTTTTTTGGAACAAAATTGTAGAATATAATTGTTTTTTTCGGAAATTTCATTCTTTTTTGCAATAACTTTTAACACGACGTACAAATCTCAATAAAACGTTTGCAAATAATCAGCTAAACTAAACGTTTCAAATTTATGACAACTTAAAATCAAGCGAACAGAAAAACACCGAATACTTTTTCGCCAACACGATGTATATTTCATTCAAGTCTAACGTGAATTCCGAGAGAACTATCCAGTCACAAATTTGCGAAAAACTCTACGAACCGGTACTCAACGATACTCAAAAGATTTGAAAATTCTGCGTAACAACAGGAAAACGGCAAAAAAGGTATACATAGGTCTGTAACTTGGACTCCCCCCTGGAAATCTACAAATGTTTGTTTTTGGAATTTCAAAATCCCTCAGCTATTTGGAATAATGAATATTTCGGTATTGAGTTCAGAGTTTGGGGATTCATAAATATAAAAAAAGGAATGTCACGGATTTATTTTTCAAGAGTCTATGTATTTAAGGACGATCCAGTCATATATTGTGGGCTATTTGCAAATCTTTTCAAAGAATCATTTTGTTCACATTCATTTTATCCTGATGAAGGATACTTTGAGTATGTATATGAATCAATTATTCATCAAGGTTCCCTTTGGAGCCTCTATCCTTTTCCTCTGAGTATATTTTTAAGAACATTGGATCGATCAATGAAGATTTTGATGCGAATCCGTTTTGTGTCAACCACTTGCGTTGTTATTCAATAAATCTTTCAAAGAAAATAATTTTCCTCATTTTTAGAGTTAATAATTTATAAGTTCAATTTATAAAAAAAGTAATAGGAATGAAGTCAAGAATTTAGTATAGGCTCATTGTTCAACTTTTTGAGCGAAGCGTATATGACCGGGTTAGTGTTCACTGTGGAGAAATCATAACTCGTCAGCATGGGTTTGTTTATGGCAGGAGCACAGTGTCTAATCTTCTCGATTTTATATTATATACGATTTAATACACAATTGATTCTGGTAACAAACTGTGTAATCAATGACTTTAGTAAAGCATTTTATAAGTTTCCACACAACCTTATTTTATTTAAATTTGAGTTAATAGGCTAATTATAACACTAATGTCATGTTTTGAAAGCTCTTCGTTAGTGTCTTTGTGTTTAAAAAGTTTTGACACGTTACGACACTGAAGTAAAAGTAACGGCAATTATAGCGAGCACACCGAGTACACCATGCACTCACAAGTATAATCGATAACATAATTTAAAAAGCGCCATGTCTCGAAAACGAAGCAAGATAGGCCAGAAATAACACCACATTTGTGTTTCCTAAAAGGGGTCTCGAACTCGAGATGCACAGATAGGGGATCGGACGATATGATAGCTTCAAAAACAAGAAAACACGCCATATTTCGAAAACGAAACAAGATATACCAAAAATAACACCAGATTTTGGTTAACTAAAAGGGGTCTCGAATTCGAGAAAACTTTGACACTTTATCAAAATGGTATGAGCAAAATTTATCGCTGAATACTCCCGGTTTGTTATAGTTCTCGTTTAGTTTTTGTAATGAAAATTATATAGGCTAAATATTTAGCCAAGGTGCAATGCTTCGTGTGCATTTTTTTTTTTGCATTAAATTAGAGCAGTTATATCCAACATTTGACACATTTATAAGAGTATATACCTACAGTGATGTGCGATGAAATAGAGCCACGGACTTGCTGATAATATTACTTAATCAAACTTTTTTTTTGTTACAACTTGGCATGCTGTGAACCAATTGTAGTTTAAAACCCATTTCTCCCATAAACATTATACAGTTGTTTTTGAGTACAATTGCTCGTTTATTTTTCGCAAATCTGTGAAACTGCGTGATATTGCTGCGTTTAAAGTATGCGTTAAAATAGAGCCAACCAATAAAATTACAAATTTTTTAATTTAAAAAGATATTTTTTAATAAAATTTAACTACACTACGTGAGTAAGAGTTCTCAGTTTTATGATTTTAAAATAAATTTTAGTGTTTCAAAAAATTAGGTATAAAAATGGGAACCAAGCACTGTAGTCCTGAAAACCGAAAAATTATTAAAAATTTGCGTAACAAGTTAAAAGCCAAAGGAAAATACCTAGTATAGTTGGCTGCTCAAAGAAAATGGTTGAGAACGCATTAAATTTTAAACAAAAAACAGAAACCAGAGGGAAGCAACCCAAAATAAGTACCTGTTTGCAAAGACGAATCCTACGTTACATAAAAAAAGATCCGTTTGTGACCACTTCCGCTCTCAAAAAACAATATTTCTTGGACGTGGATACTTCAACGATTCGAAAACTTTGAATTAAAAACGGATTGAAGGCTAAAGTTGCTCAGAAAGTACCATTCCTGACCAAAGTTAATGTCCGCAAGCGATACCAATTCGCAAAGGATCATACTGATTGGCCAACGAGCGAATGGCGAAACAGTCTTTTATTAGATGAAACCAAAGTTAATTTATTTAACTCAGACCGAAGCAGCCTTTCTGTAAGAATACCCCCCCTAATACCGAATTCCTCCCTCAACAGACTATAAAAACGGTTAAACATGGCGGTGGGAATATAATGGTTTGGAAGTGTTTCTCATATAATGGCACAGGTCGCTTATTTCGCATCGAGGGAAAGATGGATGCTTTACAATTCACCAGAATTCTGCCGTACGCAATTAATTTGTGAGATTTTTTGTACTAAAAATATCATGGCAAAAAAGTAATCCAAGAATAACGCGGTTTTTTCAAACCATTCTAGCTAGCTGAGGACTATCGTTAGAGCCGAAATATTTGAGGAAACCCCATAACATAAACCAAAATTTATTTTGAGGGGGGGACAACTTTTTTTCTTACATAGAGAGTGAGGCGCCTTAATGTACATTAAAGTGGGTCGGCCTCGATACAAAAAAAAAAGTTTGAAAAAACCACCGCCTATTTCAAAGCTGACCTCGAATGGATTCCAAAATAAAAAAAAAATTTTTTTTTTAACCATGGGAAAAACAGCCGAAATGGTATTTTTTCTATGACTTAAGCATAACATATCCGATCTTAAAAAATAATATGGGCATTTCCACAGAAATGTCAACCACAGCCAAAAAATTCAAAGTCTATAAAAGTACGTTGTTTTAACATATTTTTATAAAGAATCTATCAAATTTAACAAATGTGAACAAATTTTACATTTATGCATAACACATTTTGAAATATTCAAATGCAAAGTCGGACAAGTGCAAAAGTTCTGTTTTGTTCATTTCTATGGCACGTTTTGTTTTGATTAATGTTCTAAATGAGAGCCACTTTGCATTGACATTTGCTCTTTTAAATCTCGGTTTATATATAAAGAATATAAAAAAAAATGTAAAAGGAACGATGCGATTGCTAATTGCGGTAAATTTTTCCATTGCTTTAGCATATATTTCGATGTCACGTGCGACATTGAAAAAGAGCATTTGTTATCAGCGTGTCAAAGGTGTTTATACAATGTGCATCAAATTTTCGTAGAAAACAGATATTTTTATTGCAAATTCAATAAAAAAAAATGTTCTGGAAAATAATCACAGCTTTGCTCTTGGTATTTACTTAAAGTTTGTCGCGTTCGACATCGTAAGTGTAAAATGTTTCAATTCGAAATAATTTTTTTTATGTAAATACAAAATATGAAATTTTTTAATGTAGATCAGTGATGTTCACGTAGTACCACGCGTGGTGAGACTCGAAAACTTTATTCGAGAATCGAAACACGTACACGATCGAATGCACGAAATTCTCTCAATCAGTTGGCACGTAAACTTGAAGCTGAAAGGTTCGTACCACTTGATCGTGTGTTTTGCACTGCACGAAATGTCTGAGGCATATGAAAATGCATTATTTACAGAATTATAAATGGTCGACAGACGTGGAGAGCGCTGGCTGAAAGTAATGAAGATTTAATTCAAGAGAAACGGAAATATAATCACCTACGACAACGAGAGAGGTGCAAAAAACTCTTAGAAAATAAAATGTCATATGCATATCAAAGCCAATATGCGTCTTATCATGGTATAATAATACAAGGTAGCATTGACAGTTGCTTGGGAAATCATATACTGTCAAAAAATATACTCAAAAAGAGAGCGCTCACAATCCGCCATTGAAAACACAAGCAATGTTGAAAACGTTGAAGTGAAAAAAAACAACAACCACAGCAGCTGCTGATGTATTTCCACAAAAAGCTGTGTTTGACAGTTTATGTTTTCCTGTTGAAGAGAAAATAAGCAGTTGTCAATGCTACCATGTATTATTATACCATGCGTCTTATGAATGCAAACAAGCCTTGGCGAAAGCGGTTAAAAAAGTGGAGAAAACTATGCCAAAGGACTTGCACAAAAGGCTGAAAGTTCTTCTTTAAAGAAGTTCTAAGTTTTTCTCTATTAAAGATATTCTGTTAAGTTTTTAAATTTTGTTTTGTAAATAAATATATTGAATATATTAAAAATCATCTTCTTCTTGTAGAGCATAGGGCTGTACATCATATGCAGGTACAATGACACAAAAAATAAAAAAAAAAAAAAACATAAAATATATGATGGAACAAAATGTCGCATTCGACATGTCGCGTTCGACAGTGATTAAAATTTAATAAAAACTAAACTAATTTATATTTTTGAATCAAATGAAAAACGTTTTTAAGATACATCAATGCATAACATTAAAAAATTAGTCGCATTAAAATATTCCTTAAGGTTTCGCTGAAATTCAGTGTTTGAACTGTTTGCCATGAAAGCGACTTCTGTTTTTGTCGCATGCGAATGCCTTGAATTTTTGTAATTATCTCGAAAACGAATAACTGCCAAAAATCAACCTTAGCCCTAATTATAGTGCTAATCAAGAGCTATAAGTTAGGCCTTTTGTCAAAATAAAATAATGTTTTGGTATATGGGCAAATCCTGCGTTACGAACGCTACATTCGAACGCGTTTTCGGATTGAAATATAACAATTTTTTGGTCTTTCAAAAGACATACCTTCAAGTTATACACAGTGTTTAGTGGGATTTGAGTGTACTTTCGAATGTCATCAAAATATTTTTTTTAACAGGTATAAGTTGCGAAAAATTTGATCTCAAAGTATTGTTACGCACGCTACAAAAAATGGAAGTAGCTTTGAAGGTTGAGGTATATTTTTGTAATTTTTAGCAAATTTTGCACAATAAAGCAGAAAAATGAAATACTTAAAAGAGAGATGAATGTAAGAGAATTCTAAAATAACTTACTTGCAGCCAAAAAATGTTGTAGTTTTTTATCAATGGCCGTGAACCCAACGTTACGCACGCTACATTTTTTCCAGTAGTATATAAATAAAAACAATTGTATTTATTTTAACAAAACAATTCATATTCTTTTTTAATAACATTATTTAATTCATGTGTTATATTTATAAATTAATTTATTAATGTATATATGTTTATAAATAAATTTTATGTTTTGATGAATCTGCCGTTAGTGCTATTTCGAGCACATTTTCGTTAAGTGATGAAAAATAATGGTTGCTTTTAATGCCGGGAATGCTCTTAACGATAGCCCATCTCTCCGAAAGAAATCCAGTTGTATTTTTTATGTATGTACTGCTTACATATAAAATAAAAATACCATTTATATTCTTTTTTTCCAATTTAAAAAAATCATGGGCGTTATAAAGAACAATATTCTGAGCTTTCACCATTTGCCAAATTTTTCTCTTTACGACAGCTCCAATTCCGTCTACTGCACCCTTTCCGTGAGCAGTTGCAAAAAAATTCCACTCAAAGTGGGTCAAATCGAATTTTTCTTTAAAAAACGATATATTACTCAAAATGAATTCGTTTTTAAATTGACTTGCATAGCCATCAGAAAATAAAAATAACTTTGAAATAGCATTTTGTTTTTTAAGTTTGTTTACAATTACCTGAAGAAAGCAATAAACATCATATTTATTGTGTGACAGTTCATCGCTCGTAATAGCAAATGATCTTGTGCAATTGTGCAACCAGGCAACACAAGTAAATATGGTTACTTGGTAGTAACTGAAATGAGCTGATTGAATTTCATTTTGAGTGAGGAGCCTATAGTTTTCAGCAAAATCGACTTGCAGAACAGCTTCATCTTGTTTAATTGATATTTTTCGGTCTTGAAAATATTTTTGTTGTCCTTTTAACATAAGTGTGTAGTTTAAAAGAAGGTAACTGAGATTCCAATTCATTTATCAAATCAGTTATTGGTCCTTTCGTATGACTGAAGACCATGCGTTTATCAACGATTCTCCAATGCTTCCATTCAGTAAGCTCTTCGAGTTGATTAATATAAATTAAAGGGACCAAAGCGTCTTTAATGTCTTTAATGCACTTGTTGCATTCATTTCTCATACAAACTTCATTGGTTTCATCACAACACACTTCTTTTAAAAAATTGCCAAAGTTAGATGGGAACATACGAAAAATGCCAAACATAGCTTCCAATAAAAATGAAAAATTGGCGTGGTACTGGCAAACACACATGTTATGTGGAAGCTTACTAGATAATTCCACGTGTTTTGGTCGGTTGTTGTGAAATTTAGTACGTGAAATATTTGTTTCTGGAAACGTTGTTTTAAACAATTCATATGCTTCTCCATTTGTCATAACCATGAATCTTTTAGATATTGGAAGGTTATTTGATGTGGCGTCCGTGGCGTAGTTGGTTAAAGTGCGTGGCCGCTATGTCAAAGAACTTTGGAAACCCAGGTTCGAACCCCAGCAGCGACAGAAAATTATTTGAATTAAAATAATTTTTCTGTACGGCCGCCACCTCTCTGCAGACAATGGCAAACCTCAGAGAGTAATCAAAATGCCATGTAAAGCTTCTTGAGAACGAGAACTTTCCGTTCATCGCCGTTCGGAGTCGGCGTTAAGCATGTAGGTCCGGTTCTCGATCAATTGTGTACAAACTTAATAACACGCACAACACAATTGATCATAAGAAGCTTGGTCAAAGTCCTTTCAAGGGCTGAAATGGCCAGTTATTTATTTTATTTATTTAGGTTATTTGATTTTGATATAAGTGTGGACTTTCTTCCGGCAGTTTCCGTAGAGATGTCATTATTAGTGTAAAACTCATTAATCATTTTAACATTTTCGTCAACCGTATTTTTTGTTTGAGCTTCTTCTTCCTCTTTCAAGTATTTTTCTGCAAGCATTCTAAGAATTTCCTTTTTTTTTTAATGTCTTTTGGAAACGCTAATTCCACTTTTTTTAAGGCCTTGTAAAGTGTATTTTTGCACTTATATGCACCATCCAACGATATTATTCGTTGCTCTTGTTGATTTTGTTGCTTTATTTTCTTTCTATAACTTTCCATACGGTTTCGGTGGTCAGCCTTTAGTTTTTTTTATAACGAATCATCATTTTTAAGTTTTTCTTTAAGATTTTTTCGATAAATTTTCATTCTTTTCGCATTTTTTAAACGTTCTATTTGTTTTAAGTTTTCACTTGATTGTATGTATTTTTTTGCGATATTTTCGAATACGCTCTGCACCCGTCTTCATTTTTTCAACTGTTATTAATAAAAATTATACTGTAAGCAAACAATTTTGTGTGGTACCAATATGCCGATAATCTAAACTGACACTGAAAGATAATTGCAGATGATTCAAACGAAACCAAAGGCGAGACAACGTGAAATTTACCGTTTAAGAAAAGGAATCGCCAATCGGTACGAACCATTAGCGAGGCAATAGATATCCTCGGGTAGTGAGGGGGCAATACAATAAAAAAATTATTGTTATTCATCAATGTATTACAAAAAATCTATAGGTTTGTGGGCGGAGGGGCTAAAAAGTTTGTCAGCCCCCCAACATCCCCCTTGCTACGCCTATGGTAGCAACAAAGTAAATTTTATTATTTTAATTTTTGGGAGAACTCAAATCGTTACGCACGCTACAGAAATGAATATGCTGTAATTTTTTGGTTTTTAATTGTAGAATTTTAATTTTTTTTTCTTAAAAGCAGGATATTAATTTAAATTAAAATTATAGATGATTTGTAAAAAAAAATTTTTTCTACTCACAATATAAAAAAAACCTTATTTTCCGTAACGCACGCTACAACGCATTTACCTGTCATTTCATACCAAATTTTACTGTTCCCAAAAAAGTAAACAAAATTTTTTTTTTACAAAAATTAAAGAGGATTGAGTGAATAACAATATGGCTTTCGATTGGACCATCTATGTTAATACTAAAGCAATGATATCAATTTGTAAACAATTGCACTTTTTTTGCATAACATTAAAAGACCTGAGGTAGGGTAGGATTTTGTAATAATTTTTGTATTAATCATTATCGAAATAAATTTTTTTTTATAAATTTATAAAATTAGATATATATTCTAATGCTCCATTAAAAAAAAAATTAAGTTGGATTAAGTTCAAAAATTTTTAGCTGGTAGACTGTTTCTGGGATATGCCCATATGTTTTTTTTCACTTTGAATGCGTACGAATGTCGCATTCGACATTGGAGAAATGCCCATATGTCGTTCAAAAGTGCTTTACGAGTACTACATTTTCTCTTCAGAATATTTTTACTTCCAATGTTATATTTGCCTAGTAAACCTCGTTGGCCCGATTTACCCTGCTAAAATTGTTTTTTTTTTCTCATAAAATTAAAATCCTAAGAATTTGTTTACATTTTATTCAAAAAAAAATTATTCAATAACTTTAAGAACAAAGAAGTTATAATGGACCAAATATTTGGTACAATGCTTTTTTCATTATGTATGAATTGCTTTTTTTAATTCAAACAAAATTGAAAATTAACTGAATTATTTTTAAAAATTAAGTAGTTAATGAAATTAAAATAAAATATTTTTCTTAAAATGTTTTTCAAACAAAATTGCCCACGAATCGTGACAATATATTCAAGTTTCCCAAAAAAATAATTAATTAAAACTAAATAATATCGATCCTTGTTACCAGGGCATAAGTTGTCAATAAATTATATAACTCAATCTTTATAGTTGTTATGTGCTTTACATGGCAACTCTGTGGATCAGCAACTCGTAAGTCTCTCCTTTACTCAATAACTGATAATTATAATAAAACATTAAAATCTGTCATTGCTTCCATTTGTCAGAATGGAAAATGGAAGAATATTGAGAAAATGGAATAATGGAAGAATACTGATTACTCAACAATATTCTTCCTATCTCTGGCTCTGCGAGATTATTTAGCTTTTAAGATAACGATTGTAAGTTTAGTTAAAATTAAGAAGCTTCAGAATAAAGATGCTTTTTTTCAAAATCTCAATTATCAAGAACGATAATTTAACTTTTAATCCCAGTCCTAAAATTTGTCTTGTTGACATTTTCTGGATAGTTGGCACATCTACATAACATTTCCTTTGTTTGCTATATTTTTTTAAGTATTTGCTATATTTAAATGTGTAGGCTTTCTCCCTCAGCGACTCCCACAAGAAAAACCTTATCAAAATAATATAGATTTCAAAACACAATTTTTAAAAAATTTCATGTTGTTATTTCCGTTGTGTTCGTTATCTGTTATATTTAGCTATATTTCCTTCACAGTGTGTAACACTTTCATATCAGTTGTGGTCAAACTATGAGGCGTTATCGCAGAGCATTGAAATAGGGTTTATTTTGTAAAGGTTTAGAAATTCACATAATATTTAAAATAAACAAATCACACAATATTATCACAAACTCGCAAAAGTATGCGTACCCTCATCGGTTTTATGTATTTAATTGCGGAAATAATAAACCGCATGAATTTTGTTTTTTTTTTATTATTATTATTTCTAGTATGTTAACAAAAATGTAGGCTTGAAAAAAAACAATAAAGAACACTACATATTTCTAAAATAAAGGGTGTTTTTTTAGAGGTATAGAACTTCGAATTGAAATAAAACACAAGAAAATCGTTTAAATGTCCATCAATTTGGCTTTATTGGAAGGATAATTTTATGCCATTAATGTGTTAATATGATTTCGGGCATGTGGCCGCCGCGGCTGGCTCGAATAAAGCCAACTCTACAGGTCCAATTTTCAACCACTTTTTCGAGCATATGGGGCCGTATGTCGGCAATAACGCCACGAATGTTGGCCTCCAAGTCCCCTAACGTTTCTGGTTTGTTGGCGTAGACGAGCGACTTCACATATCCCCAAAGAAAATAATCCAATGGTGTCAAATCACACGATCTTGGTGGCCAATTGACAGGTCCATTCCGCGAAATTATGCGCTCATCGAATGTTTCCTTCAATAAATCGATTGTGACGTGCGCTGTGTGGCATGTAGCGCCGTCTTGTTGGAACCACAACTCATCCACATTCATGCCATCCAATTCGGGAACAAAATAGTCGGTTATCATGGCTCTATTGCTGTGCACGGTGGCGAATCGATTCATTCGGGTCCTCTTCAGCATTTTGCTCTACAGCGGCAATTGTTTCTTCGTTGCGCACTGTTCGACGTCTCTGCGGATGCGTATTATCACATAGAGTAAACGTAGTGCGAAAACGACCCATGGTTAACCGAATTAATTGCTCTGATGGACGACCATAAAATGGACGGAGCTTGCGGTAAACTTCGCGAACTAAACCATTATTTTCGAAATAAATTTGCACGATTTGCAAGCGTTGTTCTTTTGTCAACCTGTTCATGATGAAATGGCAAACCAAACTCAACATAAATGACATTAGAGTTGCCAGATTTGACCACAAAATGTCAGTTTTATCTCTATTCGAAAAACAAACCCCTAAAAAAAACACCCTATAATATTTTGATTTGAGAACGTTACGTCTTATCTCGAAAGTTACCAAAAGAGTTGATATGTGATTTTTCGTAATACAGCGGAGTTCCATGGAATTGATTGATACTCGCTGTGTGTAAGTGATTAATTACAAAAGATAAAATAAACAAAAGAATTCATTTCATCGGAACGAAGAGAGTGCTGTTAAAGCAAATAAACTAATTATAATAAAGGCGTTAGGACGAATGAGAAAAATAAATTATAACGTCATCAGGCCGCGGTGGTAGCAACTTATGCAACAAAAATAAAAATATTATTGCATGGAATTATTACGCGCTCAGTATAGGTGCCACGGTTAATTTCATTTTAAAACAGCAAAGTTTGACCTCATAACGAAAATGAAAAAATATACCCGCGAGGATAACCGCTTAATAAACCGGAAATGCAACGGAATGCAATCCAAAACCGTTGCATGGCATTTTAACTCAGTAATTAAGGGCACCACGGTAAATTTTATTGACGACAATAAAGTAAAATTCTCTGACCTCTTATAAAAATAAACAAAAAATTAATAGCATTCTAAGGCCGCTCAGGTAAAATGTAATTTTAATAAAAGGTAAAATAAAAAAATTTTAAAAAATTTTCAAGAACAACTCAAAAACGAAAAAAAAAAAACCAACTAAGGATATTTATGGCTAAGAATTAGAACAAGAATTAAGACAAAGATCGGAACAAGAATTGGGACATGGATTAGGACAAGGATTAGAACAGTGGGGCCCAAGAAATTTTAAGCGCGGGCCAATGCTTAAAAAAACAAAAAAAAAAACACAAACTGTTGCTCATCGTTGCGTTTGGCAAAAAATAAAAAAAAACAATTACATGAAAAATAGCTCAACACACAAGTAACGGGACAATCAGCTTCAGAATCGACATCATCGAGAAAAAAGTTCGCTAGACAATGTGCTGAACGCTGAACGAGTGCGGTTTGTGTTGTTGTTTTTTGCAGTCGTTTTTTTATTTTGGCTCTTCGCAAAGACAAAATTAAGACAGAAAAAATTTGTATGAAGGGCCACGCGGGCCACTACGTGGGCATGTTTGGATTAGAATAAGGTTTAGGAAAAGAAAAGGGCAAGGATAAGGAATAGAACAAGGTTTAGAAAAAGAATAGGAACAAGGTTTAGGATAAGGATTAGAATAAGGGTAAGAAAAGGATTAAGGCAGTGATTAGGACAAGGATTTGGAGCAGAATGGGGATAAGAATAAGGACTAGGATTCCGAAATGGATTAGAACAAGCGTAAGTTTAAGTATTATGAAGAAGATTAAGACGAGGATTGGAAGAAAGATGACAAAAAGTATTAGGACAAGGATTAGAACAAAAACAAAAACAAAAATATGGAATATTTTGAAAAGAATTTTAACTATGATAAGTACAAAAGATAAAACCAGGACTGGTACATAAATTAGGACAAGTATTGGATCAATTTTAAGTACAAAGATTCAAAAAAATGTAGACAAGGATAACGACAAAGATGAATACGAAGATTTGAACAAGGATAAGGATTAGGTATGAATAATGACAAGGCCCAGAATCAAGATAAAAATAACAATTAAGACACGGTTTAGGACAAGGATAAGGAAGAATAAGAATAGTAAGATTAGGAATTAGATTAACACCCTTATTCTGGCGTTGAAGTGACAGTGACAAAATTGTGACAAAGTGTGGGGAATGACTTGTCATATTCTTCTATTCTAGCAGATAAGTGACAGACCAAAAAATTAAATTTGTCATTGCCAGCTGTCATCACCTACGGAGCAGGTGACAAGCTAATTTTTGAAAAGCTTTTTTTTTAACTTTCAGTGTTTTATAAAATATTAATAACTATAATTGTTTAATTTTACGAAAAAATCATAAAAATAAATAAATCAAAAATGGCAGCAGAATTTATAATATATTCATCATTTCTTGCCGAAAAAAATAATAAAATCGAAAGGCGAAGGCTGCTGAAGCATTTGCGCGATACCACCAATCCCTTTTCTCTGCAGGAATCGGTGTTTAAGCAAACTTCCCGATGCCAAGAAGCCTTTGTTGTTGAATTAATTCAACAGCTTGAGCCCCAATATAGTCAAAGAACGGGTTTACCTTTTCATATTCACACATTTACACATGTCAATAAAGTCAAAAAGCTTTTCACCATCATGTGGGGAGTTTCAAAAACTTTCTCCGTGTCACCTTTGATGCAGAATAAAATAACAAGAATTAATAACAAGTGCATAATACGGTCGGTGACAAAATTTCAATGACAGTCTATTGTCACTTGAACGCCAGAATAGGGGTGTAAGATTAAGAATTAAAGTAAGATTAAGATATACAGGATTAAGATAATCAGGATTAAGAAAAAAATAAAGACAAGGCTTAAGACAAAGATAAGGAAAGAAATACAACAAGGATTAGGACAAGTTAGAACAAGAAATTTGGCAACAATTAAGAAAGTGATAAGTCCAAGAACAAGTTAAGGGACAGACATAAGTTGAGGGTCAGACATAAGGACGGGGACACGAATCAGGACGGGGATGAGAATACGTTCTCTCGTCAAATTACCTACAAGTGTGTCGATGGCAGCCTCTTTGATATTGAAATATATAAGTACATTTAATTTTGAAGTAAATTGCGCAATTGTATTTGTACGGAGTCCAGTCACCATTATTATTTATATATTTTTGGGCATATTCTAAACTTGGGCCTCTCAAAATTAGCTCCAAGATCCGCGCAAGTTGTTTTGTCTAAGCTATTTATCCACGCTTAAGTGTCTGCTTCGTTTATGCAAACACGCATTCTCTATTGGATTCAAATCAGGACTTTGAAACGACCAATTTAACATCTATTCGCCATATTCCTTTTTTCAATGCGTGCACTAGTTTCTCTGTTGTATTGGATCGATATCCTCTTGCAAAATCCAGCCGTAATTGTTTGGCCCAAACAGAGATTCGGCAAATTCAAATGGTCAATTTTTCAAAATGGACTTTTTGCAATAAATAAATTGAAAGTACACATCTCTAAATACAGCAAAAATTCCGTTTTCATCTCTATCTTCTTTAACTGATAAAACACCAATATGAGTGTTTTTATATTTTTTGATCAGCTACTGCAGGCTCAGCTAAAGAGTAATAATTTTAGTTGCGTCAAGGATATGAAAGAAAAACTGATACACCCTACCAAAAACTCTTCTATATGGAATACCTTCAGAGTGGAACTTGATTTTTGTAAATAATTCAATAATTTTTTCCTAAACAGTTTTTGGTCTCGCCTGAAAATTTAGGTTTTTTAAATTGTGACTGTTTTGTACATGGTTGAATTAATAATATTGTCTCGAGACCGATCGTACTCTCTTATCGCTACCCACAATTGTCAAAATCAATGACAAGCAACAACAAAAACTTCATCGGCAACCTTATTAATTCAACCATGGTTTTGTAAAATAAATAGCGGGCCATTTCAGCCCTTGAAAGGACTTTGACCTAGCTTCTTATGATCAATTGTGTTGTGCGTGTTATTAAGTTTGTACACAATTGACCGAGAACCGGACCTACAGGCTTAACGCCGACTCCGAACGGCGATGAACGAAATGTTCTTATTCTCAAGAAGCTTTATATGGCATTTTGATTACTCTCTGAGGTTTGCCATTGTCTGCAGATTGGTGGCGGCCGTACAGAAAAATTATTTTAATTCAAATAATTTTCTGTCGCTGCTGGGGTTCGAACCTGGGTCTCAAAAGTTCGTTGACAAAGCGGCCACGCACTTTAACCAACTACGCCATGGTCGCCACTGTACATGTTAATATTATATATTTTCCTACCCAATGAGATCTGGACCTACTAATGTTTAAGCCGACTTAAATGAAAGTATATTCTCATGTTCTCGAGATAATTCTCAAATTTAAGATAATAATAAAGGTAACAGGTTTAAGGACAAAGGAAAGAATACTGATAAGAATAACGACGAGGATAAATATACGTTTTTACATCGCAATGTACGGGTGTGTCTATTGGCACAGTCCACGACATATTTTGTCTAATATTTTTTTAATTTTTCTGGTCTCCGTATCAGTTGATTTCTTTTAAAAGAAATGGTGTTAGGAGTCCGATAACAGCAGAATTTGACACCAAAAACTTACTTAGCCTGCAGGTCGCAGATATCAGCTTATAGCCCAAACCAATGTCGACTACAGCCAGAGGCGGATCTAGGATTTGCCAGAGGGGGGACTAAGCTAACAGTTTTGTAGCCCAAGGGGAGGGCTGAAACGGCTTTTAGGGTTTTTTTCATTTTTTTCCTATATAAAAAAATTCTTCAAGGAGAAGAGAGGGGACTAAAGCCCTTTCAGTCCCTATGTAGAACCACCAATGACTACAGTAACAGCATTTGTCTTATTTACTCTTTCCCTTTTACGTAAAAAGGCCAAGTGTCGCTTAACTCGCGAGGTTACTACGTGATCGAGACTGGCCTAAGCACATTGCAAACGATAACAATATGAAATGATGTCGTTCAAAGAGATATGTAGTCTTCTTCGGCTTCTTAGTCAGAAAATGCCACTAAAATATAACCAAATCCTGAGAATATGATTGAATTTCAGACTTGCCGGCGTTCATATTAGAAATAGATCCAAATCAACGACAGCAACAATGAAGCCATGTCTACAACAATACGATAAGGCGGCCAATTATATGGAAAGTAAATGCGAGACACTCTTGATGATAGAGGATCTAAGTGTGGAGGATCTAAGTGTGAAGAGCGAAAAGGACGTTGTTGCACTTAAATTAGGGAACAAACAAGCGCAACTTACTGGAGTTTTTATTTATTTTTAAAATTATATTTTTCAGAAGAGTTGAATTTTTTTATTAAATCTTGTTTTTGTAGAAAATTATCATAATAATTTTCACAACTGCCTATATTAAATTTTACAATAAGCATTTGCAGCAACGTGTCTATTTTAAGTGAACATTTTTCCAATGTCCATAAGACTTTCATCAATGAAAATACTCGTAGGTGCATTCGTGCTGACAATCAAATAAGGTACTGGACGATGGCCAGGCAATTTGTGAATGGTATTCCAATGAAATTGGAGTTGGTTGAAAATACGGAAAATGCGGGACACATTAGACGTTTTGCAGGACTAATTTATTAAATATTGCAATGACGGATTACAACTGGTTATGCGGGGCAACGAATGTCTTCTCCATAGAAGCTGCATGTAAAAATTGTTTACACTTTTCATTATGATGCTGTTGTTGCCAATGTGTTAGGCTTTAAATCAAAAGAGAAAATTTTGTCACTTTGAGTTAATACAAGATAATAGTATAAGTCAACAAAAACTGAATTTTTTTAAACACTTTGAAATAAAGCGCTACCGGTTTCTTTTAGAAACAAACGATTAAGAGCAATGATAAAAATTGTTTTCCAAGAGAAAAGCTTTAAGCTGTAAAAAATAATAAAATTTAAGTGTCTTAGGTTCTTACCATGATTTCTGTACTGTAGGAAGCGCCTCACTTGAGAGCGATAATCAGGCATTTACACTGCGATTAACATTTTGAAAATTACGGAGCTAAATTTCCAAGTAATACATTATTTATTAAAAACATTAAAAAAAAAATTTTTTTAATCACATGAATTTCCCGGCAAGTAATAACCACTTATTTAATAAATATTTTTAATCAACCTTCTCAGGCTGGTGTAGAAAGGTTACTGAAACAATAAACCATTCAATACCGGACGTACCCAGTTTTCAACTTCAAATCAGGATTAACTCTAAAAAAAAAACAAACTAAATGACCACAAGACTCCATGTTGTTGATACGATATTAAAGACCTCTTTTACATTGCTCAAGAGTTGTCAACTCTTGTATCGGTCAACTAATCAGTCAACTCTTGCTTTTGTCGGTGAGCGAAGCGGACAACAAAGTTGAGGGTAAGTTGAAAACTGAATAGCAAAGAATTTACATAAATTCTCATGATATGAAATATACGAGCGCGGGAGTCACTACTAATAATGGAGTAACCACAATATCTTTCAAACCCATTTTCTTAAACTCGACTGGATCATATGCTACTGATGATAAAGGCATGACGTAGGGGCATAAGTATTTCAATGCTATGGAGAACATAGCTTATCTAATATGCTAACCGCATGTGTTCAACACCGAGACCAAGTCATCTGAGCAAATTATAGCTTGTTCGCTACCATCCGGTGGCATTGAAACAAACCGCAAAATAATCTATTCGAACAAATAACAAATTTATGTTAAGCTGTAAGTAATATTTTGATTTATCTGCATTATATGATGAAATACATGAATTTTACCTGATTTTGCACATTGATAAGCAGCTGGCTGCTAGTGTTTATCAACAGATTTAGAAAAATCAAAACGCCGAAATTAAGTGCGCTATATGTGCGTGACCAAGGATGCTTTGTTGGTTTTCTTCTTTTTGTGATTTTTGTTCTTTTTGTTGTTGCGTTTGGTCTATGCGTGTGGAGACACAATTTCCAAAACATTTTTTGGAAGTGTTCAAACTGTGTTTCCTTTTTTAATAACAACTTAATGAAAATTCCTGTCTGCAAACTACGTCAAAACGTCGCACACGTATTCCTTTTATTTTTTTTTTTTTTTTTTTTTTGCGTGCCTTGAATATTTAGGACTGCTCAGCAGTGACAGTGTTAAGGCAACATTTGCTTAAGAACAATTGTTATTATTGTTGTTCTCAGTGTATTTAAAAGATCCTAAATTCCTATGTTTTTGTTTTTGTCACTTTTTACTTTAACTTTGCACTTATATTTTAATTTCAATTTTTTAAAAACCAGTCGAAAGCACATTTTCCCGAAGAACACGCAAGTTTATCATCCGCCATATTGAAAACGACTGACAGCTCAAAAAATTTATCAAACTGTCAAATGTCAAATTTGCTGAAAAAAGAGAACACAGCTGTTCGAACATGAAATTTTCGAAGTACTCTTAGCGCGTTCGGTTTTCAATGGTACTCTTATATAGAGAAATTTAGCATGAAGTGCTACTGTGCGCAGAGAACGCCTGATTAATTCACTGAACACATTGACAACAACAGCCACATTACATCTGTCAAATTTTTTAACACCTTTTTCGTATGGAGATAACTTGGTCTAATGCCGCAATGTCGTGTCGTCGATATTAAAATATTCCTAATTCGGCAACTTGTAGTTGCTGTCGTCGCGAATGTGTTCAGTAGATAACGCTGAAGTTACACGTTCAAGATTTTGCTTTCAAGTTAATCACACCTACTGCTTGTCAAAATAAATTTTAATTGCCAGCTATGACCTGGGCTGCATGCAATTTGAGAGTCAATATTTTTTAGACATGCCGTCATTGTAGAAATAAATAGACGAAGGGACTTTATTTTTTTTTTAAATCTTCCACAGACTTAGTCATATTCAGCAGAAATTGTTTCATTAGCTTTTGTTTTTCAATTATTCCGCCAATATGCCGAAAGATTCAAATTTTATTAAACTTCATGCGTTCCGTAAAGGTCTACGAATAGCAACACATTATTATTTGCGATATTTGAAATACGGGAATTTATTTACAAGAATTGTGATTAACTGCTTAAATTTACCGAAAAATCGCTACAAGGCTTGGAAAGTAACTTTTAAATCTAGCTGGGGGTCAATTTCAAAAGTGTGAGTTTGGTAGTAAAATAGCGTCAGTGAATTGTAACCTGAAAGCCAGAACTTGGTCGTGAACCCAGATGTTTAAAATATTTTTAATTATTTTAATTATTTTAGACAATATTTGCGATCAAATGAGAGCAAATGATTTAAAAAAATGCTTTATGATGAGCTTAAAGTACGTATCAGCCATTTTTAAAAATTCTCTCACTTTAAGCAAACATTTTTGGACATTTTGTATGTTTTTGATACATTTTGAAAAAATTTGATATATTTTTGACAAAACTTGTGCTAAGATGACAAAAAAATTTTTTTAATGCTTTATCGAGGGTTTATTGAAAGTTTCAACCATTTTTAAAATTTTCTCATTTATGAAGCATTTAACCCTGGATAACCAACCATATTTTTAAGGTAGTATATTAAATACGTTTAAAATCGAAAAATAAATAACTGGCCATTTCAGCCCTTGAAAGGACTTTGACCTAGCTTCTTAGGATCAATTGTGTCGTGGATCAATTGGACCTACAGGCTTTACGCCGCCTCCGAACGGCGATGAACGAAATGTTAGGTGCGTTTTTTTGGCATCGCTATATACGCTTAACAATATTTTCTCATACAAAAAATGCTTAGCTAAGACAGGATAATTATAGCCGCTTAGCTCATAGTCGCCGATAGAAACACTATTGCCAGATCAAGAAAATGATAGTCTACGTAATTTATTGGCATCACTTTTTGAAAAACAACCAAGTTTATGTCACATAAAATAAAAAAAAAATAATAAAAAATAAAAAACAATAAAATTAATAATGTTCAATATATGACAGTAACACGCAATGCTGCCAAGTTCTGAAGAAAAAAGTTAAGCGAAATATTAAGCGCCGATGAGCGTTTTTTTGGACAAGCGCATATAGCGATGCCAAAAAAACACACCTGTTCTTATTCTCAAGAAGCTTTACATGGCATTTTGATTACTCTCTGAGGTTTGCCATTGTCTGCAGAGAGGTGGCGGCCGTACAGAAAAATTATTTTAATTCAAATAATTTTCTGTCGGTGCTGGGGTTCGAACCCGGTTTTCCAGGTTCGTTGACATAGCAGCCACGCATTTTAACCAACTACGCCACGGACGCCACCTTAAATACGTTTAAAGCTGTTAAAAATACAAAAAAACCATAGAAAATTTCACTAGAAATAAAAAAACGTAAATATTGGTATTTGATTTTTATTTAATTGTTGACATATTTCGATAATCTACTTAATTTTTGATAGAAACAAGATAACAATCTTAGTCGACGCGACTGACATTGGTTATCCAGGGTTAAAAGAGATTAAAGGTTACGTTAACTTGGGTCACATGTGGTACTATAATAAAAAAATGTACACACATGTCAGAAATGAGATAAAACGAAGAATACCTCTTGCCAACATGTGTTACTTTGGGCTGGGTAGGCAATTGAGAAGCAGAGCCCTCTCTTGACGAACAAAACTCACGCTCTATAACTCACTAATCATGCCCGTCCTATTATATGCAGCACAAACCTGTACCTTGAGCAGGTCTGATAAAAACACTTTGGGAGCCTTCGAGAGGAAGATCCTTCGTAAGATCTTCGGTCCAATAGTAGCTTATTACTAAAAAATCGTAGATATTGGTAATTTTATAATTTCAGTTAATTAGAAATTAGAAAAAAATGTAGAAAGGTTAAAGAGTAGGACTGTGGACTTGCCAGGACTTGACCCCGGGACCCCTAGGTTGGGGTCATTTTTTACGCCTAACTATTAATTTTAAAAACATCTTTTCTTCCTGCAAGGTGATGAATATAGATTTCAGAAATGAAAAAAAAATTTCCAAATAAAAATAAAGAATATATATATTCAATTGCACAATTTTTTCCAGTTTTACATTTATTGGTTATTAATCATTAAAATAAAATTTTTTGATTCATGCAAATTAATAAATTCAGTTGAACGTATAAGATATTTATTGTTTTCTGGCAGTTCTTTTATGTCTTAGTGGGGACACCAACCGTTGACTGTCACCTTATTTAGTTATGTTCGAATTCGAAGTCTCTACGTGTCCGTGACAGCTGCTAGCACCGAATGTTTTTATTCCAGCGAAATTGTTGTCGCCAAAAGCGAAAAGTTTTAAAAAAATCTATTAATTAAGCTACAGTTATTGATAAAAATCATTAAAGTAACGAGAAAATTAATAAATTAAAAGATGTTAACACTTCGAGAGCGCCAAATAAGTAAGTGAGAATGGAGCTACAACTTAAATGGGCCAAACTTGTTCGTTTGCACTTCGGAGCGATGACGATGGCAAAGCAAATTTTTTAATAAAAATTAAGTTGATGAAAAACTTCTGATTTCTTGACAGATGCCATCAAGCAGATGCTGCATTTGAACCTGCAGCAACCTAAGGCGCTGGCAGCAGAACCTGTGTGGAAGATACTCATCTATGATCGTGTTGGACAAGATATCATCTCGCCAATTATATCGATCAAAGAGTTGCGTGAACTGGGCGTGACATTGCATGTGTAAGTTTTGATGGGACAAACTCCAATGTTTTAAGCAAACTTATTGGTATCGTCATCACTGCTGATTTTAATTTTTTTTATTCGAACAGACAACTTCATTCCGACCGCGATTCCATACCCGACGTGCCAGCCATCTATTTCTGCATGCCCACCGATGAGAATCTCGATCGCATTCAACAGGATTTCCAGAACGGCTTATATGACGTTTATCACTTAAATTTTCTGGCGCCCATAACGCGCCAGAAGATCGAAGACCTTGCCGCCGCAGCGCTGCAAGCTGGCTGCGTTGCAAATATTCATCGCGTTTACGATCAATACGTCAACTTTATCAGTCTGGAGGATGACTTTTTCATACTGAAGCATCAACAGAGCGAACAGCTGTCGTACTATTCCATCAATCGTGCCAATACGCGCGATGATGAGATGGAAGCGTTAATGGACTCAATTGTGGACTCACTATTTGCGCTCTTTGTTACTCTCGGCAATGTGCCGATTATACGTTGTCCACGCAATAGCGCCGCCGAAATGGTTGCTCGCAAGCTGGAGAAGAAGTTGCGCGAGAATCTTTGGGATGCACGCTCAAATTTATTCCACATGGACGCCACTCAGGCAGGTGGGGGCGTATTCAGTTTTCAGCGTCCAGTCTTGTTGCTTTTGGATCGTAACTTGGACTTGGCAACACCGTTGCATCACACGTGGTCCTATCAGGCTTTGGTGCACGATGTGCTGGACTTAGGCCTGAATCTGGTGCATGTGGAGGACGATTCGGTACCAAGCACAGGTAGGATTTTTAATCCCTATTTTTTAATATGATTCAACTTACTCCTCATTCTTCTAGGTACTCGAAAAAAGACCAAAGCCTGCGATCTTGATCGCAACGATCGATTCTGGGTGACACACAAGGGCAGCCCGTTTCCAACAGTTGCTGAGGCAATTCAAGAAGAACTGGAATCCTATCGCAATTCCGAGGAGGAAATAAAACGTCTCAAAACATCTATGGGCATTGATGGCGAGAATGAAGTGGCTTTTTCCATGGTTAACGATACTACCACACGTCTGACCAATGCCGTTAATTCACTACCCCAGTTGATGGAAAAGAAACGCCTCATCGATATGCACACCAAGATTGCCACTGCTATACTGAATTTTATTAAAGCGCGTCGCTTAGATTCTTACTTTGAGTTAGAAGAGAAAATTATGTCCAAGCAAACATTAGATCGACCACTGTTGGAATTGTTGAAAGATCCAGAATTCGGACTGCCTGAAGACAAGCTGAGGCTCTACATTATCTATTATATATGCTCGCAAAATGTGCCTGAATTCGAGTATGAGCGTATGAAAGAAGCTCTGCAAGAGGCTGGCTGTGATTTATCGCCACTCGTTTATGTTCAGCGCTGGAAATCAATCATTAATCGTACTCCATCCATGAATCAGGCTGCTCAATACGAAGGTGGTGGCACGAAGACTGTCTCCATGTTCTCAAAGCTGGTATCGCAGGGCTCGTCGTTTGTCATGGAGGGTGTCAAGAATTTGGTCGTCAAGAGACATGTAAGTAGAAAGATTCTGCTACAAAAGAAATTGTCTTTTAAATATTAGAGTAATTTTGAACCGTTATTTTAAATATCTGTTTTAACTGTTTGTTCTTAATATCTACACTTTTGACATGAAAATCAAGATTCACTTCTAAAGCAGTGATTATCATGAATTGCATAGATCAGATCATTCTTCCGTGGATCTTTGCAAGCCCATCAAAGGACTCGAAAAGGAACATTCCACGGTGACGGGTGTTACATTTGCACGCCTTAAAATATCAATATTTTAGCATACATAAAAGTATTTAAAATTTTTGCAGTCATAAAAAATTGCTTTTATGCTTGTCTATCCATACGTGGAAAAAAATCTTTCAAAATCATGGTCAATGTTTGTGTAATTTTTATAAAAGTACCTGTGACGGGTGTTACGAGTACTCATTGAAAAATCAGACTTCACTTTGAATGTTTGCGAAATTCAGCCAAACTAGTATTGTTAAAAAAACCATTTTAATTTCGGTCAATTAAATAATCCATGACGATTAACCCTGTATTAAAACAAAAAAATTAAAAATACGTTTTGGAGGTTTTTATTACAATTTTAATGTGTGACGGGTGTTACACAGATTGTGACGGGTGTTACAGTAGAAAAATAAAGACAAATTTAAAACTAATCAAATTAAAAGAGACAATCACAGGATATGGTATCTTCAAATACTGCAATATTATGTTGTTTGGAATATGCTGCTGTTCCGTATGCAATTTTATTTCCCACAAGTGCATAAACTAATGACTTTTTGTATTTACGAAATTGGTTTTAAAGTTTCCCACCTCTTTAGAAAAACTTCCTTTATTTTATTGACGTCTGTGCTTTAGGTCCTTGGCGAGGCAATCGAAGCAATCGAATATATTATTTAAATTTACTTTTTGAATTTTCGTGACACACCATAATCTGCGCTTCGCTGTTGCGCCGATACCATCGATGGGACCTTTTCTAGTGCCCGTTGCGAAGAATATCTAATCAATGAAGTTATAGAGTAGTTCTCGGTATACTTGGTACAACTTGGAATATAGCTGTAGTGTATGTAGTTGTTTCTTTTTTGTGTTGCAAATCTTTGCTTGTTGAGAATTAAAGAAACAGTGAAACTTGAACTTTTTGTATCACAACAGTCTATTTTGGACGACCTTTAGAAATTCGTCCTGTAGCGAAGTGCGACCATGATTACATTAAAAAAACCAGCAAAACATTGTGTCTCGAGATGGGGCTTCAACAAAATCGAATTCTATCGGAACACTGCTATTGGTTCAATCCACATCGAAAGTCATAGAAAATCATCGCACGAAAATGTTAACCATTTAATTCCATTTTTTTACCAACATAAAGGTTCTGTAAAGTATCTGTAAACAACACAAAAAGCACTCGTATGACAAAACTTTCTGAGTACGTTCAACATTAAAAATATTGAACTTTACTATGACAATGTCAAATTTGATATATTCGCATTAGTGTTGGCATACTTCAAGACTTAAAAGTCAACCCTCGTAACATTAATATGTGTAGGGTATGAAAGAACAACAGACCTATTCAAATATATACAAATCTTACCTAACTATCGAGGTGTAATAATTAAGAAAAATAAATTTGCGACGGGTGTTACACAATTTTATCGTGTTAAATTGGCGCTCTGCAAAAACAATGAGAAAAAATAATATTAGAAATTAATAAGCTGCATGCATTGCCTTACTTTTGTAAAGTTACACCTAAATTGGATTACAACTTTTGTATTGACATAACTATTTGTTGTTTTTTGTGACGGGTGTTACAAATAACCTAGCAAGTTTAAATAATCTAAAATATTGCTTCCGCTAATTTACTTAATTTGAATTACAACAATTAGCTGTTACCTTCGTCAATTTTTATTTCATATTCCACTTTAATATTTTTACTGACAACTAATTGACGCATAGAACGGTGCTTACAGTGCTGCTCTATTTAAAAAGTGAAAAATATTTTTCGTTATAAAGCTTAACTTTAAAGTGAAAAATATCTAAGATTACCATTTATTTTTAATTTTTTAAAATATGACACTTAACTAAGACTAAATTTCTACCATAAATAATAGGTTTTAATCTGATATCTTACAATATAAAATGTTTGCCTTGGTAGCGATTATCTTGGAATGCTCCAAAATCTCTTAAAGGAAAAAAAAAAATATCGAATAAGGTTATTTTCAAACATTTGATAACGATAAAAATCCCTTTCGAAGGTGATATAAATGATAGAAGTTAAAAAATGGTGCAAACCATGATACAATTACAAGGTAGGAACATTTTAAAAAGACTGCTCAAATGTGAAATTTTGTAAAAACAAAGCTGTAAAAGCCACAAACGTCAAACGAAAACAGCAACAACAAAAATTAGAAAAATTTAAAATTACCATCTGATTTTGACAACCAGCGCACCCTGCTCTCCAATATGAGCCTACCATGTAATTGTATCATGGTTCAAACCTCCTTTAACATTTGATATATCAATTTATTATTTTTTTGTTTTCATCTGAGCACAAATATTGTCAAAAATATTAAATACCCAGCAGAAAAGTGGACCAAATTTGAAATAGTTCTGAATTAGTTCCAAAAAGGACCAGTACTAGTTCCACTACAATACCCTTTAACATTGGACGAACTGACGCTTTTTGCGGGTTGATGTCATAGAAAAAGGCAATTGTCCCCACAAACACTTCGTTTTCCCCACATTTGAACTAGTTACATTAGGAACGTTTCTAAACTGGTTACTTTCGCAGTAGCCTGAAAGTGGTTCTTTTTTTAACTAGTTTAAAAGTGAACATTTTAAAAGTGAATATTTTAAAAGTGTAAACATTTAGTGTACTGGAGCAAAGGTCCTTACGACCTGATTTATACGACCTTTTCCATACACAATCCAGAAAAAATTTTGCTTATTAATGTCTATAAATATTTTTTTTTATTTTTTCTTGTGGGCAACAAATTTAAAAAAATAGCCAGAATGCAATAGTTTTTTTTTATGCAATGCTTTTGAAAACAAAAGCAAAGTGAACTGTTCTACACTGAACGGCTTTTGTACATTTTCAGAGCTACTTCGAACTGCGCTAGAAATTAACTAGTTCACTTTTTCAATTGACTCCAATATAACTACTGGGTAACTACTCGAAAATGTTTCAGAGTCAAACACAATGTTATACGCATAGTTGAATAAATAAGGTTGTCTCGTGGCTGATCGTACTCTCTTTTCAGTACCCATAATTGTCAAAATCAATGAAAAACAACAACAACAACTTCAACGGCTTTTCATGTTATTAATTTTCGTTTTCAGATTTTGTATGAGATGTCAACTTCGATTTGACATTTATGGGAACTCGCTCTCACCCATGCGACAACCTTATTTATTCAACCATGGTTATACGTATGTTGCTACATATATTTCGGGAATAAAACCTCGTAAAATATATGAGGTTATATACATATGTATATATCAATCAATAAAAAATTTTCAAAAATATTTGCAAACCAGAGATCTGCATGAATGGATTCATTTGCTTTTTCAAGTTCCTTTAATTTTTCAACTCCCTGCAAGTCGAGGCAGGCAAACAACAAGTTTGAGCGAATCATAGGCAGCAAAAATCAAGTTGCCAAATGTAGAAAACCATGATACAATTATACAAGGTAGGAGTGACAACTTGATTTTTTCTCACCAGTACCTTGTACCGACTGTCATTTGCCTGTATATTTTGTTTTCTATTTTCTTTTCTTCTTTTTTCGTTCTCTTTTTTCGTTATATTATTTTTGACAGTTGGCGCAAGACGAAAGAGCTGTCACTCCTACCTTGTATAATTGTATCATGTAGAAAACTTGAAATGTAGAAACTTGAAATGTAGTAAAAAAGCAATTATTTTGCCTACAAATCGTTTAGTTTCAAGTCTGTTTACGAAGTTCGTGGAATTAATTTCGTGTCGTCAGGGCCAACTTCATTTCTCGAGTTGAGAAAACAGTTTAACTTTAAAGCATGGGATTGAAGTATGTTTGTTTGTTTTTTTTTTTATTGTTTTTTTATTACTACACATGAACAGGGGAGCTTTAAGGAAGGGCCAGAGAGGATTGATATATTGATATGCATGACCGGCCCCCATTACTTTTGCAAAAGGAACATTTTTGCCTTTGACACCTATTCTCTCCGACCACTCCGTAGGGGGGCTCCCATATAAATTTTATGAAGTTTGTATATTTTTTCCACACACCTGAACAGATGACCTTTAAGGGAGTGCCGAAGAGGGTTAATATGTATCACTGACCCCCATTACTTTTACAAAACACCTATTCTCTCCGACCACTTTTTACGGGGGCTCCCATACAAAAACGTAAAAGGGGTTTGTCAATTTTGTCACTTTGTATAGAAAAGTATAAGTAGACGCCTAAGATGTCAGTGGCTTTCTACGGCAGCGCAGTCGCATAGACTTGAAAACAGACTTGAAAAGTAGTAAGCTTGATTTTTTCTACCAACTAATGTAGGGTAGGAACAAAATTGAATCAAGTCTGACTTATGATTTGTTTTCCAGAAGCAAAACGTAGAAATATTTCTAAATTAGGGTAGAAATATATCAACTTTCTACAAGTCAAGTCAAAACTTGATTTTGTTCAAGTTACTTGATTTTCAATTGACTTGTTGCAGATCTATGTTGCAAACTAAACGATTAGTTTATAATTTTATTAGTTTGCTTATCACTTTTCCTTAGTCAATAAATTTTTACTCAAAACCGTGCATTTTTTAATATTTTTATCTAAATATTTTAATATCTTTCGAAATAAATTAAATGAAATCCTAGTTTGAGGTTTAAACTAAAAAAATTAAGTAGTAAAATAAAAAAATAAATAAATACTGAAATAAAAAAAAAAACAACACAAATTTAAAATAAAATAAATAAATGAGATTAAAGTAAGAAATAAAATAAATTTAAATAGTATAGTTAAATAGAAATAAAATAGTAAATACAGATTTAGTACAAAAATATAATAAAATCTATATAAAATAGAAAAATAAATTAAAATTAAAATCAAAAATAAAATTAAATTAAGACAATAAATATTTAATTCAAACAAATAATTTAAAATAAAATTAAATATAAATTTCAAATTTAAAACAAAATAATAAAATACTTAAATCAAATTAAAAAAAAACAATTAACTAAAAAATAAAAACAAACAAACTTAATTGAAATAAAATATGTATTTAAACTTAAGAATAAAAATCAAAATAGTAAGATTAAATAAAAAAGTTAAAAAGAATTAACAAAAAAATTTGCGATATCGAATAGCTTTAGAGGTCACACAGCCTGGAAAATCGGTATTCGACCTCAAATCGCACGTACCATTGTACTGGTTACATTTTATGGGCGTTAAAAGAGGGGTGTGGCACTTTTCAGGAGCCCAGATTTGCGGTATAACTTTCGAACCAAAAGCCACAAATCAATGGAACTCGGTAGGTACTTCCTATTTAGTCGTGTTCTTCGACTTGAAAAATTGAACGAGCATTAGGCAAGGCGGCGTGGCACCACCTATACAATTCAAAGTTTTTATATCGAATAGCTTTGGAAGTAAATACCGCAAAATGGAGTCACTATTTTGTGATTTCCTGCTGGTGGTGCGTATGGTGCCGCATGAATTCGGTTACGTTTGCTCATGAATGAAGAAAGAAAAAAATGTTTTCAATAAAAATAATAAAAAAAAAAAAATAATTTTTAAATGGTCGAATTTCGACCAAAGGCGATGCTAGTAATAATAAAAGTACAAAAATAAAACTAAGATGATTTTAAATGGATTCCGTGAATATATCTATATATCTATTATACAGCCATTGAAAAATACTTAAGAACGACGCCTTATTCAGCATATATGCAGAACATTTAAATACAGTACAATTATAACGGATTTTTTTTGCTTTTCTTTGTTTGCTATTCTCTTTTTTGTTGTATTCGAGTGTATTTTAATTTTGTTATATTGATGTTTGCATTCAAATTTTTCATTTCGGTAAAGTGCTAATTTTTTCAGTGGCAAAATACTTAAGAACGATTTCGATTTCACCGAAAATTGTATAATAATCGTTTTAAAGATAACATTGAGTGGTGAGTTTGAATAGATTCTGTTTTTCTAGAGATGTTTTAAGTAAAGATTTTTTAGTAACGGTAATAAAATAATGGCTAAGGCAACAAATTGCTCACCATCTACACGCAAAGCCATCGTTGAGTTGCAAAAGTCCGGAGTGTCTTATGGTGAAATTGCGAAGCAATTAAATTGTTCTAAAACAATGGTCTTCAATGCTCTTAAACATTACCGACAATACAAAACCACAGAAAACGTTTTAAGAAGAAAAAAAGCCCGGAAAACCTCTGTTCATACGGATAGAATGATAGTTCGGTTGTCAAAAATGGATCCGAGAAGGAGCGCTGCTGCTATTCATCGCAAAATTTCTGCTGTGATTGAAAGACCAATATCGAAAAGAACTGTTGCACTTCGATTGGCAGAGGCTGGGCTCCATGGTCGTTTGGCTCGCAAGAAACCATTGGTCACAGCAGTGCAACGCAAGCGCAGAGTTGAATTTGCTCAAATGCACGTCTCATGGACTCCAAATCAGTGGCGCTATGTTCTTTTTAGCGATGAAACAAAAATAAATAGAGTTGGGCCAGATGGCAGAAAGTATGTCCGGCGGCCAAAAAATGCCGCCTTTGACCCAAAATACGTTTCACCGGTACTAAAGCATGGCGGAGGCTCAATCATGATTTGGGGATGCTTTTCATGGAACGGAGTTGGGCCGATACATAGAATTGAAGGTACCATGGATGCAGTCAAGTATGTTGAAATCTTGCAGAACGTAATGTTGCCATGGGCCGAAGAAAATTTACCGGTCATTTGGAAGTTTCAACAAGATAATGACCCAAAATACACTTCACGTGTTGCGAAAAAGTTTTTTGAGGACAACTCTATAAATGTTATTGATTGGGCATCATCTAGCGCGGACCTTAATCCAATCGAGCATCTGTGGAATGATGTCAAGAACCCGCTCAGTATGCAGAACATAACGAATTTGGACCAATTATTCGCTAGAGCTAAAGCTGCTTGGGAGTCCATTCCTATTGAACGATGTAGGACCTTAATTGAATCGATGCAACGGCGTTGCGCAGCTGTTATAAAGCAAAAAGGCTTTTCTACAAAATATTGATTCGAAACAATAATTTTTTTAAACATTCCTTTATTAATTTTTAATACTTTTCTGTAACTTTTTAAGTCGTTCCTAAGTATTTTTCTAATGCAATTTTACCATTATTTTTAATTTTTGGAATAAAAGTGAAGTAAACTTATATTTTTTTCCCCCAAAGTACTGATAATTTTAAAATAATTGATATTTATGAATAAAACTTTTATTTATAAAAAATCAACATGATTTAATGAAATAAAGCAACTAACTGTGAAAGTAAGGCAGCGTTCTTAAGTATTTTTCAATGGCTGTATATCTATTAAAATAAAAAAAAAATAAAGTTAATAAGAGAATAAAAAATTAATTCAAAAACAAGAAAAATTACAGAAATTTTAATTATAAAAATAAAAAAATATATATTTTATTATAAAAAAATATTTCATATTTTTAATAAAAATACAAAAACATTTTAATAACACGCGACAAACAGTTTGATTAGAAAAATAAAAAGTGACCAAAACATTATAAATTTGAAAATGTAGTACTTTCACACAAAATTATAATTCGCTATATTTTTTAATTTATGGAGATACAGTTCATGCAGCGGCGTAGATAGGGGGAATTTAGGGGACAATTCCCCCCTTCGATAGAATTTTTTACACTGGTTCACAAAATATTCCAAGTGAAGTGAAGATGGTAGAAGAAATATATTGTGTGGGCTACGCCTTAAAATTATAAATTTCATCTTCTGGCAAAATTTGAAGACTTGCTGTTTAATATTTCTATACAATACAAATGGTTGGTTGCATATTTCTGGCTTTATTGCTTGCATATTTGCATTCCTTGTGTATTGTTTGCTAAAGGTGGTGGACAAGGGTCTCAACCATTGCAAGCACTTATCAGAATAAAGTTCAGCACACTGGCGATTCATCGAGAAATAGTTATATCGACTGAAGAAATCCTTGAATAAGGCCGTGTGCTATTCGGAAACTTTTCACTCGGATGATGAAATTTTGACAGTCTGAAAGAGAATATTTGGCACTTGTGAGGTGAATATCATGGTATAATAATACAAGGTAGCATTGACAGTTGCTTGGGAAATCATATACTGTCAAAAAATATACTCAAAAAGAGAGCGCTCACAATCCGCCATTGAAAACACAAGCAATGTTGAAAACGTTGAAGTGAAAAAAAAACAACAACCACAGCAGCTGCTGATGTATTTCCACAAAAAGCTGTTTTTGACAGTTTATGTTTTCCTGTTGAAGAGAAAATAAGCAGTTGTCAATGCTACCATGTATTATTATACCATGGTGAATATGATTGTCAAAAATTCATGTAGCCCCAGGGGCTAGTATAATTTTTGACAATCGGAAAGAGAATTTTTGACACAAGCAAAAATGAAAAAAAAACACTTGTGAGTTTGTGAGTCGTAAAGCAGTTAAAAATTTTGTGTTTCCGACAGCAAAGCAACCAGAATCCCTAATTTTCAATATATATCAACAATTTCGCAAATTAAATTAAATTCTTGTGCTAATGCACTACCAGAATCTAAAACGTCAATATTTCTAGTTGTCAAAATTTCATCGTCCTTTTGGCACAGCAAAAATTACAATTTTATTTCAACAGACAGAAATTGTATTCAACTCAGTAAATTCTCTCCTACCACGAGTGAAAAGTTTGCGAATAGCACACGGCCTAAGCAAACAATCCAAGCCAGCGGAATTTTTCGCTTTAAATACTTTAACAAAAAATATAAAAATAAAAGTTTAACTTTTTTCGATTTTTACAAATTTTTTTTTATGTAAGTTTGTCACGAAAATAAATTTCATTCCCTCCCATTACAAAAAGCTACCTACGGCACTGAGTTCATGTTTTCAATTTTTGAGAGCATCAAATACTTTTTTCATTTCTTTATAAGTTTAATTTTTTTATAAAAAGTGACCAGATGTAGATAAAAATGACCAAGCGACCAAGTGAAACAAAAATGACCAAATTTGGACACAAATGAACAAAGTGGCAACCGTGGTGTATGTGCGCTTATTAGGTCTGTTTCCGTACACGTTTCAAGTAAAGTTCAAGTTATAGAGAGTAATTTGATTATCTGTCAAAATGAAAAAAATTTGTCAAAAAGTACGGAGACGACTACAAATAAGTTTCAAGCACAACAGCTGTTTTTTGACAAAATAAATTAAATAAAAATTTAATTTGCTGGTTGGTCTATTTAAAAGAATGGAAAATTCAAAGAAACTTCAACTTTTTCAACATTGTTTTTGTTTTCAATAGCCGATTGTGAGCGCTCTCTTTTTGAGTATATTTTTTGACAGGAGATGGTTTACCAAGCAACTGTCAATGCTACCTTGCAGAAGCGGAACCAAAGGGGGGTTTGGGGTTTAACCCCCCCCCCCCCCCCCCCCCCAATTTTTGTCACAAAAAGAAAAACAAGATAAGTAACAACATTTTTTTATCAAAAGCGCGAAAAAACCCAAATTTAAATTTCAAATCGATTGCGGTTGAAGCATTACACTTCGCGACAGACATTTTGGTGCCGGAGATTTTTCAGCTGATTATAGACAAATTGGGTTTCCTGTTTTTAGATATAGACTCCGTTTTTCTTCATCAGCTCGAGTTTTTGAGCTATAGGCAAAAACATGAAAATCAGTTCTTTTTCTGATAATTTTGCTATATCTATTACACTGATTTACCGATTTGTATTACGATGATGAATTTCAATGAAGAAATACTATAAAATACCTTTCAATTTTTGCACATAAAATTACATTTATCACAAGCCTGAGTGACAGATTTTTAAAACATAGAGACATTCTAATTGGATTTCAATCACTTTTTCCTGATGCAAAAAAAAATCGCTAAATGTTGAAGCTCTAGGCGCTTTTGAAAAACTAATCGCATTTTATAAAGATGATTTGGAAGGAGATGTTGATGACCTTAAAAATAAGCTGAATGTTTGGTATAAAATAAGTAATAAAAAAGATTATGATGGCAAAAACACAGTTTTTCAAGTCATACAACAGTCCAGTAAGGATATTGTAAACGCTGCAAAAGAACTCTTTAGGAATCTAGTGCTTTCAATCTCAGATAAGTTGAGATTGAAAACAGTTTTGAAATAGGAAAGAAATAAGGTCGTGAGATGGTGGAAAAAAAATATGTATGCTTTTATTTGTTCTTACCAGTTTGGGAGTTTATAATAAAGTGAACTTAAATCTAGAAAGTTAACAACAAGGTAGCTTAAATATAGTTTAATATAACGAGAGAAAGAAATAGAATAAAGTAAAAGAATTTTTAGGAAAGCGTGAAGCGCCACCTGATGGCACGTAATATTTCTGGTATAAACAGATATATTTCCAAATATATATAATTTACTTATTATCCTTGCAACTCTTCCAGTAACTTCATGTGAAAATGCACGAACATTTTCAGTACTTCGCCGACTCAAAACCTATTTAACCGTAGTCCTACGTTGGTATAGAAAACTAAAATTTTTTTTTTAATATTTAAATATTTCCAAAACCATTTAGCTTAAGGACCCAAGCATACATGACTTTTATTTTATGCTGAATCTCTATTATAATAGTTTTCTATATATTTAAAAACTTCAATTTCTCATGTTGAGGTGTAGATTTATACACCATGCACGTTGAAGCAAGATACTCATATATTTTGTTTCTATTATAATGTTTGTTTTTGAGAAAAATAACTCTTCATATAATGCTGAAGCTGGAACATCTCAAAAACGGCGTAATACAAGCCTTCCAGACCAAGTAAAGAAAAGAGGCAGATGCTTCTTTTGCGTTGATGAAAAAAAACCAGAAGGCAAAATACAATCATTAGTTGGCCTGCTGTCTCTGCCAAAAAACTATTTGTAAGGCATATAATAACCGAAATGTGTGCACGGATTGCATTTTAAATAAATAAATGTATTTATTTATATATCATACGTCATTTTTTTCATTTCAAAGGTATATGTTTTTAATAAAATCCGCACAAAGTAAATATATGGATGTAGAAATCTACACCACAACGTAGAATTCTGAATTTTTTCTCAACGTAGGACTAGGGCTAAGAAGCACGATGTTGCAAGATAGACTAGACGGCCTCACATTGCTTTATCTGTACAGAGAAATGACACCAACACTGGATATTACTTTAGATAAACTCCCTGAAAGTAAGCGTAAACTGGATTTAAAAATATAAGTACGTTTCTTGTACTATTCCTAATCACCTTAATCCTGTAACTAAAGTCTTTTTAATGTAAAAATAATAAATACAATTTTTTTTATTCTAATAATGGTGTGATTCGGCTTTAGAATCACAGAATGAATAATATTTATTTATTTATTTATTCATTGACGTCTATGGATTACAAATCCTTACAGACTACTTAAAAGTAATAATTTAACTTAAGGACTAAAAATAATAATACAAAAAAAAAGAAAAAAATATAAAATTCAACAAATAGGAAAAATATTTAATATTATATAAAATTAGAAATATAATGATGAAAATAATAAAACAATCATTATATACGAAACAATGAAAACAGTAATTTTTTAAAATACAATTTCGAGGCCATGATACAATTATAAGGTAGGTCGGAGAGAAGACAGGCTCTCAAAATTTAAAAACTTGTTCTTCTTCTCATTGTAAATTATCATTCAACTGTTTTGAAAAATCGATATCAGGGCTTTGTGCGGTATTTTTTAAAGTACTTTTTTATACATATTTGAATATGGGTTGCTGTGCATTAAATACTTTGTACGTTTTAATTTCAATAAATGAATAAAAGTTATAGATAACTATTTTTTAGCGAGCAATATCCATAATAATCGTAAAAATAAACAAAAACTTTTAATAATAAATTGTTGCCACTCCAAAAAAGCAATAACGTGAATTATTATGTCATTATATGTATTCCGTAATTGAATGGAAAGTTGTTGACGCAGGTAAAAATTGTTTAAATGTTTACGGCTGTATACATAAAAAATTATAAACCTCTTATAAAGCCTCTTATTTAAAAAAATAATTCATAAATGTCAAATAGCGTTAAAAATCACAACTGAGAGAATTTTAAAAATGGTTGAAACCTTCAATAAAGCCTCGGCCATGATACAATTATAAGGTAGGCCCAATTCGGAGAGAAAAAAAACGAAAAAGCAAAGCAAAGCAAAGAAAATCAAAACATTGGCGTAGGTATAATGTCATTTTTAACAACTGACGTTTATTCGTTCAGCGATAGGGATGTATAATTTACTTTTAACAGTATGAATCTGGGTATTGGGTATTGAGTACCCAGATTTTTTGTGGAATAATACACGAAAAGTAAGCAAAAACCCTAAAAATTTAACAAAATGTGTTATGTTTTAAGATATAATACAAAATTAATTGTATTTTAGCTTTCAACGAAGCAAATAAAAGTGAACTTTTTAAAGAATTTTTATTCGAGTTCTTAGTTCGATTGTTCAGTAACCAATTTATTTGCATCGCTTTGTATTGTATTTTGACATTATACCTACGCCTTTGTTATTGTTTTGTTGTTGATTTGTAGTCATAGAGAGTGCGTTTTTCCTGGGCCTACCTTATAATTGTATCATGGCCTCGGCAAAGCATTTAATTTTTTTTTTCTCATCTCACTTTTGTCAAAAATATATCAAATTATTTCAAAATATATCAAAAACAAAGAAAATGTCAAAAAATAATTGAAAATCTTTGTTTATAATTGAGAGAATTTTTAAAATAGCTGAAACGTCCTATAAGCCATGATACAATAAATACAGGTAGATTCGCTAGATGACAGCGTACTGCCGCGAATGTCAACACGAAGTTGACAACGCATATAAAATCTCAAAGCTATAAAAAAGTTCATAGAAATTAAATGTAAGCAAACAACTTTTTTTATATGGATTTTGACAGTTACGGCAGTATTAAAAGAGAGCACAGTCAGGTCTGCATCTACCTCTATTTATTCTATCATGCTATAAGCGCCTCAAAAAGCAATTTTGAAATTATTTGTCTCATTTGAGCACAAATATTGTCAAAAATAATTAAACAAATAATAAAATGACAATTTGTGCAGTGCAGAAGGTACCTTCGAAAAACTTTTGATGTTTAAATATCAAAATTTTGACGAAATTGTGACAAATAAATAAAAAGTCATTGAATTTATTTAATACACAAACCATTATTGATACTCTTCCCACTTCAAATCGTATGTGTTCGTTTTTTAACTGTAAAGCAGCTACAACATGTTTATGAAAAACAAAATTTTAAAAGACTTTTTAACATTAAAAAGGTTTTTTACAATCGAACATTTTAAAGCTATTTTAAAATATTTTTGTGAATACGGGTGTTTATATATTAAAGAAAGCTATTGTATTTAAAAAAAAGATACAGTAGTTTCGACTATGTCGTAACACAAGACGTAGAATTATTCAATTCGCTTTTGATGACATCTTTTTTAAAAAATATTTAGCAAAATATTTATTCCATACACCTGAGCATATGACCTTTAAAAGAGTGCCGGAGAGGGTTAATATGTATGACCGACCCCCATTAGTTTTGCAAAAGGAGCATTTTTGCCTTTGACACCTGTTACCTCCGACCACTCCTTAGAGGAGCTCCCATACAAATTTTATGGTGTTTGTTTATTTATTCAATACACCTGAGCATATGACCTTTAAAAGAGTGCCGGAAAGGGTTAATATGTATCACCGAACCCCATTATTTTTGCAATAGGAACATTTTTGCCTTTCACACCAATTCCCTCCAACCACTCCTTAGGGGGGCTCCCATACAAATTTTATTGTGTTTGCGCCGGAAAGGGTTAATATGTATCACCGACCCCCATTACTTTTACAATAAGAACATTTTTGTCTTTGGCACCTATTTCATTTGACCACTCCTTAGGGGGGCTCCCATACAAATTTTATGTGTTTTGTTTATTTATTCCATACACCTGAGCATATGACCTTTAAGAGAGTGCCGGAGAGGGTTAATATGTATGACCGACCCCCATTACTTTTGCAAAAGGAAAATATTTGCCTTCGACACCTATTCCCTCCGACCACTCCTTAGGGGGGCTCCCGTA